>JAPSGF010000066.1:1969411-2001919 GCA_035772895.1 Perdix hodgsoniae | reverse complement strand
CTGGAACAAAGAGCACACAACTGAGTGACACTGCAGTGAATCTTTCCCAGTTCCTAATACTGTTTGAATACTCAACAAATAACCCCCCCATTTTAAAAACTTGGCAGCCTTCTATCATTTATACCTAACAAACCAGAAGAAAACTGCAACATACAAAAAAGTATAGTATTATTGGAAATGTGAAACATTTGCATACTGAACAATACTTTACCACTTCCACCTGGTAACTGCTCCAGTGAGAATAACGAGCATTTCTTACGATGATCTCAAAGTGCTCTTTCAAATCCAATCCTTACAGCATTTTTAAATTAATTATGTAACGCAGAAAACGTACTCTGACTCAGAGAAAATGTTACATAGTCTCATATTTTGTGTCCAGTGCTGGCAAGTGTGAAAGGCTACTTGGAAAGACCAAAACTGGAGTGCAGAGGCCAAGGACAACAGAAATAAAGTTTTGGTAAATTATCTATAGAAGAGAAGAAGAAGAAGGAGACAACAAAATGTTCCTTTTTCTTAATTTTGAAAGATAGCTCTGTCTATATAAATAAATAAATAAATAAAATTTCATTATCTGTTCTGCTAAATGCATTAATTTCTCTGTCTTCTTGTATCTGTGTGAGGTTCTGTAGGTAATTCCACAGTCTGGTCACTGCTGGAAGGTTTTAATGTGTTTTGTATTCTTCTAGCTTTCTCTGTGTATCTGTGCCTGAGCTTGAGGAATGCTGTAACAAGGGAGGCCATATGGGACATCTGGGAACAGACTGTGTAAGACTGATGTAGAACAGGGCAAAGAGTGATTTGTAAAGACATTCTTGGTTTACCTGCACCACCCTCATGCATCACATTCATGTACTTCACTATTTTAAATTGACCATAGTGGCATGTGACATGGTACATAACTTCGTGCCCAAATCCTGAGCTTCTGCACAAAAAAGTCTTGCAGAGTCAAACTGTACTTTGTGACATGGAGCAACCAAATTAATTTCTGATCTGTTTTTTTTTGTTTTGTTTTGTTTTGTTTTTAAGGAGGATGACCCAGGAGTTTTGCCAAAACATTAGTATCAGTTAACAAATAATGAGAATTTTGATGCTTATCATAATGTGCCATGGCTGCCAACAGTGAATATTGCTCCTTACACTCACCTGTTTTAAACCTCTCAGTGGAAAAAGATGCATGATAGGACTGGAAAAGTAAAGAGTGTGAACAGGAGAGCTTGAGAAAAAGACAGCTACATAGTAAGAACCACATAGGAGGATATATGGCTGACAGCAAGCATCTCGCTGAGAGGATTTGTGAAACCCTAAGAAGAGCATGGAAAAGAGATGAGAAGGGAAAGATGTTAGCAACAACAGAAAGAGGTAGAAATTCAAGGTGAAAAACAGCAGCAGGCTCCCTTTAAATCCCCAGGGAACTGGAGCATGGGGAGATTCTGTTTTGCACCAAGAGCTTTGCTTAAAACACCCCATCAGTTCTCTAAATTACAGTATAACTCAGACAGCTCTGCCTAACTATAACAAATGCCCTTTCTTTGCCTTTCAACCTTGCCCAAAATCTTGTGCCTCCACTGCATGCTGGAATCAGGCTTTCCTGTCCTTAGCTGTCCATAGGGACAGTTTCACCCTCCCTGGCTCAGGTTTGTAGAGGCACTCAGACATGAATCAGCATTCAGAAGAATACCTGAAGGTTCCTGAGTGTGTGGGGGACATATTTGGCTCACTTTCTTAGGCCTCAAAGTTTAAAACACATATTTTTAAGTTTAAGAAGATACACATTATTAAGATTTTCCCTAAAATATATGAACATGAAGTGTTTTGTTTTGTTCTGTTTTGTTTTGTTTATTTAAAAAAGAAAGGAAAATAGAAGCATGAGCATTTAGTAATGGACATCAGAAGTTGGGCTTATTAAAGACAACAAATGACATAACAGGAAAGTAGTTGGTCTTGTTCCTTGACTCAGACAGGAAATTTACCTTTGCAATTATCATGTTCCTGATGTAATTTTTAAATAAAAGCATTTCGGTATACTTAGGTTCCTCACTAAAGCTTGAAACAACCTGAAAAATTGGCTTCACAGAGGAAGAACGTTAACAAATCAATTTATCAACAACCAACCTGAAGACCTTCGGTTTCCTTTTTGTCCAAGAAGGACTGAAACCAAACTACTGCCAAAGCCAGTTTCAAACCTTCTTTCTATATTAAACACAGGTAACATCCATACACAATAAACATTTTTAATCTTAAAACTTTTAGTAGTTCAATACAGGTGTACACTATTGACCTTGCAAAACTAAATTAAGATGTCTCAGTATGAAAAGTCCCTCGCATCAGAGGAGGACTACAAAGATGATCAAAAGGCGGAAGCACCTCAAGAAAGACTGAGGGAGTTGGTCTTGTTCATTCTGGAAAAGAGAAGGCTTCAGGGTGTTGTCACTGTGGCCTTCCAGTACATAAATGGAGCTTATAAGCAGTAGGGAGAACAACTTTTACGTGATAGGACAAGGAAAAATGGTTCTAAACGAAAAGACAGAAGATTCGGGTTGGATATTAAGAAGAAATTCTTTCCTTAAAGGGTGGTGAAGCCTCTGGCACAGCTGCCCAGAGAAGCTGTGGATGTCCCATTCCTGGAGGCACTCAAGGCCAGGTTGGATTGGGCGCTGGGCAGCCTCAGCTGGTGGGTGGCAGCCAGCCCATGACAGAGGGTGAGACTGAATAGACTTCAATTTATCTTCCACCCTACGCCGTTCTTATATTCTATAATTTGGTGAATTGAAATACACTGAAATGAGGCACTGTGGATTGTCCATAAAGTGATGCTCTGGTTTGACATATAATTAAAGCATAATTCATTACTTTCCCAAGCCCTTCAGCTCAATGTCTCAGGATTTCTAGAAGTTCACAGCACTGAAGGAAGGCCTGGAGCATCTCCTGTATGAGGAAAGACCTGGGACTGTTCAGCCTGAAGGAGAAAATACTAGGAAGTTATCTCATCAACGTACATAACATCTTAAGTGCAGGATCCAAATTGATGAGAGTGGACTCTTTTTGGTGGTGTGCAGCAATAGAACAAGGAGCAATGGCCAGAAGATGGAACACGGGAAGTTTCAATGTTAACACAACAAAGAACTTTCTTACTGTGAAAGTACTGCAGCACTGCAACAGGCTGCCCAGAGAGGCAACGGAGTCTCCTTCCCTGGAGATATTCAAGACCCATCTGGACACTTTCCTGTGCAACCTACTCTATGGTACCTGCTTTAGCAAGGAGTTGGACTCCATATCTGTGAGGTCCCTTCCAACCCCTACAATTCTATGATTCTGTGAAGATGCTTTCTGGAGACAACCTTGCACAGCATGCTGCCTTGGGGACCTCAGCTTCCCTACCAGGCTGAGCCAATGGGAATTTCAACCTGGAGAACTGGAGATCAGAGTTTTTGCCTCTACCATAAACCAAGTGTGGCAGAATTAGTGGTGAGATGTTCTCAGTGCTAGACTTTGTGAAAGGCTGTCATAAGACTGTCACATACGAGAGAACTGAAAATCAATATGCTTTTTGACACAGCTTTCAATTTAAATTTCTGATTCTTCTCATAACACATGTCAAGTCCTGAGCGTTCTCTCTTTCTTTCAAGTAACCTTTGAGAATGACATTTCCTGTCCCACAACTGAATTCCTGAAAACATTTAGTAAAGTAACACTTATCTTCAAATGGTGGCTAAAAAGACCCCAGCAACATGAGGAATGTAAATGGTTTCCTGAAATCGTTATCAGTGTGCTTTTCTTTCAGTTCTTCAGCAAAGGCACTTCAGAAGCTTCTACAGAGCATTTCCACATTTAGCTTCAGCACAGTTTTGAATATATATTGCTTTGAAATTAAATCACAGAAGGAAGTTGCTTGCATAAGGATGTTGGATAGAATGACCTCTGGAGATCCCTTCCAACCTCAGCAACTACATGGGTTCCCACAGCTCTGTATCATAGCCTGCAACTGCACTCATAGCTCAAACCCACTCACCTTATAACCAATCATCAAATAGCTTTTCAAGTACCTGACTGTATTTGAATACAAATGCTGCATCTGCAACTATACATGTCCATTTTTCAAAGTCTATCTTCTTACCTCTGTGTCATCCTAATTAAAAATAAATAAAATACAATTAAGTATAACAGGTGGGGCGTTGAAGGGGCAAAGCCTAAAGTATGGTAGTTCCTGCTTTAGCGCAATTTTCAGCTGAGATCTAAGTCCTAGACACAAGACAGCTTTTGTGGGAGGTCTTGTATCAAGTTTAGCAGCAGAGATATAAATGTGGCTGTGACCACTGGATTGCTCATTGTTCTTATCTTTTCACTTCTTGGGCACATTTGACTAGCCTAGGATTTTCCTTTTCTCTCTTTATTAGATAAACAGTACTCAGCAGAGATGAAAACATGCAGGACTTAGTCTGGCAACACCTGCATGTTAATACACCACAGCTGAACCACCTGATCAACTGCTCTTCTTACTGAAGGTAAATAATTATACCTAAAGATTTATGTTTCCTTTATGTCCTTTCATTTTTCTGTGCCAGGTGAATTATCTTTCAATCATTTTCTTTTTTTTTTTCAACATACTTACTTTTCCTCAAAATATGATCCCATTTTTTTTGTAGCACAGTCAATAAACAAACAAACCCCCATACTCTCAAAGTACATGGCAGAGTAGATCTGTGGCTAAAATCTGACAGCAATTGCCTCTCAAAAGTTAATGGGAATTTAACTTTGACCTAGGATACAGCAGTTGAGCTTTGTCCAGAACCAGTCTACATAAAATCAAATACAGAATTTCTCAAGGGAGGATGTAACAGATGCTTCAGTCCTTCCCTACCCCACAGACCATCCTACACCTCCAAGTGTGAGCCTGAGACCTCCAACAACAGGTTCAGAAAGCACAGATGAGATAAACACCACCCTCCCCACTCTCAGTCTATCCACCATCCTCATGGCAGATTTTCATTAAAGGCGGGTCTTCATTAGCACAAAGAGTAATGGGTAGGCTAGTGGGCTTGAAAATACAAAACAGAGAAATAAACCCAAGAAAAAGAAGAAGCAGAGAAATATATTGTCCAGTTTATGTTGCATTAATTAGTCACATCCTCTAATTTCACCTATTCTGCCTTGAGACAGAAAAGGATCACTAAGCTGATGTGACCTATCATGGGGAAGGAGTATGCTTTGGGAAAATCTAATTTTAGAAAGCAATATAATTTTGTTGACTACATTAATAGCAATGATCAAATGCTAACTTTGCAGTTCAAACATGTGGGAGGGAGATCATGATTTAGTTTATTTCTGCATTTTTTTTCCCTTAGGAGTTAGAAATGCTAGGATTCTTCAGAAACTAATGGTATGAAAAATTCATCTGATTCTGTATAAATGCCATTCTGGATGCAAACATGATCTCTAACAGAGATGTTGCTTTCTAGAAACTATGTTTTCAAATTTACAACTGTTACATATCTTGCAAAACACGTCAGCAAACAAGAGTTAACTAAATCAGGCCCCTTTAGGCAGGCTGCAAAAAGTGCTTGGTCAGATGGGAGTGGGACAGCTCTTTATTCACAAGTATTGAGACGATGGGGTGAATTCATATCCACTGACGGCCTGCCCTCACAGTGCCTGCTGACTTTGTTAAGGAGTATGAGGCATATTGTCCTGGGGAGAAAATAAATGATGAAGTAAGAAAATAAAAAAGAAAATAATTGGGTTTGGGCTCAAAACCAATTCACTACAAATAGAGGGCAATATGAGCATGTTCCAATTTGAAACTCCAGAGGGTAGCTTAAAATTCAGGCCTAATCACAATGCACCCTGGGGCTGTACTCCACCTCTAACATGCCTTCTTCTCTAGCACATCACTAACTGTTTAAAACTCAGACTTAGGAATTCTTTCCAAGACAATTACTACCTCCATATAATAAGTATCTTCACCTTTAAATGACTGAGCTCTACTGTCAATTCTACCTTGAGTTTAACAAGATTTTTATGGCTTGAAATTAAATACAAATTTCTTAAAAGACAGCAAATGTACAGAGCTTAACAGCCTATAAGCTAAACAGATTTTCTCATTTCTCTTAACTTAAATATAAAATATTCATGGTTCCATGTTTTTCTTCCCATTTCTTTTGGTAACATAAAATGACTGTCAAGAAAAATGCATACTGAGAAGAATTTTTATCTCACAACTCTTCTGTAAGCTATAGCATTATTCTTTATAGATACACAGAGAGAGCTGACCCATGTTTCCGACCTTGATTGTATGAACTAATCTTTGTTTGAAAAACACATCACAAATTCCATGGGTGGTAAGCTGTTTCATCACTAACTTTCCAAGAAGGAAAACAAGTAATCCATAGCTAGATGCTTGAGAAACAATTGAATCACTGAATTACGAATTGTTGGACTTGTCCAAAGCAATGAAGACTCAAACTGACCAAAAAGTGAGTATCAGAAATGACTTCAAACTACTTCAGCAGTAAGAAGGAGACCATTTGTCTGCTAGACAGTCTAGCTTTAATAAATAAATAAATAAATGTTTGTCAGATTTTTAGTGAGTAATGAGGCTAACCTCTCCTGGAATGTTGTGAGGAGGTATAGCAGTGAGCTGAAGGGTTTTGAAATTGCCTGAGAATAAATGAGCATGGATGCCATTTATACAGTAAGGAAAGTTAAGAGCTGAAGACAATCATACAGAAGGACTGTGTTTCCATTTTTACACTAATAATCAGTCACATAGGTGAGGACGTATCTAACATTGTCAAAATGCATACTGTCAAAATAACAAACACATTTCTTCTTCATTCTTACTCTAATGTGGAGTATCTGACACCGTAGCATTTTTGTCAAGAGTCTATTGCCAACTTAATAATACAAATGCATAATTCAGAGCCACATTATAAAAGACAAACAGTTGGCATGATAACCTTGGACCTGCTGTGGAAGGCAATATCTCAGTTCTCTCCAAATTAAGAAAATTAATTTCTGAGAAACAGCAGAGTTATATAAGAACACATAGAAAACTGTCAGTAATTTAGGGCTAAATGAATATTCCAGGGAGGCCAGAATAAAGATTTGTTGCTGAATTGATTTCTTATTCCACCCTTTTCCAGTCCCATTTTTTCCCCACTCCACAGTACTTTTCCTTAATTAAAAAAAGAGGAGAGAGAGAGAGAGGGAGGGAGGGAGAAGAAAGTAAAAATAAAATTATTCAATATGCACTGAAGTCTTTAATATATTTAAACAGCATAGAATTCTTTTTCAATTACTCTTGTGAGACTTGGAAAACCACATACTTAGGTAAATACAAATCTATATATAAGAACAACTGCTGAGGAAAATGGAGATGCTTAGTTAAAAAAAAAAAAAAAAGGACAGTGAGAGGAGTCTCTTTCTACTATCAACTGTCTGAAAGGTGATTGCAAGGTGTTTTGGTCACTTCTTTCAGGTGACAAGTGATAGGGCACCATGCAACTGCCTCAAGTTGTGCCAGGAGAGGTCTAGGTGGAATGTGGGGAAGAATTCCTTCACAGAAAGGCTGTTCAGGCACTGTTACAGACTGCCCAGGGAAGTGGTGGAGTTGCCATCCCAAGAGGTATTTATTATATAAAAATAAACTAAGGAAAAGGTTTAATGGTAAACTTGATAGAATTAGGTTGATGATTAGACTTGATGATCCAAAGGATCTTTGCCAACATAAGCGATTCCTGAATCTTGTTAAAAGGAAAAAAAATCTAGTCAAAGGTATCAAAGACTCAAAAAAAGTCTTGGTGGTGTCTGAAGATCAGATTCCAAACCTTTTGTGCACTCTGGCAGGTGCATAAGAAGGAACTTCTTTTACATTCTCTTATTTTTCAAAGATAGAATGGAGACTAGAGACTTGAAACTGTTCTTTTGAGGCAGGAATAATTTCCAAGGTGTGCTACTATATCTTGACCAGATAATATGGATACAAAATGACAGACTCCAGTTTCAAAATCCACTGAAGTATGGCATCAGAGCTGCTGTCAGCATAAACAGCTAAGCCAAGAGATTTAGCTGTTTTAAGATAATATGCTATGACTACATATGACATTATATGCTGTATGCTGCAACACAAGGAGTATGGAATCAGAGAACCACCAGACCTTTCCAGTTCTTGATCCCCACTATCTTTACCATCACCTCCAAAAGAAATAGCAGTCATTCATAGCAACAGATGCTATTTCAAAAGGCCTTCTTTTGAAGTAGGTGGTAAAATATTTTTATTCTACAATGGAAAAAAATAGAGCACTGCTGAATATTTGCTACGACCCCTCCTGAGGTCTCTGTCAAAAATGTTGTGCAGTTGTTTGGAGTAAAGTACCATTGTTAGTATCTGCTTTCGTTCTTTAAAATAAATGAAGAATAACATGTCCAAACAATTCTTCACAATTCACAACTTTATTTATTTATTGTACTTTTCCTTTTACTTGAGAACTGGAATACAGGACATCATTCAGAAGGCAAAAAATGCAACCATAAAGCTAAGCCCCTAAAATCTCCAGTCAGTTTCCAAAAACTTGTGTGCTTCTTGCATCCCTGCAGCTCTCTGAACAACCAATTCTCTCCCTCAAACACCCTTTATTTCTACTTGTGAAGATATCTCTTCTCACATGCCAGTCCCTTGACTATTATTATTATGACATGAACAGAAAATGCCTTCTATGGTATTTTAAGAAAATCATAATTGAAGTGCTAAATGATTCAAGAGAAATTAAGTTTCAAACTTGGAAGCTTCTTTCCTTATGATTTCTTAAGAAGATTTAGAGGAAGGTTATCTTTTAGTGCAAACATTCATCCAAGCAGTAAAAATCATACACCCATTAGCTGTAATAGAGACAGATTTTTTTTTTTCCTTAATCCGTACTTCGAAATTTCTGTCAGTTTAGGTTACACACAAAACTCCGACCATTTAAAACGAAAGAGAAGAAAAGTGGCAGCATGTTGTTTTCTTTCACAGTTTAGGAGCTTTATTTCTGGGGATTCATTTCTGAGTTTTTTTATATGCCAAACGAACTTCTGCTTGACAGTGGTGACTGCATAAGTCTTGATTTTCACTGCTATATTTACAGCATTGACTGAACACTCTGTTATGTATAACTAGTATGTAGGTACATTCTGAACACTTCTCAGCGCAGTTGAGCATAAGTGTTACTAGGGAAGATAAGGCATTTCTATAGAAGTTACAAGCTGTTATTCCAAATGCAAAACTCTCATTTTTGTTACACATTCATGTGTTTTTAATTACGCCTACTGATCTAATGGAATCTTTATATTCATCAGAGAAACTGCACCTCAGTTTTGGTCTCACATTTAAGCCTGTTGGCAGAACATTTCATGCCATTGCTTCTGTCCTTGGACATGGAGTTTCTCTGTAGGGAACAGAGAAGAGAAAATTGCCCTTCGTCATGTTTATCCACAGAATTTCAGAAGCTGTAAGGGCTTTCAAAAGCTCTGCCTGTACTGCAGGCACTGACAACAACAGGTGATCCCAATTGCTTGATATGCACCTCTTCAAATTCACACATTTCTTTTTGTATAAAGAAGAAGAGCAAGTCCACAAGCTAAATAAGGGGACAAAAACTTTGCTTATTTTGAAGAGCTTAACTTCAAGCCTAAGGTTCTGAAAGTTTTGGAAATGGCCTTTTAGTTGCTGTTTTCCTCCCACCTTTAGCTGATTTTATACTAAACACTGCAGAAGAAACTGCCTTCAAAATAGCTCTTCCTGTGCATTAGCTGGACCGGACAGAACATATTTCTGTACTGCCAAAGTGAGTGAATTAGGAAGATAATATCCAGGCACTGTCACAGGAGACGAATGGTCTTGTTTTCTGCAGGAACAAAGAGGGGAGAAGACACCAAAAGGAGTGGAGTAGGGAGAAGAAGGGAGGAGGAAATGACTGTTCCAGTCCACATCTTGAATACCATGGGAAGCCCTCCTAATACTGAGGCATGCATGCACATCCAAGTCAGCAGGCTGTTGTTCAGTGGAGACAAGTAGGGAAACACAAGCATAATGGCAGCAGGAGAATAAAGGAAGATGCAAAGAGAAAGGCCACTAGCATGCTTCTGCAAGTCTGAATGTCCTGAACTGAATTCTGGGGTACTAGATGAAGGCTTTCCATATGACTGTGGTGTTACACTGAAGTGAACAACATGACATTATAGAGTCATATGATTAGAATTTTCATTTTCATTTAAGCATCTGTCAGAAATATAAACTTGCTTTTGTCAAGTACTAGTACAATTCTGACCTCTTACTTTTTGTTCTATCTCCTGGTCATTCTGACCCAAAATCTACACTGAAAGATGAAATGTGATCCTGTGTTTTGTTGCTGACCAGTACAGACACAGAGATAGCCTTGGACTAGGAAGAGAGAAAGTGAGAGACAAACAGCATCTCAGAAAATCAAACGAGAAACTGAAAAACTCAACATCTGTTTCTTCTGTTTCAAGAGATCCTTAAAAGTTTTCCTGTAAGATAAGTGGCAACTACAAGAAATAAAACCGGCTCTTATACAATGTTCTTGCACTGAGCTCATATGATGTTCACTTGCCAGCACATAACTGACTCATCTGTAAAAAGTTTTTAGATGCAGTGATGAATAAAGTACTGTAGAAATGGAAAATGTTAATTTAATGCTATGCAAAGATCTGTTAGGGATAGCTCTAGCTGCAGAAGCACAAGAGGAATAAGAATATCATCAACAGAAAAATAGTCAGTAACTAACCTATATGAAGATTTTACCTTGAAAAGGTTAAACACGAATTTTTTCAGTATGCTAATTCCTCCCTGCAGGCCAGCTCTGGCCTTCTGAGTTGTTGTTGTTTTTTTTTAATTATTATTAGTATTATTATTTCTGAAGAATTAAGAGACTTGGAAACGTACTGAAGCAATTTGTTTAATTGACAATTCAGCCAAACTACTGTCACCCAGTTGTAGAATGAATCCATGGTTTTATCTTGTGCTGAAGTATTTGTGCTCTAATAAATCATTTAAAATAGCTGCCTTGGGGGAAGGCTTGAAAAAAGAAATGGTGATGCAGCACAAAAATGTTTGCCTGGATGAGAAGGTAAGGAGACAGATACATATAAATAAACTGAACAGCTTCTAATTAATTGCTTGGATTTTGAAGAAAACACTAGGCTGCCTCTTAAATTCCCTTTGAGATAACTTCTGAAGTGGACTTAGTGTACACACGCAAGGGGCAGAAGCCTTTGAAGCAGGATGTACTCAGGAAAGTTCTCTTACACATCCATTCTACTGATTTTATTTCTCCACAACAAAGAACAACAGGTCGTTTTTCTTTGTTGTGGAAATCTCTAGTCATACAGCTCCAGCTGAAGGGATTCCTCTTAGTGGCACAACTAGGGGCAATAGTTTTAAACTAATAGTAGATTTAGTTTGGATATAGGGAAGATATATTTTATGATGAAAGTGGTGAGACAATGGAACACGTCCAGAGGAGCTGTGGATGTCCTTTCATTGCAAGGAATTCTTTGAGCTACCTGATGTAGTGGAACATGTCTCAGTCTCGGTGATCTTTAAAAGTCCTTTCCAATCCAAATCAATTCTGTGATTCTATGAATCTTTCCATGAAAACATCTCAACACAAAGTGAATATGCCTGGCTGCACATTGCTGAAGAAAGGGTGAGTTTTCTCCTTGAAAAACTGCTTAACAGAAGAATTGCTTCCTGTTTGTTTCTTGTTTTTAAACTGAAAGTACTAATCCACACTGACATCCTATGCTTAGATTTCAAGACACTGAGTATTTTTTATATCCAATCTCTCTTTTTACTTATTTATACTTTTTTACTCTTGAACACAAAGAATTGAGTAATTCTTTCTAAAAGTCAGCTTAAAAGGACTTACTATGCAAAAAGGAAAAATGCACAAAAGAAAAATCCATACCTGTAATCTTCTTGCTTTATGTGGCAAGAACAAAAAAGAGAAGGCAAGAAATAGTTAAACTTTTGAAATTAGCAAAGACCTCAGAGTTAGAAAAGGAGAAGACATTCATTTCGTAGTATCAGCATGCAAATAATTTTGTGAAGCAACATTTTAGTTTGAAGTTTACCACTGAAAATTTAATGGAAACCATTTTCCATTAAATGAAAAATCCATTTCCTAAAATCCCATTCCCAGGCATACTTCCAAAGAGTCTGTGTTTTCAAAATACCTTTAATTAGCATTACCACCATTCTGGTGATCACGGTAATCTGAGAGAAGCATGCATACAATCGCGACACTTGCAGTCATAACTCTATTTGCCTAGCACCATAAAAGCTAAGTGAACTAAATGCTTCACTGAATATATTTTTTTCTTTTCATGAGACATTTAAAACATGCTCCTGAAAATTGCTGCTATTTTCCTTGTCATTTTTTTGTTACTTCATAATGGGGATTTGCTCTCCTGCAACATTCTCCATTCTCCCTACCCTAAGCAATCAGATAGACAACAGAAGACTTGAGAGTGAGAAGAATTAAAGCCCCAGACAGAGGACTGGATATTTGTTTCAAATATCAGCATTAAACTGTTTCCCTGCTCATCCAGGAGGCTTGCACATTTGTAACCACATATTCCTCATTACTTTTGTGCAATCCTCATGAGAAATATTTCTTTAACTCTTTTTGCCTGTTCTTCTGCAATCTGCCATCAGCTACTTGACTATACTACGAGGCATTACTCCAGAGATATTGTGTTGAATTCTCCTATAAAAATTCCTGGTTCAAACAAATTGAGAGACTTCAACAGGCTTGTTATTCTCTTTTGGATAGAGACATCACAGATTTTTTTCTTGCCACCCACAGATCATATCACCCTGACAGTACACAAGGTACTGTAAGATAATAGGAAACCCATTCATGTTCTTCACAGACTAATCAAAGCTTATTGCAAGGTATCCCAAATAAACACACAATGTGCTTTTATTAGTGTAAGCAAATGAAGAAAGTAGGGACAGATCTTATTAAAGAAAAAAAAAGAAAGAAAAAAAAAGGAACCCAACTACTGGCAGATACAATGAGATCATAGAATCCTAGAACAGTTTGGTTTGGAATGGATGTCAAAGCCCATCCAGCTCCAACCCATGCCATGGGCAGGGCTGCCCCCTACCAGTTCATTTGCCCAGGGCCCCATCCAACCTGGCCTTGAGCACCTCCAGGAATGGGGCACCACAGCTTCTCTGAGCAGCTGTGCCAGGGCCTCACCACCCCAGTGATGAGAGATGAAAGAAATGCCATACTGTAAGATGCAAACATCTTTCTGAGGATAATAAGAAGCAGCTATGTGTACCAGTTTAGGTGGTCACAGTACTGCAAAAAGAGAAGCTCACACAATTGAAGAGAAGAGCAAGTTGTGTGAGACTTTTTGTCAGTACTGTAAAGAAACACACACCAAATAAATGTACTAGACTGAGAGTTTCAAGACCTGTACAAGCTTCTTATGAAAAAAACGAAAAACAAACCTGTATGTTTCCTCTCGGCTTTGCCAATAATTCCCACAGAACATCCCTAAACATGCAGGAATCATTATTGAACAGAAACAGAATTGAGGTAAGGAGGGTATGGAAGAGGAATCCACTGCCCTTGCTACATCTGCATGGAACACAGATGTCACACACTGAGAATGGTGTTTTAGTTAAAAGTTATTTCTTGCTTATTTTCCTGCTATTTTTTTTCTCTTACAGCATTTTCTTCTTCATTTCTCATGCTGCCATCTCTAGCTAATCTGCTTTTAGCCCTTCTTATGGAAGAAGGTTAACTGATCCCCTCAAATGCTGTAGTATTTTAAGATCTACAGTAGAAGTAAATGACCAATTTGTTCGTGTATTCATTTCTGTTCTCCCTGATCCACTCCGGAACCTGTAGGTCTGTAAAAATATTAATAGACACAATAAGTCAGCCTGGTCCCGTATGCTACTAGGATATGAAAGCATCTGTAAATAAATCTCTTACCTAGTCACCATAACTACAGATTGAACACAGCTAGCTTGTCTGGAAGGTGGAGATTCAAGTTATGTAATCACAGACTGATTGTTTACAGTGTCATTGTGTGTTATAGATAGCACACCAGGACTAAACACAGAACAATAAGTTTGAGCTGCAATAATAAATAATAATAGTTTGCATAATCCACTTTATGCAGTTTATCAACACGGACAAGTTACACTTGGAGCTTAACTTCTTAGTGCCCTACGTAGGTTATTATTAGCTTGCTAAAAAGGAGAAGACCCCATCATATAGCATGGCAGTACTTCTGTCAGGATTACAGCCAACTGAATTCAAAAGGCTGTGAACAGACACCTTAGCATCAGAACCATCAGAAACAAAAACTGTAAATAACAGCACCATCTCAGCTACAAAGCTGTAACTTTCTAAGGCATTTTGCTGATAGATCAGTCAGAGCATCACTGTCTATCCCCAGGAATTCACAGCAAAAACAATTAATGTTATAAAAGACACATATGTTGATAGAAAATGACTTAACTTACCCGGTCAGAGAGGTCTATCACTGCACCGTTGTATAATCAGGCATAGTGATAATGCCAAAAAGATGTCAACTTTTTGCTGGAAAATACTGTGCTGCAAGAGCTAAAAAGGTACAATTGATACATGGGTAATCTGGCCTAAAAACTAAGCAGAAGCCATGCCTTTCTGCCACTATGCAGAGTACATTCTTGAAATTCAGTCATGACAGACACTAAATTAAAGTAGATGGGACCAGAAGGACATTTTTTAACAGGTTTGTTTTTCAGGTGACTCTTTTCTATAAATTACATGATTTTCACACAGAACTTACTCTATTCCTGCAAACTTGGCTGCCTTCTGTTTTCTCCTGCTGTTCAATGAATCTCAAAGACTGTGATGGATGCCTTTCTAAGCATTTCAAATTTCAAGCTTACTTACAGACTATGGCCTTTTAAGGGCAGACTAACAGTTAAACTGACAGAAGCTGAGGAGCAATTCATGAATTGTTCAGTGCCTTAGCCAACTAGCCAACACTTGACTTAGATTTCTTGGATCAGTGCTGTCAGTTTCTCTATATTTCCCTGAACGTCATAATCCTTTGTCTGCTCTGCTCCACCCATAATATCAATCAATCAGCATTATTTAATAAAAGAAAGCAGTCAAAAATATAAGCGTTTCTGATTAGCAACTCCATAGATAACCATGATCTTTTGATGTCAACAACATTATGAGATATGAGATATGCAGTCAGAGTTTATCAAAAGATAAGATTTTCCATTTGACTTTAATCATTTCTTCATATCAAAACTCCATTAAAAAAAAAGCTAACTGCCTCTAACCTGTCATAGGAACTATAAAAACTAGTTAATTGGGACATTTTTAGACTGGGTGAATTCACTCTTACCCTGTGGAATCTATGTGTTCTGCTTTTTCATGATAACCTTGTTGTTAGTTCACATCTACATTCCCTGACCTTACAGTTATTTCACTTAGGTTCAACTTTTTTCTTGTTTAGCAGCTGAAATGAGATTCTACGTCAGGTCTTTTTGCTGTTGGTTGTATAGACAAGCTGTGAAATTCAGTGTACAAATGAAAAAAACATTCATTTGCCAAGGCTTTCTTAGTTATGTTGTCACTTTCTGATTTGAGTTATACTTTTCAGTCCCTTTCAATGTCACAAGCTTATCAGTGATTGATTTTTCTTAGAAACTACCGTGCAGTTACAGCCAATAACCAGTCTTTTAGTTCTGAGCCATTATAGTTTAACTGCACAATATTTCTTCGTACTAGAATGGAGCTAAGCTATTTTGCTTTCCTTGGAGTTGCATTCACTTCCATTTCATTGCAGATAAACACAAGCTCTACCATTTGCTCACATTTTGTTTTGTCTTTATGCTTGTACATGTGAATATCTGCTTGCTTTCTTAGAATAAATTGCTTGGATGCCACCATTTTAATTGAAAACAATCTGTAATTACTCAAATGAACAGTCATATTCACTATATTACTGTTCCCAGTACAACATGAAGGGAACAAAAATGGAAGTGTATGCCCTCGAAAGCTACTGTGTAAAAATAAGACTGAGGGTAATAACTGGACATGAGATGGTGAAAAGTAAAGATGTGGGAAATAATAAACAAAAGTAAAGGAGTTGTCTCAGGTGCCAACAACCCTATAGGATTTCTTTTTCTTTCTTTCTAAATGACATGGGTTTTTTTTTGTTGTTTTGATTTGTTTTCCTTTACTTTGTCACAAAAGGTTTTTCACAAATCAAAGTATTGGTGAAAATTTTAATATTTTTGAACAGTAGTTTTCAGTCTTCTTTGTGCATATGCTGGAAGGGAAAATAGCACACTTTCAGGATAAGGATTTCTTAGTTTGCAGTGTATTTCCAACATAAAAAATTCAGGAATCACTAGGTAGATTCAGATAGTACACTCAGATGTTGGTAAAGCAAAATGGGTTTATTTCCTGTCTCTGCTGGAGGGACCACAAGGATGTGCATACACGTGAAAACATTGTGCCATTTCACTAGGCACTCTTTAAGTCATATACTTTGGTGCCTTAATCATCATTCTGTCAACAGAAGCTCAGAAATCAAAAGGAGGTCCAAATTCCCTTTGTTGTAGACGGATCCCGTAACCTAACATCTCACCACTTAAATCAAGAACAATTACTTTTAAAGGTTAATACGTTATTTTTTGCATTTTCTAAAGAAATACACTAGCATACTTCTTGAATAATGTTCTCTCTCTCTTTCAAGGGCAGTAAAAGCTATCCAGACTTATTGCATTCCCTTCCTGGTCCCACAACCAAGCCTGAAGGCTGCAATGGTAGAAAATACCTCCAGACAACACTAGAAGTGTCCTTTTGATTGTTTGTTTGTTTGTTTTTTAATAAAGCTAGATTATCTATTCTACCCCAAAACTGAAGTACCTTGCCACATCACTCTTCAAGGTCACTGCTACTGTCAGAGGAAACTAACTTTACACTCTAATAGGTAAAAACAGCTCTTGTCTTTCTCTGGGAGAAAAAAAAACAAACATTGTTCTGATATTTCCTATCTCGTTAGAGAACCTACAGGGGAAAAAAAGCTTTCATGATCTATCCAGTAGAAGTAAAACTCAAAGCAGCCACATCTTATTGTGAGTCTACACTCTGTGCCAGATTTACAAACAAATATTAGTATTAAACAAAATGAATATCTTTTATTCACCTAATTTGAATAGTGACAAATATGACAACATTGTGCATGTTTTTAGAAGCACTATTTTTTGCATATAAACATGCCCCATTTTATTGTTACAAAAGTGAATTTCTGATAACTGCCACTGAAAAACAACATATTTTAGACTGCTTTAGAAAACTGAAGAATAGAATCATAGTTTTCTGGCAGGGATCTTTTCTGGGAGATTTATTTATCAACTGAAAAACAACATGTGTTAGCTCTTCTGTCTTTCTCCACCCTCCCATATGTAACAGCAAACTTATGTTACAGACAGGCAAGGATAAATCAGAGACAAAAATGTTCAGTCACACAACAAATCAAAACTATATAACCAAAGACTGATTTGGGTTGGAAAGGATCTCAAAGCCCATCCAGCCTGTGGGCAGGGCTGACCCCACCAGCTCAGCTGCCCAAAGCCCCATCCAGCCTAGCCTTGAGTGCCTCCAGGGATGGGGCATCGCAGCTTCTCTGGGCAGCTGTGCCAGGGCATCACTGCCCTCTGTGTAACGATTTTCCTCCTAGCATCTAACCCAAATCTCCCCTCTTTTAGATCAATACCTCCCCTTGACCTATCACTATCACAACATGTAAAATGTCAATCTCCACCTTGTGTGTAATGTCCTTTAAGTACTGAAAGGCTGCAATAAGCTCTCTCTCAGATTTTTCTCTCTCCGGGCTGAACAAGTTTAGTTCCCTCATCTCTTCTTCATTAGGTAGCTAAAGTTCTAGCTATGACAAGTCACACTGTTCTTCAACTTTCAAAATAATGTAGAAAGGAAAATTAGATAAGAAAGAACAATCATCCTGTTTCTAATAAGCTTTCAAACAGCACTACACTGGAAGTCACATACTGATCACAAGCTTATTTCAATATCAGAAGCATTAAAAGGTCATGACTTTGGGTTTCCAGATCTCTGCCAGATTATAATATCAGGCAATCTGCAGACATGTCACTGATTAAAGTACAGTCATCTTTGATAATTCTACATTAATTTTAAAGGGATGAGATCATGCCAAGATCTGAACAAACTACAGTTTTTCTTGACAAGTTCTCCACAGCATGCTGTCAAAACTAATCTATGATTTAGCTGAAAGCACCTTCCAAACATATAAAATTTGCTGAGCAGAAGATAGTGATGTGAAAAGGAAAGATCAATAGACATTCTGATGTATGGCACAAAAACGCAAATAAGCCCACCCTTTGGAGGAAAGATCTTTATTTGTTCAAGGGTAAGCAAGCAAAGAATCATCCTCTATCTGTTCTATTAAAAAAAAGAAAAGAAACACAATAAATTAAAATGAATAGGCTTTCTACTACAGGTAAACAAATATATTGTTATGTCTCTTATCTTTATGAATAATAGAATAAACATAAAGCATTGTATAGAATTATGATTCACAGTTCAACTTTTCCTGTTATAATCAGCAGTAACCAGTATTAGAGGTGTGATTATTAGATTGTAAATGATTTCAGTATGCCAATAATGTATTTAATATTGTAATGGTTCTTTATAATCCAATTTCTTATTATTGATTTTGGTTATTACAATTACAATGCAAGAATCTTATTTACAGTTGAAAAAAATCCAGTGACTCAAGACAATTAGCCATTTAGTATTTACCAGAGAATATCAGTCCCCTCTCTTTTATTTTCTTGGTAGACTACAAATTTCTTTAGTATGTTATTAGCTTCAACTTAAACTGTTTGCAGCACAATGTTCTGGATACCTTCTGGGTGTTTGCCCCTGCAGCAACCTGAGAGCCAGAGGCAAGTGAACAACAGAGGATCTTAATCTTTCTGGGCATTATTTGATTTCTTAAGGTACTGGAGCTGAAACACATGGTAGGCAATTCAGACAGCATGCTAAAACTTAAAAGCTTCTAGCAGCTCCGTCCAACCAAATGCTCAGAGCAATGTGAATGGTTTTCACCAGCTGATTGCTGGATTTGTGTCCCCTGCCTTGCAAATGTGCTTTGGAGATAATGGAGAAAAGGCTTAGAAGCCACATTGTTCTTTCTGATTTGGTGCTGTACACGATGATTCAGTCACGTAGAACAAACACCCACCAGCTGTCAGATCACTGGAAGTGCCAAGGCTGCTTTCTCCGGAACATTTTCACAACATGCTACCTAGCTCCTAGGGCCTCTCCTCCTCTTATAAGCAAGCAGCTCCAGTACCCCATAGGACTGGGTAAGGCATCCTCCTGAGGGGCGAGAGATAAGATGTCACTACCGCTCTGAGCACAGAGACTAAGAAAACTATTCCTGTGATGCCATGGTCACCACGCTGAAGTGCAGCAAATGTTGTCCCATCCGCCTAGGGTCTGAATCAGGACTGTTTCCAGGTGCACGGAGAGCTAATACAGGTGCCTCTAAGTGATAGAAGACTGAAAAACAACTGGACCCTATGTACAGCTGGAAAAAAAAGTTTAATGCCGTAGAAGGCTCACAGCTGGATCACATAAACAACAGAGCATGATTTTACTGCAGGAACAAAGGGAACAAATGGATCAGACTGCATAAAGGAAAAGCCTTGTGCTGTAAGAAAGGACTGTTTTCAATTCCTGTTTTCAATTGGTCAAAGGCCAAACAGGAGGCAGTGGCAGGGGGAATAAAGTGGGATGGTTTAAACTAAGACTTATAGAAGATAGCAAAAAATGGAGTATAATTAACAGCTCAACGAGGACAGCAAGAAAAGCAGCATGTTCTCTATTTCTCTGCATCTCACATGTTGGGGAGGAGCAGCTGTCCTTGCAAAAGAACTGCTGTAGTTTAACTACACCCTACGTAGAAAATGGCAGGAGGCCTGGCTGACATGCCCCAGACTGTGCTATTCAGGTGGTCAGGTAAATACTCCTCACATGGCCCTGCATTCCTGAAGAACAGCCTGAAAAAATGTAGTGCCCGCTTGTGCCTCTCTGGCACATTACCCCAGATGACTACCCCATCCATCTCTGCATATGTGAGGGCCTGTAAGTTAAAACGGGGTTTGCTAAGTGTCAGCAGTTGTTCCCATTCCATGTTACAGACCCCAGAGAAAACTCTGTGTGCACTCTGGGGCTTTGCTGACCACACAGACCTCACCTAACGCAACCATCCAGCAACCTCTTTAAGGAACAGCACAAACTCTGCAAACAAACACTGCTCTCACTGATGAACCCTTAACTTTTTTTTACAGTAGTCTCAGACGTCTCATTTTACATTCACCACAATACTGCCCTATTAGCTACTCACACCTACGTTTAGTTATTTTGGCTCCTGAGCTGGTCAAATGTATAGAAGTAGTAAAAATGGGCTGGGGAGAGCTCAGAAGATACTTCCACTGAGCCCAGGAAAAGCACCTTTTACCTACTGCAATATCTACCATTACAGAACTTCCTGGCTGTTCAAGACCACCGACAAAAGCAATTTTATTCAAATAAACCAGCATCTTGAACCCTGGCATCTGCCCTGCCACCCCTCAACATATATATAGCTGCATCCCAATGAATTTTTTTTCCAGTTACTGCTATACCTAGCTGTATCTTTCACCCATTATATTTACTCTTTCTTTTTACAGCTGGCACTCTCCTTCCTTTGGTCCTGAAAACTCTCTTTTCCCTCTGGAGATTGCCTTTTTCTCATTCCAGTACCTGGAAGGCTCTGGAAACACATGCAGATCAGGAAAACAGATGGGTTGCAGCCTACTAGGTTATTCAGCAGGTAGGAAATTGAATCTTCACACTACCATTTTTCTTCCTTCCTATTTAAAAAGGCCTAGTCATTCTGTGGTAATCTTTCTAATGCTAGTGTCAAGGCTGAACTGTCACTTCTTTCACAGTAGTTACACTGGAAATGTAAACAGACAAGCAAAATGTGTTAAGAAAAATGCCAGTTGTTGTTCAGCTCCATTCAGACATTGCTCAATGTTACCAAGAGAAAATGAGCCTGTTAGAGCCTGACAGCATTGGCCAGATGTTGGATCATAACTACCCTCAGGAGGAAGGACATTTAATCCCAGATATGCCTGTGTACTTGTGTGAGCTGCAAGCTCACCATGCCTAGGTTTCTGTTCTCTCTTTTGTTGTGATAAGAAGGACTCTAAAAGCAAAGATTTATCTCCTGGTATCTTCCTTCAGTAGAGCCTCAACAAACTGCAACCTAATATACATAATCACTCTTTGAAAAAACTTTTCCCATCTTTGCTTTTCTTTCTTTTTTCTTTTTTCTTTTTTCTTTTTTCTTTTTTCTTTTTTTTTAACTGCACATAACATAATAGCATAGGGCACCCTGTCTGGAAGCAACAGGCAACATGCTGCACAAGCAGAAACATTTGTCTGCACAAAGTCAACAACATTTATAGCCTTTCTAAAACCTCTGAACGTTGCTTTATTCCTCAGTGTCAACCAGAGGTGATATTGCACATTCCAACACTTAAAAATTTACAACATTGTTCTGAAGAGCTCTCATACTGATGTATTCTCTCTCACCCATGAACATGCAAGGATCAATGCTCTCGCTGAGCCTAAGCTCTAACTTATTTTTTTTTTTAAGTTAGAATTGTCCAAGTTTTGCAAAGAAACTAAGCAAGGTTCACGCACCATGGACCGATTTTCATGTTTTAGGCTCCACCTGGCTGAGAACAAAGAAGCAGTGGCCAGAGGTGTATGGAAAGTGCTCAGTACTCTGGTGAGTGCATTACAATATTAAAATATTGAAATCTCAAGTAAGCTATAGTGGTAAGGATGTGCACTGACTGGTAATGATTACATGCGTCTTAGATGGAAAAACAGCCATCAGAACACCTGATTTCACTACAACTCCTTGACTCACTTTCACTCACAGTGAAAGCACTCCTGTATTGCCCTCTGACAGGTCACAGAATACACTTGAATGAATACCAAAGTGTAACTTTCTCCACCCCTCTCAATTAAAGCCAGTCACTTCCCACAAAGATGAGTAATTTCTAGCTATTTTCTTATTCAGTTGGTAGATTTTTTCTCTTGTGCTGGTCAACCCTTTTCAACCACAAGCTAGTGAAAGGTACTGGCTACAATTCTCAAGAAACAAGTCAATATTCCAGTTACTACCAGCTCCAGATCCTGCAAACCATCAATAGAAGCTGGGACATTGTTGGAGCAAAAAGTTGTTCCAGACTCTTAAACGATGATACACTCAGCCTAAGTTTAAAAATTTCCCTGGACAGCCACTGGGAGCAACTGCCTGCTTCCCCCTGTTCAAGGTGCCCCATCCTGTGAAGTTTCAGAAAAAATCTCATCTCAGGATTTATCTATAATCTCAGTGGAACAATCCCAATTCTTTATTCATCCAGCCTTGTGATACTCTACCCTAGCTGTTGGTAAAGGAAGCTTGGCATTGTCTACACAATTTCCCTGCCTCTGAAGTTCAGGAACAACAGATCTTTTTGCCTCATCTCATGTGCAATATGAGTTTCTTCTCTCTGTCTTACTTTTCCATCATCGGAGCTGGCGCAACAGAAAAAAAGACTGTATGTAGTAATGAGATAAACACTGCCAAACTCATCCAGATAGTTAAAAGTCTTAAAGGCCCCACTTGAATTCCTTTGATAATTTATTGTACTTCATGTAATCTGCAATTTATGTAATATGAAATCCCTGCAGTCTTAGCTGTATACAGAGCCAATTCACACATATCATTGTATGGTAACTATTAAGCGTGACACTAAGTAATGTTTCCTCTTCTTAGACCCCTATCTCCAAACTAACTCCAGTCAGGCAAAAGTTGCAAAATTAATTGCAACTGAAGTATTAACAGAAAAACAAACAAACAAACGAACAAAACAGCTGTTCAAACGCATTCTACATTGGGGATTACAAATAAATGGTATTCCCTCAAGGCTACTACTCAGTGTCTCTTAGCTAGGCTCAAACAGATGACTCAGTTGCTGAAAGCAAGTTATCTCTCCTCCTGTTATAAATGATTGTCTCTACTCACTGTTTTCAAGATCTTTACAGTCTAGTGGTACAGCAGATGCTAATATACTACCACAGCCTTTCTAATTGCTTCCTAATGTCTTTTTCTTGTGGTGTGTATTTACAAGCCAAATATCCACAATTATTGTGATCAGATTATGTCTGCAAACCACCAATTACTGATTGGCTAGAAATGTATCAACACAATAATATTTCTGTGTGTGAAGGTTACAATTGCAGTTTTGTGTGCTTAGACTGCAAAAAGAAAAGTTGAGTCTTTCCCTGTTTTTCTCATCAACATTTCGCAGCCATTTCTAAATGAAGAAATGTCTTTTCTTTTGCCCATGGGTAAAGAGGAAGGAATAAACCAATTTGCAAGCAATGCCACAGTGTCTTTACAACACACTAGAAATTAGACTATATTCTGAATATTGACTTTTTATTTCACTTCTCCCCTTAATCCCCCTCCACCTCTTTATTTGCTTGCAGGCATACACAGAAAACATGTGCCCAGACTTTTGCTTTGAGCAATTTGAGGATACCAGTGGTTGATGGAGACTAACTTTACAGCTTGTAATGCTTTAGAAATGCTGTTGTTAAGATAAGCTGGGAAAAAATGAGACTGACATTGCCAAATCTTGTTGTGTTGGAAGGCAAAGCACAGAGTGATTATACAAGCAGAAGCCCTATTGAGAAAATGTAGAAAGGTGCATTTATACCGTGGGAGCACATTAGGCGACATAGGAAATATGAGAGGAAATACAGCCAATACTTTCAGAATGTCTGAATAACCATAATTGCTTTGAGGACAACATCAGAAGATGAAGATGATTTTCAGTTGAGATTAAATGTGTTCTTATTTCTACCTTCTGTGAGTACAGTCTTCATTTGTTTCACCTATTGTATCACCTGAGTATATTTTGGAACAGTTTTATTTAATTTTCTTTCAGATTTTAAAACTTTTTGTGTTTGTTTTTACTCACTGTCTCACTGGAGCAGGGAGATCTTTCAAGAGTTTGATGGCCTGCTGGCTAGCACCACCTGCTTCTGAAACAAGATGGTATAAGCAGAAAACTTCAGAAAGTCCAAGGTACAGTGGAGTATTTAGAAATACAGTGTCCAACACATGTTCTTCTCTGATGAAGTGGTGGGAGAAAACCCCAGCAGCTGGATGGGAAGGGCAATACCATGAAACATTCACCATGGGTGCTCCAGCTCTACAGAGAAAATAATAATCCTCAAAGAAAGATATCAAGGAGAGCCCCATCTACTTATTGCCTAAATCTTAGAAATCTTCTGCTGGTGTGAATCCAGTCTGAATTTTAGCTAATAATAATAATAATAACAACAACAACAACAATAATAATAATAATAAAAGGGGGGGGGGGGAAAGCCTGAACACAAAATGCAGTGCTAAATTACAGGTGCCAACTCTGAAACAAATGCTTTGCTGAGTTCCAGGAGCACTGAAGCAGTTCATTTCTGCATAGTTTCTAGTCATGAGGAACAAGACTGTTATTTTCCTGCTATTGTCTTGTGACCCAAAGTCAAGATAACTTTGTTTGAAAAATAGTGTTGTTCCCTCTGAAAGTCTGTGCTGTCTGTAAATTAATGATATTCATTTGTAACTCCTTTGACAACAGGAAAATCTAATCCATTCTGATTTTATTTCGTCTTCAGTGTAGAAACACTGAAGTTACTCATAACTCCCAAAAAGTTTTTAAATTGAATATAGCATGCCATCCAGTACTTAAAATATATTCACTTTATCATTCTACCTAAGAGCTAAACAGAATTGTCTTCTGCAAGTGGAAAATTTTCCAAACAGGTGCTTTGTACAATTGAGAGGTTTCAGAATCAGAAGTTGAATGACATCAAATATTCAAGCAAAATAAGCCTTTCCATCATGGAGGATGCCATCCAGGGCTGCAATAGCTCTGGAAAGAAGTAGCAGGGAGATGAAAAGAAATAAACAATCCATTAAAAGATTTTACAACACTGGTGGAATTTAAAAGAGAGCACAGTATTTATCCTCTTTCCTTTTCTAAGGACATTTTTTTTTAATTTTATTCTTTTCTTGCTGCAAGAATAAAAATCCATACAATCATAGAATCATCGAACCATAGAATCACTCAGATTGGAAAAGACCTTAAAGATCATCAAGTCCAACTATAACCTAACCATACTAGCTTAACTCTAACAACCCTCTGCTAAATCATGTCCCTGAGCACCACATCCAAACAGTTTTTAAACACATCCAGGGATGGTGACTCAACCACCTCCCTGGGGAGCCTATTCCAGTGCTTAACAACCCTTTCTGTAAAGAAGTGTTTCCTGCTGTCCAACCTAAACTTACCCTGGCACAACTTGAGGCCATTTCCCCTCGTCCTGTCACCTGTCACCAGTGAGAAGAGACCAGCCCCGTTCTTGCTATAAGCACCTTCCAGATATTTGAAGAGATCAATAAGGTCTCCTCAGCCTCTTCTTCGCCAGACTGAACAGCTCCAGTTCCTTCAGTCACTCCTCATAGGCCATATTCTCCAAGCCCTTCACAAGCCTTGTTGCCCCTCTTTGGGCCTGTTCCAGAACCTGAGTTTCCTTTCTGTACTGAGGTGCCCAAAACTGAACTCAGTACTCGAGGTGAGGCCTCACCATTGCCAACCACATGGGCAGGATGACTTCCCTAGTCCTGCTCACCACACCATTTCTGATACAAGCCAGGATGCCATTGGCCTTCTTGGCCACCTGGGCACGCTGCTGGCTTCTATTCAGCCAAGTGTCCATCAGAACACCAAGGTCCCTTTCCATCAGGCAGCTTTCCAGCCACTCTTCCCCAAGCCTGTAGAGTTGCCTGGGGTTTTAAATACACAGATAAAGTTAGAACTAATGATACTTCCCTGCTAAAAATCATCATGAACAGAGAACTTCTGCATGGAGAATGGCATGAGGCTGCCACTTCCAACAGGTTATCTTGCAGCTAATACTTCTGTGCATAGACTGCAGAAGTGCCTGTTATTGGACTATTCATGTAGGACTTCTAACAAAACCATTTTGGTAGGAGTTTTTTTTCCTAACTTAGTGATAGATTTATTAAAAACAAAAAACAACAACAACAAACCTTTGTATAAAGAAATGCAAGATTTGTGCTGGAAAGACAGAAAATGTATACTTGACATCTAGGGAATAACACAAAAAATACTGACAGTTTTTGGTAATAGAAATACTGTGATTTTTTTTTTTTTCTGGAAGAAAAAGAAATGAAAACAAATTGTCACAGGAAAACTGAACGTACAGCTTTTACACTCTCCTTTACTGACAAACTCAACCCAAATTAAAAAAAATATTTTTTACAAGATCTGTACAAGTGTCCCCTGAGAAGGTTTTCCGGAAAGAGGGGTTTATTCTAATAGGATAATCTGTGCTAACAAATGCAAATCAGGTGTATGCATAAGTTTTGACAGCTTGAATGAGCTCCAGTGCTTTGCCCAAAGCAAAAAAAAGAAGTATTTGGCAGACTTCTCAGTCAGATGAAAGACTGTTGGATCCATAACCAGAAAATCATCCTTCCTTTGTAGTGTCTGACTTTCTCTGTTTTGTGTTTACAGGTTAATGGTTACAATACTTTCATCCTATACTGGAAACTATTACACCTTTTCCAGAGACATGAACCAGTAAACTCTTAAAACAATATTCTACTTAATATTTCCTTACAATTTTTTTTCTCCTTTCATGTCTTAAATGCTATTTATTTTTTAAATAGGACTGACTGACAAATTTCATCTATGATGTCTCCTTAAATATTTTATAACTTTGTATCTTACTCAGACTAAAAAACATCTATTTTTAGCAGAAGATCAATGCTAATTAATCAGTGTCAGTGGAAGTTTGACAATAGTTTATTGGTAATACTAGCATTTCTCACTCTAACCAATTTCAGTACTGGGCTGTATATAAAAGGCAGAAACAATTGTTTTACATTGTTTCACTGACACCTAAATAAATTTGATTCAAGAAACAATGTTTTAAGGGCTGTGAGATATTTAACAGAGTAGAATGCTAGTTTGTGTTTGTTTTTCCCTCTGCCAAATGCACCAAAAGCATATTCTGCTACTTTGACAAACTTTGTTTTGTAGATTTCTAATTAGAAACATCTCTCCTGTATCTCTGTAAAATGTATAACCAGCAAAACCACCAACAAATGACCATGCTATAGGTCAGTGTAATCACCAAGCACGAATTCATTAGTATTCCATCTTCTTACACGTCTTTACGATACCTTTCATAACATAATCTTTACTTTCAGGACACCTGCAAGTTAACCTGAATTACATTCCTGCAGTAGCAGAGATTCAGGCCAAGATTTACAAGGCACTGAAGTAACTGTCACTGAATATCCCATGCTGCTTCTTTATCCATCAGAGTCACTCATGACATAATTCAGTCGATGTTCTTAGAACCTCTCCAAGTTTCCCTGGAAGAGTTGCCTAAAGCTCAACTGGTGTTGCAAGAATCACTAAGGACTTTCTCAGAGAAGCAGAATCAGCAATAGAAGCCCAAATAAATGAGCCGTTCCCAAGCCACCTCTCTCCAGAACTGATTTAGAGGTCCTGAGGAGGGGGAAAAGCATTGCTGAGCAGTTATGACCAAAAGCAAAGGGCCTTGGGGAAGGAGGAGTGGCAGAAAAGGGGAGATGCCGTGACTTCATTTCTCTTTGCTGTGTGCACAATGCTCTCTTCTTTCCAATTCTCTGTCTCTCTTCCTTTCCCTTGTCTGACTTTTTGTCCACTTGTGTTCTCATCAAGACACAGTTAATGATGATATTCGCTGAGAAGCCACTTGGTAAGAAGTCAAGGTTTTAGTGTAGTATCATAACCGATTTAAAAATGAAAGGGCTTGGGGCAATTGGAGCAGTAGCAATGACCCACTAGTACCAGTTTGCTTGAAAGGTTTGAATTAGAGAATTGCATTTTGCACTGAGTGGCTTTCCTTTTCTCCTCATCAGACACATTATGATTTTTCCCAGATGTGAACTGTGCTACACATTTTGCTATTTGCTCCATTCCAAACATTATGTTGCAGGTCCTGCGATCAGAAGGTAATGCTTTTCGTGCCTTTTGAGGAGAATAAATTGAAGGAATTTGAAAGCAGTAGCCTGTGCCCTGAAGTAGAGGCTTTCTAACCATCACATCATTCCTAGGCACTCTCAGCATGGAAAAGGAGTATCACATCCTCAGAGGGAGAAATGTTCTGCCCTGAGTTTGCACAGTGCTTAGTGCTGTGGGAGTCCTGGCTCTGGACTCTGGAGCATCACTGCAGGACAGATAAGTATGAGGGGAACTCTTCTTGCATAGAAAAATGATAGCTGACTCCTATTAAAGTAAAAGCGCAGCCATTTGCCTAGCTATGTAATTCACGCCAAAGGCAAGCCACTGGTGAGTGGTGCTCCCTACTTGCCAGTCAAGGAGCACTTGTGCCTGCCTGCCTCTGCTTTGTCTTCCCTGGCGTGGTTAGCAATGGCAACGTGAAGCCTTTCAGCTAGGCTTCATCAAGATAAAGTGAAGAACAGATGTAAACAGTGTTGGTAGGACTTTCTTGTCTTTCCTAACAGAAATCATCTGAAGCCTCTGTTTACAATGGTGGCTAATACATCAGCACCAACGTATGTGTGGGTTTTTAAAGCCAAAGCCAACGTTACTGTTCAGCCATGTCTCTGGCATAGCCTCATATAGAAAACATCACCTACTAAAATATAGTAATACTGCAAACATCTGGCAACATGATGATCTTTGTAAAGAACATTTTTCTCACAATTTTTCTGAAACTGAAATGTGACTTGAGAATTCCAGAAGGCTTAAGTACAGCCTAGGAATTCACAGTAAATCTGAAAATCTAATTTATGACAATCATTCTTCTTATTTTATTTAATAAGCAAGGAAAATAGGCATGAATCCCTAGGTCTTCTATTTCAGGAAGATTCTAGGGATTTGGCTACAGAATGAGTACACAGCAATCTTATTTGCTAAATAATTTAGAATCAAGTTTGCACTGGATTCTGCCACAGAGAAAGGGATGGGAGAGCATCTCTTCTGTATCATCACATTTTCTTCTCAAAAAAAAATGTGGAATCGGTTCCAGAATATCAGTTAGTTACTTCAGACTAATAACCACTCTGACATTCCTTCACGTCTGTTGCCTGTTTTTATTACTTTCGTCCTTTTTCTTTTTTTTTTTTTAAACTCACAGATGATGGAGGGAAAATGAACTTGCACTTCTTTTTTAAAGATCTTAAAGAAAAATGACTTACTGTATGGCTAAACATAGCCAGACAGAAACTGGCCGAGAACAAAGTGGAGCAGATGGGCAGCGCTGAGCTCTGCTCTGTGTGACAGCAACAGGGTCTGAGGGAACGGCATGGAGCTGTGTCAGGCAGGGAAGCTGGGGATCAGGGAAAGGGTCTGCACCACAGTGCGGTGGGCATGGAACAGGATGCACAGGGCAGTGAGTAGGCCCCAAGCTGCCAGAATCCAAGGAGCATTTGAACAGGATAGCCTCAATTTTAATGGCATTGCCATTCCCAGTGGACTTCACACATGCTGCAGTTTGGAAAAGAGGAGCACAGAGGTTCCCTCCTAGCCACTTACTGATGCTGAAGAATTAACATGCCTGCACAGAGCCCAGGAAGAGTTAAGTTCTCAGATGCACAGAAGGAATCTATTTTTGATTTGTAAGAGAAGTTATCTGACGAGAAAGAGCAAAAAGAAGGAATTATGCTAAAAACATACTTATTGTTATTTATACCAGACACATAAATAAAGAACAACCTTCCATAGATTTGGATGGACTAGACAGTTAAAGCAAACACCAAGAAAATACCATACATATTTGGTGGTCCCTGGTTGAAAGCACAGGTTTTGTACCTGCTGGTACTGTATTCCTTGCAGTCTTGCTGTACTTAAACTGTATTAAAAATCAGTACTCCTAGTCCAAACAAAAACAAAGGTTGTTTTGCTTTCCCTGCGACTGACCTATCACCTGATTCTTACCTACTCTCTTTGAGAAGTCTTTCCCTTAATGCCTTTAAGGTTCTTATTAAAGTAAGAATAAATTCATTAAAGCACATTTTATGTAAAATGCTGCACAGGAAGAACATGAGTTTTAAACATCATGCTTAATAATAGTTGACAGAATGTATAGCATAGTGAATAAGATAGAACTTTTTATCGTAAATTATAGCCTAAATGTCTCTCTAAAAACTATTCTAGATGTTAAAAATCTTTCATTTAAATACATGTATATAACAAATAATCATGGTTGAGTTGCCTCTAGATAGCATTATTTTATTCCAGTAGAAGCATGAACTGAAATATCATTTTTATTCCTTCTTTATATGCATCCACCCACTGCTTTCACAGAAGTTCCTTGTAAGGCTGTATGACATTAACAGATAAAATGCAAGAAGGCTCAGTGGAGAAATGAAACATCAGAAAGAAGCGTGTTTGAAAAGCACCAAGACCATTTAACTACCTTCCTCAGGCAGATTTTTTTTAAATTAATCCCATCATCTTCAGTTCAAACAAGACAGGGATCTCCAAGAAAGAGTCCAAAGAAGGGCCACAAAGATGATTAAGGGCCTGGAGCTTCTACTGTATGAGGAAAGGCTGAGAGATAGGGGAATGTTCAGCCCGGAGAAAACTGAGAGGGGAGAAAAGATCTTATCAACATTCATAAACGTTTGAAGTTCAGGAGTCAGGTCAATGAGAGTGGACACATTTCATTGGCGTGCAGCAATAGAACAAGGAGTAAAGGGCAGAAATTTGAAGACAGGAAGTTTCACCAGGAAAAAATTCTTTGCTCTGAGGATGGGGTGACAGAGCACTGGAACAGGCTGCCCAGAGAGGCTGTGGAGTCTCCTTCTCTGGAGATGAAGAGCTGCCTGGACATTTTTCTGCGCAATCTACTCTGCAAGACATGCTATAGCAGGAGGTTGAACTCTACGGTCTCTAGAGGTCCCTCCCAACTCCTGTGATTCAGTCATTTGTTAATTTGAAGGTCTCTATCTATTCAAAACTTAGAATATTTTAAATTAAATTTAAAATGTTTATCACTCCAGATCTGATGGATGTTTGGAAAACACCTGGCAGGCAGAGTTATTTAAAGTCTGGTACTTTGCTACTGTTTTCCTTTATTTTGTTACCAAATTTCAGTGCCCGAATCCAGTTGCATCAGAACCTGAAAGCCCAGAAACAGGAGCTTCTGCCTCACCATAGCAGATTCTGTCACACACTGGTGACTTGTGTCACAGGCTTAGGTGCTTTCTTATCACTACTAATTATGTAATGAGGCTCAGACAAGGTCCTATGTGACTAGAAGCAGGCACAGAACCTGTTTCTGTGGGACTTTTGCTGCAAGCATGATTGGCATTCACAAAACAAGTTGAAGAATGAATTAACCAACAGAAATTCAAATGTTATTGACTCATACTAAGTTCATGGCAGTCAGAAGGAATGTGTTTTAAAGATCATTGCTACATCTCTGGCCGTACCCATGGCATATGGATCACACTACTCATGCGTTGTTGTAAGCCAGCTGTGCTCTTTTATCACCTCAGATTTGGTAAAATCCCATTCTCTTAGGAGACGCTATCATCAGTGTTGATAGTTGCAGAGCACTCATCTCCCAGAGCAACTTATTTCACAAAAGCATGATATCAGCTGACCTTTGCTTCTGTGAATGAAATGATGAAAATCTCATAGAAAAGAACAGAACACTCAGAGATCTTTTTCTCTCTGTTACTGACGCTTTTGCAGTTCATTGTTGTTGTGGTTTTTTTTCCTCTATACTAAAAGAGGTTTGAGGTTCTTGCTCCCTTGGAAGATAAAAATTAGGTGTCCCATGATTAATAATCTGATAAATATTAGCAGTGAATTTTAGTACTTACTTCAAAGGTATGGATGCAAAAGGCTTACAGAAGACCAAGACTTAGAGGTGTCAACCTCACTTTTTGAGACTATACTCCGGGCTTTCACATCTCCATGAAGATCCTAAAAATGACACTTAGTCTCCAAATGACAGTATGTTCAGAATTATTCTGCACATCTATCGTGAGATAAACTGTATGTTTGAGTTTCAGTACCACAGCTGATAAATATTTGCCTCTGGATCTGGGCAGGAAAGTCACAGGATCCCATGGATTTCCGTATGTGGCTACTATTCAGGTTACCAGTTGACATTCTGTCTGGGAGGATGTTAATTATCATCAGACATCCTGGTTAACAAAAGGGTTCCTTCTACGAAGGAAGCTGTTTTAGGATAATCTCTTTTTTTCTCC
>JAPSGF010000066.1:1952158-1969011 GCA_035772895.1 Perdix hodgsoniae | reverse complement strand
CATCCCCATCCCCATCCCCATCCCCATCCCCATCCCCATCCCATCCCATGCTGGCCCTGGGCAGCCTGGTGTAGTGGTTGGCAACCCTGCCCATGGCAGGTGGGTTTGAACTAGATAATGTTTGACGTCCTTTTCAACCCAGGCCATACAACGGTTCTATGATCCTATGATTCTGTCTGTTGCTTTCCCACTTCAAATTAGCTTGGATGAGAACAAAGCATTAGTCTGACTTTGACTTACAAGTTGGCCAAGACAGCAACCAACCCAAGAGGCCTTCTCAGAAATACTGCAAAATGCTTGTCTAGGCATGTACATAGACAACTAAAAGTCACAGTTACAATTCTCCTTTTCTGAACTTAGGTCAAACCAAGAAAGTCAGAAGTGGAGCTCAAACAACCAGGCCATATGAAATGGCAAACCTGTAAATTGCAAACCAAGGCATGAAGCCTACTGGATGGAAAGCAGGGAAAGATTTTTCATGGCTTGACTAACTGGAGCTGCATTTTGCCAGCTAGTCCAGACTGCCTTTATGAATTAACAACTATTTTGTATGTATAATATAATAGATTTCTAAGAAAGGAAAATTCTGGGGCATATAGATGAAAGAAACTGAAGCATCATTGTAAGCCTTGACCTTGTAGCTATGTAAAAATAAGTAGGACAGAATTAGCTAGCTAGCACATATGGAAATCAATACAATGGCCAGGGGCTGAGTGAGCAAATGAGGTTTATTTAAGCTCTCTGGGCAATACAGTCACTATCAATAGTCTTCATTACAATTAGATCTCTGATAGGAAATGAAAAAATAAAAATAAAATGATAAAAAAATAAAATAATAAAACCAATACCACAGCATACTTAGAAAAGATGTATTGTTTGCTTCTGTCCTTTATTGTTTCCTTTATGTGGTGGGGCTTTCAAACTTTTTTTTGACTTTTATTTGATTTTTCCTCTCTTGGAGGATAATGAAGATGTTTCACAAGTATCTCAGCTTTTTTTTTTTTTTTTTTTTTGGATCCAAGTCATTGCAGTAATCAGAAGAATGATAGCTAAATCACAGGTTTTAATTTAATATTATTTAGCATTCAGTAATTTTATTTATAGTGGATGGTGAGGATGGTTCAAGATAAACGACAGTCAGGTGAAAGAAAATATGAAGCTCTCTGACACAGTGGTAAAGTTGCAGCAAGGGGGATCACAAATAATAAATTTGTTTTGAATTTGGAAGATGATAGGGCTGATGTTTTTTGACTAAATGTGAAGAAAGCAGCAGGTTTATTTTAATGAGTGGTCAAAACATTTTGACCATTTATTATTTTCATGTCTGCTGAAGACACTGAGAGCAAAAACACTACTATGCAAATATCTAAAGTATTCAGAAGAGATGGAAAAAAATCATTTCTGCTGTTTCCTCAGTGCAGGATTGCTGACATTGTTCTTACCCCATCTTCTCACAATTACATTCATAGCATAGAAGTACTGTAGCCTTTACCTCTTTTTGAACATGTATGACTAGATATTTACCAGTAAGGCTCCATTCCATTCTCTTTTTTACAAAAGTAAGTAAAGAAATTGTTGGGGTTTTTTTTTGTTTTTTTTTTGTTTGTTTGTTTTATGGTCACCATGAAGTAGTTAGGAACTGAAGTACAGTGCACAATACAAACCTTAAAAACTGTAAGTATCTTAGCAATTCTGAATTCTCTGTTTCTTTTTTTTCCCCTTCATTCTCACAATGTCTTAAAATTGGCATTATAATGTTCTTGGGATTAGATTCACATTGAAGAGGAGGCTTATGTGTGGCCTTATAGCTCTATAAAACTACCCAAAGGGAAGTTGTGGTGAGCTGAGAGTCAGCCTCTACTGCCATGTAAATAGCAACAGAACTAGAGGGAATGGCCTCAAGTTGCCGTTGGGAAATTGTCAGGGGAAATTCAGGATGGATGTTAGGAAATACTTCTCCAAGAGAGAGGTCAAGCACTGGAAAGGGCTGCCCAGGGAGGTGGTGGACTCACCAACCCTAGAGGTGTACAATAAATATTTAGATTTTACACTGAGGAATGTGGTTTGTTTAGTGGAAAAGACTAGTGATAGGTAGACTTTGGGACTGGATGATCTTGGAAGTCTTTTCCAACCGTAGTGATTCTATGTTTTAAAGGTTTCTATTGACAGTATTCGGGAGAAAAATTGCAGGGATGTATTCAAACAGTTCAGCAGCAGAGTTATGTGCAAAGTCAATTTTTTTGCTATCCTTACCTGCCTCAACAATGCAGAGGTGTGTACAGTGGATTTTCAGCAGCAGCCTCATCTTCCTCTTTTTTGTGCTGCAGGCCTCCTTCTCACACTTTGCTCAGAGGACTGCGGTGGCCTGCTTAGAGCCAGCAATTACAACTCTTTTGGCCACTACAGTCATTCTCATTCTGAACTTCTATGGGCAGCCCTCTCCCAGCAGCTAACCTATTTCTACTGCTTTCCAGCTGGTGGGCAATTGCATTCCAGTATTTCCTCTGTCTATAACCTACTGCTGTGAAAGTGCTATATTTCACGCATTAGATCCTCTCTTAGGGAGTGCCACAGATGCAAGGAATGTGAGGTCACCAGTTCCCATGTAGGAATGAAAAATAGGCTGAAAATGCTGCAGGCATCTCTTGCACAGCAGAGCTGTGTGACTGCCATTTATTGATTTGGTAAAATGTGCCAATGCAAACACACAAGGTCATCCTACCTCCTCTCTCTGCACAGTGGTTATCCCTCTTGATAGTGCAGGTTATCTGCTGAGCCCTGGACAAAATACCTATTCCTTGATCCCACAGAGGAGAAGAGCATCCTGATGCCGCCATCACATTCATCCCAGCTTTCTGACTGCGGCACACTGGAGAAGAGTGGTGTGCTCCCCACAAGGCACAGCTTCCCCATGCAGAAGGAGGATGCATCTGGAGACATCCAGGAGGAAATCCAGTGCAGGTATTCAGAGCGGTCTGTTCTGTTTTCCCTAGTGACAAAATGGCTTCAAATAAGGGGATGTTGTTCCAGAGCAACGCTGCTAAGAATAGTGCATGGTAGAAAAAGTATGGGCAGTATTTTTAGCAAACGTTATAAGCCAGAGGAGACTATTCCATCTGCAGGATGGAAACTTTGCAATGCAGCAGCATTGCAGCACAGGCTGAAAGATCATAGGGTATCTAAAACTGCACAGTATTGCACCCGAGGATAAATAGAATCTTGTGCTCGGTTAAAAAAAGTACATACACTTAGATTTAAGACACAGGACAAAATATTGGATCAGTTACCATCCAGCCTAAAGGGATTAAGATCCAAGAGGTGAAAGAAGGATCCTGGATCTACAGAGTATTAGACCATTCCTCGCCCTGAACTTTTCTTGGTAATTCAGTTTGGTGAAAAAGGAGGGAGGAATGTAGTTGTGGCCATTTTGCTGTGCTAGAGGAAGAAGCAAAACTGCTCAGTGGGAGAACAGTCTCAATTTTCCCTTCAGAGCTACAGTATTTATCTGCAGTCACATATTCCCAGCTTGGATTTGCCTTTGGGTCTGAACAAAGGCAAGATTTTGGAAACTGCATACGGAAGAGTTAGTAGAAAAACTACTCCAGGAACACCAGCACTGTACTTCCACACAATCCTCACACTGGGGAGTTTCTTTTCCAGCTTGAATATTTGCTGCAATCACTGTAAAAGGCAAAAAGCAGACTCCAGAACCTGAAAGCCTTGAAGTCACAGGTGCTGCTCTAATTACTCCTTCAAATCATACAACAGCACAGCAGCTGGAGATCCTATGGCCATGGAGGTCTGGACACCTCACTCACTCAGGGAAATGGCACTGAACCGCAGAGAACCCAAGGAGGGCTACAAGCAGTGATTTTCTAGCACCACATGGTGCAATCAGTTTCTGAATTGGTATTATTATGATGGTTTTACAGAAACTTAATCCCTAGCAGCTTCTTGCATTTTAAAATGCAAGACCTGTATATGTTTTATAGCTTACTGCAATACTTTTGCTTTTTCTTAACATTATAATTTGAAGTTGTAGAGTCAGGGCAATTTTTAGACCATGTTATGCTGAGCTTAGCATTTTTCTATAGGGCATTTCTTTTCTGTATAGCTTTTTGAGGTAATGGAAACAAATAGGTCAGGAAAATAGAATATTTTACTGAAAAAGGACTGTTTTCTGAACATCTAATTCTCACTAAATCTTTTTATTTTAAGATAGGTCACCTAGAAAACCCTTTTGAAAATGTTATGTTTCATTATGGAAATAATAGAAATGTAATAATTGCACACTTTCAGGAAAATATTTTCCTTGCTCATTTTGTCCATCCAGGGAAGGCCTGGCTTACATTTTTTGGTTTGGTTTGGTGTTTTTTTTTTTGGGTGGTGTTGGACTCTGTGGAGCCAGGGATTGGACTCTGTGATCTTCACGTGACCCTTCCAGCTCAGGATATTTTCTGATTCTGTGAGTTTTGAAAGATCATCTGTTACTACCTCCTACTGAATTGTACTTAAAGTCACATCTACCAGAGGATCAAACAAAACTGTTACTTTGGTTGGCAATACTTTCACACACAGTTTGAAATTAAGCAGATGCTCACAGCGCTCAGTTAAACCAAGACATCACTAACCAGCATTTAGCAAACATTACAGAATCACAGCATTTTGCTCTAAGGGATTGCATCCTCATTACACCAAGTCAGGAAATTTCTACTTACACCCTCCTAACTGTGTGGGAGACACTCTACCTATTTTCTCTATTGAAGAAATAATTTTGGATATAAATATATTCACCATGGAGATGCTTTTCCAACAGAAAAGGCTACAGAGCCAATATACCACTGGCATCTCATGATGCTGAAGGAATTTATCAGGTTTAATTCCTCTGGCAGGTAGCAACAATTTGGAGCATGCATTTGGTGCAGCATGAAAATGAGTAAGCTGTTCTGCCTCCAGTTTGATCAGTGTTGTTGGGTGAGGAAACATATATCTCTTTATTACAGCTTGAATTAGAATCTCTTCCGCTTCCTCGTTTCTTCACATGGTGGATAAAGAGTTAAAAAAAAATACAACAGAAATCTTCAGACGAGAAATGTCTTTACCTCTCTTCTTTCCTGTTCCACACCCTCGATAAGTTAAATAGCTGCAATAAGCTCTGCAATAGTAGTACAGCTGAGACTAACATAACAGAAAAGCACAGAGTCACTGTGGCTGAGGTGGAGTCTCAGGACCAAAATGTGCTCCAATGCAATTAGAGCTGCACCCATCTGGAGGACTTTCCCCTTGGTGGAGAACAGTGACTGGGGAATGCCAGGCTGGCTGTGTTATGCTTTGCTAGGACAACCTTCTTCAGCATAGGAGGCAGGGTGCAAGAAGGAGGGACAGATCTTTGCACACAGTTACTCACCACAGAGAGAGTAATGCAATGCCTGGGACAGAGGAAATGCTTGTGATGGATACACTTGTCTTTCTGTCCAAGAGAACAAAAACATGATCCTAAGAGCACAAGTCCTAAGATCCTAAGGGGATTGTAATGGCACTGACTAGGAACCAGCTTTTCTTTTCACTTTGCACCCATGTTCCTGAGCTGAGATTTTTTGAGCAGTTTAGGTTTAAGCAATTAATTATCTTCATTTACACTCATGATTTCATTTCAAGCCTTCCACTTATAAAACCAGAATCAAGCAAAGGATACAGGCTTTTCACTGACTTAGAGTAAAGCATAGGAAGGAGCACTTCAGCAGAGAAACATCCCCTTACAAAACTAACGTCAGCTGCAACTCCCTTGTGAATGATTAAATAAATACTTAAAAAGATATTTGACAACCAAGCCTGGCATTCAGAAACTGGGTACTCAGAGACCTGGAGGAAAGTCTGGAGAAAGGAAGACTCATGCTGCAGTAGAAAAACATCAGGACAGCGAATACTTGAGCGAACTTGTTGCACAAAAGTCCATGGGGTCTAGTGGGATGCAACCATAATAATAGATTAGGTGCTGGATATCACTGTGAGGCTGTGCACATTCATCTGTGTAAGAACAAGGGAACTGAGAAAAGCACCTGAAGACTGGAGGAAAGCAAATGTCACTCGTTTATTTGAGAAGGAGGACCTAGAGAACTGCATGCAAATCAGCTTCACCTCAGTCTCTTGGGAGGCGATGCAGTATGTAATCCTGGAAAACATTTCCAGTCACATGAAGGAGGAGAAAATGGTCAGAAATAGTCAGCATAGATTCACCAAAGGGAAATCATTCTTGATAAACATGACAAGCTTCTGCAATAAAATGACTGGTCAGGAAATATGGCAAGGACTACTGTATATTGTTATCTTTGAGTTCATTAAGGCTGAGAAGTTGACAATTTGTGGGCTGGATGGGTGGACTGTGAGATGGGTTGAAAAGTGTCTGAATCATTGGGCCCAGAAGTCAGAAACTGCTGGCACAAAGTCTAGTTGGAGGCTGATAACCCACAGTATGCCCCTAATGTCTTCATTAATAAACTGACTGATGGGGTACAGTGAGCCATCACTAAGCTCACAAATATCTGGGGATGTATGGCTGATTCACCTGACAGTCACACTGCTATCCAAAGGGCCCTTAAAAAGTTGGAGAAATGAAATGACAAGGACCTTAACAAGGGGAAGTGCAGAGTCCCACACAGGCAAAGGAATCGCCTCAGGCACCAGCATACGCTGGGGGCTGACTGATTGGAAAACAACTTTGCAAAGTTGGACACCAAGTTGACCATGACTATCAATGTACCAAAGAAAGCTACAGTTATTCTGGACTACTTTAGGAAGACTTTAGCAAACTGAGGGAGGTGGTCTTTACTGAGCATTGGTGAGGCCATACCCAGAGTACTATGACAAATTTTAGGCTCATCAGTGAAAGCGAGACATGAGTATAATGGAGACAGACTGGTATCGATACTCTGTAATACTGTGAGGTGTTACCAAGTCGGTGAATATCTGCATAGATACTGATCATGACAGTGTGAGCAGACACATGTGAGCAGTAACTCAGGCACGCCTATTTCAATTTATTTGTCATTTCATTCAGTGCTTTCTACCGAATGGCATCCCTTTTGGACTGATGGGCAATCACTCTATGAAAACAGGAAAGCTTATCTTTTTAAGTATTACAAGGCTAGTACATTTCTTTGGAGGTGAATAACAACATCACTAAAACTTTATTAAATAGTGTCACTTTGGAGAGGAAAGATTTGCTTTGTAGTTTTTCATTTATCTAGATCTGCAATAAATAATGAAATAGGTTATATAAACAGTAACATTTCAAGCTTTACTGAGGCACAATGCTGTACCATTACTGCTCATGAAATAGTAGTCAGAAATGCAGTTTCTCCTAGATTGCTTTAAAAACATCACACCATATGCTTGTTATAAACTTTACAAAGCTACCTACCTGGAGGTAACAAATCCAAATCAGAAGTGGGGTGGAGAGGATGAAAAGAAAAACCCAGAAGAGTACAGTGAGAAAGTTATCAAAGGGAAAACATCCCCACAGCCTTTTCAAAAACTGCTTGTTCACTTTTTGAGTTATAGCACAAAATAACACCAACAATCCAAGTGCAGGGGTGTAAGACTGAAACTGTTCTGCTGAAACAAAAGATAAATTGTCAGGAAGCTCTCTAACAGGATCTGGTGCACATCATTCAGCTAATGGCATCCTCCTTCAAGGCTGTGAAACATGGTGACAGTACAAAGATGGGAGGAGTGTCTGACACACCAGAAAGCTGTGCTGCCATTCAACAAGAGCTGGACAGGATGGAGAGTTGGGTGCAGAGGAACATAATGAGGTTCAGCAAGAGAAAGTGTAGGATCCTACATCTGAGGAGGAATAACTGCAAGCCTCAGTACAGGTTAGAGAATGAGCTGCTAGAAAAGAGCTCTGCAGGGAAGGGCTGGGCTGTCCTGATGGACAGACAACAGGTTGGCCATGAGCCAGCATGTCCTCAAGAAGGCCAGAGGTATCCTGGGCCACATTAAAGACTGTGACCAGCAGGCTGAGAGACATGAGGGAACATTCCCCCTCTACTGTGAGGCCTTGTCTGGAATAGTGTGTCCACTTCTGTGCTCCCCAGAAAGTCTAGAAGAGGGCAACAAAGGTGATTGTGTGCCTGAAGCATCTTCCTTAATGAGGAGAGGTTGAGAGCCCTGGGAGCCCCTGGGAATCCCTGGGAACCCCTGTTCAGCCTGATGAAGAGAAGACTGAGAGGGGAATTTATCACTGCTTATAAATATCTAAAGGGTCGGACCTAAGTGGATGAGGCTGGCAACACGGAAATTCCATCTGAACATGAGGGAGAGCTTATTTTCTGTGAGGGTGGCAACTCAGGAGCTAAATGCCCAGAGAGGTTGTGGAATCTCCATCTCTGGAGACACTCAAAACCTACCCAAATGTTTCTCTGCACAGCCTGCTGTAGGGAGCCTGCTTTGGCAGAGGGGTTGGACATGATGATCTCCAGAGGTCCCTTCCAACCCCTACAATTTTGTGATTATGTGATCCTCCTCCAAGCAGGAAAGCCAGGCTGAGAAAAGGCTACCACCAGGGCCAAACTTTTTGCAGCTCTGTGTGACGCCTGAGGACTCACCATGCTCCTGCCTCATGTCATCGTCCCCAGCATCCTTTTGCCAAGAAGTGCCTGCTGTACCTCTCGGTTTGTAGAGTCTCAAATCCCAGCACAGTTCCAAAGCACAACTGAATCTCTAACTGTTCTCTAACATAAATGCCAATAAGTAGGATTGTAACCATGGAAGATGAGGATAAAATAGGAAAAAAAGGCCAGTTGCTTGCTCCTCCATGAAAACAAGATTCAGGAATGAATGAACATTGAAATAAACTAAAATGGATAAGCTACTGGAGATCTTCATATCAAACAAGCGCATGCAGAAGTACTTAGTATATGATTTAACTAAAAGCAAAGTAAATACTCATTTGCCAAACTGTCCTGCAGGTTGACTGGGAATTGTTTCATCATTCCAGATAAGACTTGTACTTTATAAGTAAAGGCAAGTCTATTTGAAGTTGTGTTCCCTTCACAGTGAGGCATATGGTTTTGTGCTATTGTAGGAAAGTGAGGAGGCTCAGTACAAAGGGCACCATTCTCACACATCTATCTATGCTTGGTCAAGTCTGAGCCTGAGCTTCTTAGACAAAAACAAACTTCCCTTTCTATGAGCAGACTGGTTTTTGTTTTGTTTTGTTTTGTTTCAGTTGGCTGGTTAGGTTTTTTTGTTGTGGTTTGGCTTGTTTTTTTCCTGTTGTTGTTACTATAATACTGCTGCCATACAAACATCTTAAAGCTGAAGATATAAAAGTAATACTTAAGCAACAAAAAGATGTCTCTTTTGGCTGTGCTAATGCAATTTGCAAGCCTCCTCACCAAGCTGTGAGATCTGAAAATAGTAACACACTTGAGGGAGAGTGAGATTTGAGCAATCAGAAGAGAGATCTTGTACACTGGCTAGATTTTTCAGATTTTCTGCTGATGCTCTTGGACTATGAAAACCAGATCATCCAGGCTGCAAACAGTCACAGAATTTGCCACTGCTGTTTGAGCCTTGATACCACTACCACAACATTTGCACAGCTCCGTATATTTTGCAGACCAGGTAGGAGCGCAGGAGATGGTTTCTGCCTATTTAGCTGTCAGCTATGAGAGTACAAGGTTGGAAATCCTGAAATGTGAGCCACAGTCTGTAGTCATGAGGAGCAGATCCACATGGTCTGCATATCTGCATCCTAGCAGCCTTTTTCATAATTAAACAGCACAACAGTTCACCTACTTAGCATTACATACAGCAGCTGAATCATTTTTACCAGAGCATTTATGTTTTTTCTGAAAAATACTCTTCAACACTTTAAGCACTTTCAACACTTACTTTCCCTAAAACCACTTTTGATAATGCAGAAAAACAGAGATGGATTATATCCAGATCTCCTTAAATCCTCCTTCATTGTCTCAGCAACCAATGATCATCGCTAGTTGTAAAGGAAATTTTGGGGCTCTGAACGGATTATTATTTGGCGTTTTACGGAGTTGCTGGTGACAAAAACTTAAACAGCTGATCACTTAATTGAATACATTTTCTACACCAGGTACACTTAACGACACATCAAAGAGCTGGCACAATCCTAGTGCCACTGGTGAGCTTATAACACACTACACTGCACAGCAGAGAGTGCCCAGCGGATGTTGTTATGCTGACTTCAAACCACCATCTCCACAAGCTCAGAGAACTCCAGTATGCCCGCACACCCACTGCAGGAGCCACGAATCAAATGGATTTTGGCAATACCTGAGACATATCGGGGACTGACTCAAGAGGAGAGATACGTGCTTGTTCACTCTGCAGCCATTGCTTTTTCAGAGTGGATTCTGCAAGGCTTCATGACGTCTGCAACCCTCTGGGAAGCCCCAGGAGTCTCTGTAATGTGGTGGAAGAGGTACAGTCTGTGTTGTTTTTATTCTGGATTATGAGAACAAGCTGGAACCACTGCTGTCAGTCATTTCTGGATTGCATAAAGGAGACCCTGGCAAAACTAAATATAACTAATCTTATTTTTTCCCCACTTTTTCTCTTTGAGATGTTTCCCAAGAGACTCACTAGCCATACTAAAATCCTGGACATTCCTATCATTTTCTCAATTAATAATTTTTCAAAAAGTTATGTTATACATCCACATAATTTAATCATTATTTTAGTTAGCACACACATTTACTATATATTTCAGAAAGTCAAAAGTACACTCACACTGGCTTTAAAAAGAAACAAACAAACAAAACAAAAAAGAAGTGAGGGGAAGAGAAAACTAAAAGGAAGAAAGTTAAGTTAATACAACTCCACAAATTGGGCATCTGACTCCCATAAACATCTGAGGTCTGTGGCAGTCCTGGCAGATAGTCATGTATACACTGAAGTACCAGGAGCAAACTGGCTGTAAAGTAATTTAAACACCTCTATGGGCATTGCAGAGCTGAATCCACAGAGGAGTAAGTAGTAAGATTCTTGGTTGGCATGAACAACACAGTTTGAGTGACTTTTGCATTTGCTGTTAAATATCTCACATGGATATCATTACTAACCTATGTGGTTCCACCCAGAGAATTCACACCTGGGGAGTCAGATCTATTTCAGAATTAGAAAGCCAATGACATTTAAGGTCACTTAATTCATAGAAAATCCATGTGTAAATTAAGCTAAGTTAGTCAGACTATGCCATCTGGTGCATATCCCCAGTCACCACAATTTCATTAACCCCACAATTAACTTTTACTGGGCAGAAGCTGAAAAAAGGTCTGAGTGTAAATTTCTTAGTGTAAAAAGAGAATAAAAGCAGTCAACTACAGAAGAAAATAGAGTTCTATTGCAATTAAAAAAAAAAAAAAAAGCTGACAGCATGTAGTCCCAAACAGTACCTGTTAGAAAATTACTTCATTTTTTATTTTCAGAATTTGCCTCATCATCTTCAGAGCTCTGGCAACGAGAATGTGTAGCAGAGTGTGCTAATGGTGTTATTTTATCACACAGAATCACACAGAATCACACAGAATGACCCGGGTTGGAAGGGACCTCAAGGATCATGTAGTTCCAACCCCCCTGCCTAGCAGGGCCACCAGACATAAACCTTTACTAGATCAGGTTGCCCAGAGCCCTGTCCAACCTGGTCTTGAACACCTCCAAGGACGGGGCATCCACAACCTAACATCCAACCTAAATCTTCCTTCTTTTAACTTAAAACCATTTCCCCTAGTCCTGCTATTATCAGCCCTTTCGAAGAGTTTACACCCCTCCTGGGAGTAAGTTCCCTTCAGGTATTGAAAGGCTGCAATGAGGTCACCCCGCAACCTTCTCTTCTCCAGGCTGAACAAACCCAACTCCCTCAGCCTGTCCTCATAGGGGAGGTGCTCCAGCCCCCTGATCATCTTCGTGGCCCTCCTCTGGACCCTTTCCAAAATCTCCATGTCTTTTTTGTGCTGAGGGCTCCACACCTGGACACAGTACTCCAGATGGGGCCTCACAAGAGCAGAGTAGAGAGGGACAATCACCTCCCTATCCCTGCTGACCACCCCTCTCCTGATGGAGCCCAGGATCCCATTTGCTTTCCGGGCTGCCAGAGCGCACTGCTGGCTCATGTTAAGTTTCTCATCTATCAGGACCCCTAGATCTTTCTCTGCCGAGCTGCTCTCAAGGACAACTCCTCCCAGCCTGTACAGGTGCCTGGGGTTCTTCCGGCCCAAGTGCAAAACCTTGCACTTTACCGTGTTGAACCTCATTAGGTTCACCCGAGCCCAGCTTTCCAGCCTGTCAAGGTCCCTCTGAATGGCATCTGTTCCCTCCGCCGTATCGACTGTACCACTCAGCTTGGTGTCATCAGCAAACTTGCTGAGGGTGCACTCCATTCCCTCATCGATGTCATTAATAAAGATGTTAAAGAGCACCGGTCCCAAGACAGACCCTTGAGGGACACCGCTCGTTACCGGCCTCCACCCGGACATAGAGCCATTGACCACCACCCTCTGTCTGCGGCCTTTCAACCAATTGCTTATCCATCTAGTTGTCCACCCATCAAATCCACTTCCCTCCAATTTGGAGATGAGGATGTGATGGGGGACCATGTCAAAGGCCTTGCTCAGGTCCAGGTAAATGACATCGGTCGCCTTCCCTTCGTCCACCAACGCCGTCACTCCATCATAGAAGGCCACAAGATCAGCAAGCTATTAAGGTGCCACAACAGGAAAAAATGTCTTAAATCAGTTTAAGGACAATTATTCTTTAAGCAGCATTTCTGTTACTTAACTAAACATATTTCTATGTACTAAAGATGTATACCATTATTTCTATATTAAAATTATGTAAGGATTATAGGTATTCTCACTCTTCTGATGGACAATTATGTATTCTGCAGTTGCAAATCTAAAAGTGGTACCAGCAGCTAACAAAAATTAATTCCTGTTTTTACATTGTAAGTTAAAAAACAGTGCCTTTGGAAGATTATTGTGTTTGTTTTAATTTTCACATCCATATTGTTCATCCAATGTTTTCTTTTCTGAGTGCAAAAATAAAAGAGAAAATCACGTTTGGCCAGTGTTAATCAATGAAACTCTGTTGATTTGTTGATATCTGGAAATCACCTCACATGAAGGATAACTACATGCGTATAGAGTCTTCACTGTCCTTCCTGGGCATCCTGGCTGCTATTAAAAAGAATCTGTCTGCATAGAAATTGCAGTCTGTTTTACAGCACATGTGGCCATTGTTCCTGTTTTCCATATCTTCATCGCCATGATATTTATATTTAGAATTGCACGATTTCCAAACATCTAATGGTTCACATTATGACAAGGTGATTATGAACGGGATGAACAGGAAAGAAGCAATCAAATCATTAAATAGATGGGAGATTCTCAAAACTATGACCATTCATCGTGAATGGCAATGTCATCTCTAACTTCGACGCTTTGTAATATCCTCAGTACCAGTACATTTTCAAACATGTTTCAGCCTTCAGGCATATAGAAGCAGTCAAAAATGTGTTTTGTGCACACATGGTAGTCGCATCCAAGGACACCTTCTATAATCATCTGTTCATTGTCTCTGAATGAGCCTTTGAGTTTTGTCTCTTTACAGATAGGTGTATCCACCAGCAACACTGAATGCTGGGATCATGCAAGGCTTCAAGAATTTTTGATTCACTTACCTCGTGAGGGCTGCATCTCTGTGTTCAGTCACAGCTTTATATTATCATTTGTATGCAGTGGGCACTGAGTGTGCTATTTTTAGCCACCCTTTTGAGATGTGACATCCCCGATGCTTCGACTGGATGAGCATAGTGGTCTTTTCCAACCTAATGAGTCTATGATTCTATGATTCTTATTACTAACATATCTAATTCTATCTGTTCAGACATTTAGTAAGACGTTGACTCAAAGGCTGGCACTTGTCCCTCAGAACTTGATCCCACCTACACTTACCTACCTCCACCAGTAGAGGAGAAGTAATGGTAGAGGAATTCACATTTTTTACCTATCAGAAGTACTCCCCAAAATGATACATGATGCATTTTACAGCTGCCCTTAGCAGACACAAAGGAACAATAGAAAGCCTATCCCTGAAATAATCCACCATAACCAGCCTTTCCTTTGGACAGAGAACAAAATAAGATACATTAATACGAGGGAAAAAAATAGTGCCTAGTATTTTTGACCAGCTAAAAAAGACAGACGAGTAAAAAGTTAATGCTTGCAGTTGGAGGGTGAATGTTGCAGCTCTAAACTGCTCTTCATTTGTACACCCAGGCAAGAATTTAGTAATTGCCACACCAGTCTGGACTCCTGGCTGATTTATGACCTGCTCTCCCTCCAAAAGCATATGCTGTGGATACCCAGCTCGTTCAGAAGACAGGTTGGAGCATCAGAGATTATGCCTGTCTGTCCTGTGAATATGAGGAGGCCTGGCTGCTATCTCAGGTATCCAGAGCTGAACATATGTCCCTCATCCCTGTCTGTCTGAATGACTAAGCTTGGTGTGAAATGAGGAAATATCACACTTCCCACAGAGCTCAATGACAGGAGTATCCAATTCTTTAATTGCGCCAGATTGCAATAAACCTAAAGACAGCATCTTGGTAATAAATATTCAAAGTTTCACCAAGACATTGCGCCTGCAGCCCAGGACTTCAAGAAAACAGGGCACAACAAAACTGGCAACCTGTAAAACTGAAGGTCATCATGGATGCTTCTGGTTTGATATTCTTATCCATTAGTCTCAAGTATTGTTTGAATTGGCTTTTAACCAAGTGGGAAATCTCACCCTGAATGGTCAGGATAGGATTGTGCCAACACTCCAAGCCTATCAGGTTTGTCCAAGCATGGAAAGCCTACAGAGAATGGGCTGATCTACTTTGGTTGGTCTGTAAAGGAAAGTGAATTAAAAATGAAATCTGCAGGCCTAATACAAGCATTGGATCAGCCTATCTGGCCCTGAATTAATGCATGAGCTAAGGTGACAAAGATATCAACTTTACAGTAGTTTGGCTGTGATGCTAAATGCTTTCTGCTATTTTTATGAGTGGAATATAACAGTAGTTGGTTTTTCTTCACACTCAACTGATTTTTTCACTGTACATGGAAGAACCTTTTCTCCTATTCTCCTCTGCTCCTCTCCTGACCATCTCTTCTGCCAAAATGCATCCCTGGTAAAGAGGCTGGAGACAGAACTTAACTTCAAATTCAACACAGAATTATCTGAAACTGAGGAACCATCATAAATGGTCATGCAAAGAATGTTAAATTTATTACAGATACAGCATGAAGTGAGATAAACATACTAATGCTACATTAATTTTATATCTGAAGATAAAACTTACAGATAAAATTTGCATTTACAGACAGAAAATTTCACTGCCCTAACAATGCACACAGGAAGATGAATGAAAAAGGTGTCTGACCATGACCGAAGTACTTATACTTCAACTTAGTACTTTTCAATCCCTATGTTAATTATCATCAAGTCAAAACAAGGCTAGGCACAGCTGGAGATAGAAATTATGTTCTAGGAGTTGAAAGATTATCCATCAATAAAAGACAAGGAAAGAAACCCTGCCAATATGTAACGCTTATTTCAATTTTCCATGGGCATATTTTATTTTCCATCTGTGCAGTTGCTTCATTTTTTTGTTTATGAGACAAGAATGTCATAGTCTGAGATGCTGATGTTAATACAGCTTTACCTCAAATGCTGCTGTTACTCTGCCATCACATTTTCTGCTTGTTCCCATGATCTGCAGCATATTATTTCATTCCCACCAAAGCACATAAAAGAATGGAAAAAAAACTTTTGAGACAACATCTCTCTTTGGAAGACAAGCTTGAGTTTTTATTTTTCATGTGAAACTCGTCATACTTAGACTGTATTTTTCCAAACAAAATATACACTAACTATAAAGATGAATATTTTGCTGACCGTATGTATAAATTAAGAATAATCTTATAAATATTTGAAGCAACTACGCATGTTTCCATAATAAAAACAGTCTCAATTTCCATTAAAATATAAAGTTTGCCTGGAATAAAACAGCCTTTAACCTGCAGTGTTCATCAAACAATTCTGTCTTGCAAGACCTACATCAGGACTTTTCTGAATGTAATTTTCTTTGTCTCTGAGAGAGAAGAGAGGGTTGACATCAGCAGTCGATTATCTGCCCATAATGCGCAGCAAATAAAACCCCAGGGATCTGGAATATAAATACTTGTATAAGCTTTTTAAATTCCCAACTAATGCTGCTACATTTGTGGTAGATCTTTCTTCCCAAACTGTATGCGTTCATGCTGATCTCCATCTGCAAAGGTAATTCAACCGCACATTAAAAGATAGGGGCAGTAAGCATGAGTCATTAGACAAATTACTCTTGCTAATACGTACAACAAACACCCACTGGCCCAATTACATGTAGGTAGCAAACCCACCACTTGTCCTAATTCAGTATTACATATTACCAAAAAAACAAAAAAAGAGAGAGAGAAAGCAGAGGTGAATATTGTGAATAATAGAGAATTAGTGACAAGCTACATATTAGATTGAAGTTAATAAATAAATACAGTTCATTTCAGCATTCAGAAATGCATACTGAATTGTCTGAAAGTAAAACAGAAGTTTCACCTTTCCCAAAGAACACACCAAGTAGCCCACCAGTGTTATACTAAGGACTCTTTAATAAACAAGTAGAAAAAACATGCTCTTATTCCTCTGGTTGATGTGCAGAGAGTTGTCTATTCTCCAGAAAGCAAATGCCTTATAAATACTTCGAATGACTGGTCGGCGTTGCCTCCACA
>JAPSGF010000066.1:1931206-1951018 GCA_035772895.1 Perdix hodgsoniae | reverse complement strand
GGGGGGGGGGGTTGGGAGTGTTTAAGAGGCACTGAATGCATTTAACCTTTAACATCAAAAAGATTTTTCAACTATAGCTGTGGAACTCACATAGTGGGTGAAAGGATAACAAAAATCAAAGACACTTTTATGCTTAAACTCAATAAAGGTGTTAATGTACCAAGGTTACTCGAGAGACCTAGAAACCAGGACAAGAAAGTTGGAGAACACCATCTTCATTCCATGTTTCATGTCAAGCATTTGCACAACCCATTATCCAGCACTGGATAGGCAGACAGTATAATCTGTCGAAGTTCTACTTCGGTTCAGTCAGTACCCACAATGTGCAAATGCTATTAACAGAAACCAATAGGATGGGCACCAAACTTTTGAAAAAGGCCTGAACGCCTCAAAGATGAGACACACGCATTTTTGTTAACATATATGAAATACGGTAACCAAAATATGGCAGAAATGTGAAAAAGGAAACTTGCTCACATGGATACTCTTGTTTACTTAGTTATTTAAGGAAGGAAGGGGTCAGTAAACAAGGATATATACTAGTGCTAACTAATTCTAATTATCATATTTAACAGTTGTCTACAAGTCTGGTTGTACTTTTTTCCATTTATTGTAACTTATTTCTTTCTTACTCCCTCTATCAGCACATCAACTGTTCTGTTACAATCACAGGCATGCTAAAAAATTATTATTTCATCCAACAAGTAAGTATTTTTAAATCCTAATAAAACTATCATACAAATATTTGAGCTTGTGATCATATGAAAAAGATGCAGTTTGGAACTCTCTGAAAAGAAAGTGGAAAAGAGATTAGTAATCCACTGTGGGCTGAAGAAAGGAAATGTACCTTAAAGTTTCTGGTGTGTTGTTGTTGTTGTAACAACTAACACTTAGCAAGAACTGCCAGTCACTAACATTTGCACAACACTAGAGAGTTCTCGTAGTTTTCTTGTTTTTAAATAAATTTGCAGTGAGCTATGCATGCTGCCGATATCATATAATATATCTCAACAAAAAATGCACTTCTGAGTTTCAGCTCTTCAATGTACGCTGAACAAGGGGTACAGCCATGAAGAACATCATAACCAGAGCACCTTCAAGAGCAGTATATGTGTATTTCATTCTGGACAATTCATGCCTGACCCAATTCAAGCTCACAGTTGTTTGTGAGGAAGAATAAATACAGAAGAAGATAATATGCAGCATATTACCATCAAATGATGTTCACTACAGAATGCAATAGCAAAGACAGATGTACTGTGCAAAAAGTATTGTGAAATCTGACTGTCCCAGAGGAGGGCTGAAAGTAGGTGCAGAGTGTGCATCCAGCCAGTTTGAATCTGTTTCCTCCCTCTGTGTCAAAACCCATTTGTCTCAGCCATTGCACAGCAGCAGTAAAGCTTGTAACTGTAGCATGAACTGAGGACTCTTAGGTAAACATGGGTTCCTGCTCATCTCACATGCATCATAGTTGCAGAATATGGCAGGCAGTAAATTCTTGAGAGCATCTGCACGTAGATGGTGGACTAGTTGGTAATGGCTGGCATAAATTGTGTTAATTTTCCTTACACAAGCCATACAAAGTCCCAAGGCATGGGGAGAAAATGGAGAGAGCAGATGATTAGTGAGGTCTTGGGATGACTGAACAATTTTTCTTGAAACTGTTAATAATGAGCAAGCAGGAGAGGACATGGGAACAAAATCAGCAGACTTTCACTGAAAGTTATTTTCATTGCATTCTCATTTTCTAGGAAAACTAAGCATATTTGAGAAGGTGCAGCAGCAATCGCACCACTATGTAGTCATACACGTAAGACTAAACTAGTTTTGGAGTCTGAGAATAAAAAAGCTCAATGCTTCCTATGTCTTATCATCTAAAACATCATTAACTAGTAATTTTATCAATACAGTAAAAATATGGGAAAAACATATTCTCAAAGTCCAGAGAAAAACTCATTAGCACAGAGTGAACAACACAACCACACCTGGCATTTTCTTCCTACAGGACATTTTGAAGAGCAGATATCTCCTCTGTTTTCACAATGCCAGATGTCCTGTGTATTATTTTAACAACTTTTCTCTCTCTGTAAGAAATGCAACCTTTTCAACTTCTGCTAGCAACTTCATTGCAGTCTCACTCTTTCTCTGAGCACCAAACCCTTCCTGGCTTACCCGCTTTGCATCTGCAGGCTTCCTCCCAGCCCACCTTAGACACTCACACCTTTCCTCTGCTTGGATCTGTTTCATCATCAAAGGCCCTCCTATTTTCCACAAACCCTCACATCTGCTGTTCTCACTGAACAAACACTGTAGTAATTTTTCTGTCCTTCTGAATCCATAGCTTTGTGCTACTTCATCTTCAGCTCCTTGTGCTTGTGGGAAAAAAAACGTCAAAATCACTGGGACCTTTCTACATAGTTCCAGAGGGCTCCTTGCCATTCAACCCCATGGGAAATATACAAAATAGCCATCTGTCAGCAGTCGGAGAGAGGTGGAAATCAGCACAGATAATAAAATTACACAACATAGAAACATTATATTGTTGTTGGAAAAGACCCATATGATCATGAAATTCAATCACCATTTAACATTATTACCAAGTCCACAACTAAATCCTGTTTGTAAGCACCACATCCACACATCTCTTTAACATCTCCAGGGGTGGGAACTCTACCACTTCCTTGGGCAGCCCATTCCAATGCCCAACCATAATTTCTGTGAAGAAGTTCCTCCTGATATACAATCTAAGCATCTCCCAGCACAACTTGATGTTGTTTTTCACCTCCTTTCCCTAAGACAGGAGATCAACACCTACCTTTCTACAGGCTCCTTTCTGGTAGTAGCACTAAGTGATGAGTACAGACGAACAATTCCTTCTCTGGTTCTTTTGATCACATTATTTCTGATAAAACTCAGAATACTCCATGGCCCTAAGTACATTCATTTCTGCTCCTGCTCTTGCTCTGCTGCTGTTACTACACCATTTTCCACCACTTCCTTCAGCTCTTGTGTAGTGTTGCATCCAAGAAAAGAAATTTCTCCCTGATGCAGGGATGCCTTTGGTGTGTGTTAGCATACATCCAGGATGTACCTGTATGCCAAACACCAGGTACTTCACTCCCCTCAGACTAAGATCCCCACAGTACTCTGTGTCTTCTTCAACCATTAAACCTAACCTGTCTCTCCAAGACCTATGTTAATCCCATGGTACAAACTCTTTGCTGACAACCTCATACATATCTAGAAAGTCAGCGTGATTTGGTTACAGTTTTGCTGTGTATCTCGCATGAAAAGCTCAGCTAGGAATATAAGAAAAAGACAAGCTTCAATGCCAGCTCTGGTACTAAATATTGATTCTAAGCAGTGAGCAAGACAATTAGAAATGTGCATATGAAAGAGAAACCTATTAGATTTATTCAAAGCTTTAATCTTAATTTCACAGAACTAATTCAGGAAAGGGTATACAAAGCATACTGGGATTATGTACAGAACAACAGCATACCTCACTTTCAGACCAACTTCATATTTCCAAGCTGTAATACTGTCTTGCATAGTAATTTAATCAACATTTAGAAGCCTGGCTGACAGTTTAGCCAGCTTGATGCTACAATTGCCCTACAGGCAAAACTAAAATTCACATTTGCTGAGTTTTTAACACCTAATTTTATTGCTAGTTTTGGGTCTGCATCTTAATTCTACCTCTTCTTTCACATGAAGAACTTGACCAAGAAAAATATGCCAGCTGTTGGATCCAGTCTGGCAAACAAGTGCAAGATCAAGCCGTATGGTTCAATACTGATGCATATGATGAATTCAAGTTAATGCTGAATGCTGTGCATGAACATTTTATTGCTAAGGGCCAGAAGGCCAAAACTGGCAGCAGGACATGCAGGCTGCAGCATTCTTTTCTATGTTGCTGTTTGCTTACTGCAGCATGTGACAAAAACAGTGCTCCTCCATTCTAAGACAATCACCTCCAAAACACAAATTATCATACATGAGCAAAACTTGGCAAAAGGAAAAAAATAGCATCCATGCTGCAGCAGCTGGATATGATTGATGGGATTATTCAGAGATGAAAGAGTGTGGGTGGTGGTCCATACATGGCTAGTAATTGTACAAGAGAAGGATGCCTGCACAGGGGAAGGAAGCCCATAAGTCTACATTCCCATTACAGAAGTAGCCAACTTACAGTCAACCTACTCATTCAGAAGGATTAACACATCAGTTCACCATGTGACTCTGAAAAAAAGTCCAATCATTGCCAGCGTAGCCAAAATAGTTTCCAAAGTTACTCTTCAGAACAAATGACATACCTTTAAGATTGCCCAAATTTTCTCAATTTCCTTTGGAATAATAATGGTCATAAGTGGCAAGAGTCCTCAACAGAGTTTTCACAGATGCTACCTCTTTACTAATTGGGGAATTGTGGGAAACACACTCTAATCTACAGAATATGTAGAATAACTTTTTCAGTCTGATATGGAACTTGCCTTTTCTTGCTAGTTCACTGACCAGCTGCTAGTCCATAAGAATAATATCTCTAATCTAGATTTCTCGAGACTCTTCCTCAATCAGAAGCTGTCAAGCTGGAAGTTATGACCTTAGCAATATGCAGGCCAATTGTAAAAGGCAGGCAGAGCTGCCAGAACACAAGGTTAATCTAGATACTGGTGAGGTTACCCAACAAGAACAACTGTAACTAAGAAAGATGAGCCAACAAACAAACAAACAAACAAACAAACAAACAAACAAACAAACAAAAACATAAGAGGATTGCTTTGTTGACCTCAGCACCAGATCAATTTCCTTTTATTCTTCTTAAAGTACATGACGACCAGCTAGTCTGAGACACAAATGTGCTTATAGAAGTGCTCTGGACTTCCTTCACATCTTTGTAACAGCTAGACTTCTGCTTGGGAGAGCCAGCAGCAGGATTCAGATCAGCACTTTTCCCCTGAAGCATAAATTATTCTTTTAGGCTTCCTTTGATTTGAAACTGTATCACACTGCAGCATCGTGCAAACTAAAACTCCATGTTAAAAAAGCCTGCTGTGGACCCTACCATCCATCTTCTGTTGCTTCATCGATACACATCCAGAAAAAGTGCTGGAAGTGGAGTATTACTTTTTGGTAAGAAATAAAAAGAAAATTGTCATCTGAATTAGATACAATCCTCTAGATCAAAGGAACAAGACACTGATTTAGGAACCACAGACCACTCATTTTTCATACATTTGCATACATGCACAATAAGTTTCACCCACCAACTTCCTACGTTTGAAAAGCATTAAGCCTACAAAGTCAAGCAGTTAGAGGCACAGCAACACAAAAATAAAATGTGCCTACTAACTTCAATTCAATCCCCTCCTTTGTATGAATAACTCTTAGTTCTCATGAAGTGGCTTTAATTCCAAGATAAGAAAAACTTCAGAGAGTTTCAAACAGAAAATGGACAACTATTCAATTGACACATCACCACAGAAAAGTGACAAGAAAATCACCAGGTTTCAAAATGCATTTTCTACCTACGGTGAATCTGCTTTCTGTTCATACCACAGGTTAGAGAATCCTCACATAGGTGCACATATATTTCACAGCCTCTGTAAATGCTGTGATTCACATACAGCGGTGCAAAGAGAACCAAGGTGTAACAGGCTCGAGTTCAGAAAGTTCAGGCAGGTACTACATTGCTGAGAAACTGGCCTCATTAAAAATGCCGAGTGACAGGAAAGGAAAGCAGTAAGGGCAAGAAGCACATGTCTCGAGGAACGGCTTGACAGATCCAATAAATGATGATAAGCAGTTGCATTCAAAGATGCATATTTTAAAGATCGTATTCCTTGTGCTTTCTTCTTCAAGTTTTGCTGGTATACTGAAAATAGAAATTAATTCAACTATTAATTTATATATACCTCCTATACATATTTCATACCAGTGACATCCTGAACTCCAAAATATGAGAGAATACTATCATTATTATATAGCTCTATGAAGGTTATAGACCCAGAAATGCAATTTATTGGCACTGTATTCTGAATCATCTTGGGCACAATTTATGTTGCCAAAGCCCTCTGTAAGTCAGTATGCAGATCACCCATTATGAGGTAAAAAAAGCTATATTTTATTCTCTCAACCTACTTTCGTTTCTCTTAAGTAATAAAATTTGAGTTCAAGCAAGAGCAATTATGTTTTCAGGAGTCAGAATGCATGACTTTAACATGCAGCCATGTAAGTAGCTCATATGGATTAGAGTAGTCTATCAATTCAGGGCATCAGTTTTAGAGTAGTCTATCAATTCAGGGCATGGCATAAAATTCAAGAGGCATAGTAGCATTTTCTGCTCTTGATCCTGTATAGTAGTATTTTCTGCTCTTGGTCCTGTCTTTATCATATTCTTTGTGCTTTTTTCTTCAAGTTTTGCTAGAATACTGTTCTTGAGAAGAGGTTAAAAAAATGAGGTTAGTTAAATTCATTGTTTTTCTCTCCTTACACAGACCACAAGCTGTACACTAGCAGACACAATACAGCTGTACTGACCTAACCCAATGAGAACCACATCTATTTTGTGACATGCAGTGGCAATGAATGTTGATGAAAATTGAACAAAAATAGTGCCATCAGTGAGATGCTCTTGAGCAGTGTTTGGTCTTTGTCATCTGCATTTGCATTTCCAGGTTTTGCCCAGGAGCTTTTTTATCACAGCATAATATAGAAGATGCAAGTGACGAATCCAAATTAATTGTCATTACTCAAATAAACAAAGAAAAAATCTGCTTTCTTTACTAAATGTGCTTTGGGAGGTCAGCATGCTATGACAGCGACCACAGAAAGCGAATGAATTTTAGAAGACTGGAAAGTAATTAGGCAGCCTTCTACAATGGGATGGCAGCACCAGTATGTAAAGGAAGAGCAATTGATGTCATCTACCTCAACTACTGCAAGGCATTCTGTATGGTCCCACACTGTATCTTTATCTCTAAATTGGAGAGATAAAGATTTGAAGCATTTCAGCAGATAGGGAATTGGTTGAATTATAGAATCACAGAACTGTAGGAGGGATTAGAAGGGAGCTCTGGGAATCTTCTAGTGCAAACCTTTGCTAAGGCAGGTACGCTACCCTACAATAGGTTGCACAGGAAAACATCCAGGTGGGTCTTAAATATCTCCAGAGAAGGAGACTTTACAACCTTTCTGGGTAGCCTCTTCCAGTGCTCTGCCAACCACACACTAAAGAATTTCATTCTCACATCTGTATGGAATTTTTGGTGTTCCAGTTTATTCCTATTACCCTCTGATCTGTTGCTGGGAAACATCAGAAAGAGCCCATCAACTCGATACCTACCCCTTGGATATTTATAAGTATTAAGACTTCTTCCCAATCTTCTCCAGGCTAACAGCCCTACGTCTCTCTGACTTTCCTCATATGGTGGGAAATGCTCCAGGCCCCGCATCATTTATGTAGCCTTCAACTGGACTACAAGACTCATGTCCTTCTTGAACTGGGAATCCCAGAAGTGGACACAGTACTCCAGATGTGACCTCACCAGGGCAGTATTGAGGGGGAGAATCACTTCCCTGCACTTGCTGGTCATGCTCTTTGTAATGCACCCCAGGGGCACATGGGCTCAAATGAGGTTCAACAGGGTCAAATTCAAGGTGTTACACTTGGGTTAGAGCAATCCAGATAAGTGTACAGACTGGGAGGATAACTCATAGAGAGCAGCTCTATAGTGGAGAATGACCTGGGTTTTCTTGCGGACAAAAAGCCAGCAGTGTGCACTTGCAGTCCAGAAGGCCAACAGCATCCTGGGCAACATCAGCAGATGGAGAGCAGCAGAGAGTTGGAGGGGATTGTCCCCATCTGCTCTGCCCTTGTGAGGCCCCACCTTGTGAGTACCCCATCTGCAGGCCAGGGGTCTGTAGCACAAGGATGTGGAGCTGTTAGGAAGGGTCCAGAGGTGGTCACTAATATGGTCAGAGGGCTGGAGCACCTCTCCTATGAGAAAAGGCTGAGGAAACTGGGCTTGTTCAGCCTGAAGAAGAGAAGCCTCTTGAAAGACCTCATTGCAGTCATCCAGCAAGTTATGATCAGGAGAGAAGCCCACTTTTTACACAGTCTGATAGTGATAAAACAAGAGGGAATGATTTTTAACTAAAAGAGGAGAGATTTAGATTAGATACTAGGAGGAAATTCTTACTCAGAGGGAGGTATTGCACTGGCACAGCTGCCCAGAAGCTATGGATGCCCCATCCCTGAAGGCACTCAAGGGCAGTTTGGATGGGGCCCTGGGCAGCCTGAGCTGGTGGGTGGCAGGGCAGCCCTGCCAATGGCACAGGTTTAGGACTAGATGATCTTTAAGGTCTCTTCTAACTCAAGCTATTCTATAACTACCCTGGACATTTTTCACTTTGCAGTAGCATCAGAGTTATGACTGTGAGCTGCAGAAATTGAAAAATTGTTATTACCTAGCATAGCTCACAAGGAAGAATTACCACTTTCATCTGAGGTGTTTTTCAGTATGTGTTCAAGCTCCCTTCAACAGAAAAACAGCCTCCGAGCAAGAAACACCAATTACCACTGCAACATAAGAAGTGCTTTCCTCACAACAGCACAACGCCTCCTCACACTTCAGCAAGGAGCTGCCAGTGTGTCAGTACAGCTGTGAGATGGTATCAGGGGAATCCCTGTCTTTGCAGGTGATGGGTAGAGAAGCCATGAGGCTAGACAATTTACTTCTTACTACCCTCTGAGAGGCAAAGCTGAATCTTCCCTTATTAGCCTTCATTACACACAAAAGAAATAACACACTGTTCATAGAATCATAGAATTGCTCGGGTTGGAAAAGACTTTAAAGGTCATCAAGTCCAACCACAACCTAACCACACTAGCCTAACTCTAACAACCCTCTGCTAAATCATGTCCCTGAGCACCACAGCCAAATGGTTTTTAAACACATCCAGGGATGGTGACTCAACCACCTCATGAGGAAGCAGCTCTTATACAGAGAGCTCTGATTGGTGCCAGGTATGATGCACAAGAACAGGGCTGGTCCTCGCAAGCTGCCAGCTATCTCACTCACCTACATACTTGCTGCCAGTGTCAGACCTCCTCATTACCTAGCTATTTATAAAAAACAAATAGCAAAATTAAGTAGGAGTCACATTCTTCTCACTCTGCTTTTAAACGATTTCTGTCTTTGCCTCGCTAAGCAAACAAAATTAGGACAACAGGTTTTCAGTGTAAATGGCTATTTCTATAACAAATCTTGCCTTTCAGAAAGTCAGTAGCAGCTGCTGCTGCTAACACCAAGAAGAGGAGCCTGCACAGCCACTGCCAGTATAACATGTCTTCTCAATTTCCTCTATCTTCTTCAGAAGGAGAATGGAGAAAAATAGATGTTTTTACTGAATGGAGAAGACATCCCTTCCCAGAATCTTGCTTCACAGATGAAAGAAGAAGCTTTTTTGTTTGTCGCAGTACTGAAAGCATACTCTTGCAGGCATCCTTACATTCCCAGGGTCCAGACAAATGTCTCTTGGCACACAGTCCACTCTCTAACAAAAAAGCCCAGCTGTACACTGGAGTTATTCTAACATGTTTTATGCATAAGAAGATGTTCCTGAGCAAAGGGATGCAGTTAGTTTTTTCTTCCATGATAGAAGCTTCTAATTGATGTAAAAATAAAGAATTTAGGTTTTTATGTATGCTATTTTTCTGGATAAAATTGGAAAGAATGTGAGTTCTTTATCTATTACTATTTCCTCTGTGAAGCTTGTTTATCAATGTTAATTTTCTTACCGGAGCCTTCCAAAGGGAACTACTGCAACCAGAGCGAGCTCTGAATCTAAGAGACCCAGACCTCTCTAGTATCAAAATACATGTAATCTAGAACTTAATATATGTAGACTTAGTATTTTGAAAAGGTAATCAGTGTTTCTGCTGTTAATAATTGACAAACTGTCAACTTTTATTTAACTAAAACATTTTCAGTTCAGTGGTGTTGTGCGTCCTAATACAAACCTGATATTAAGTTTCATGCTAGTAGAAAAATTATTGCAGTTTGAAATAATCTGGCAGCATGGGCAAAGCAGATCTGGCCACAAAATGCATGAGAAATGACATGAATTTTGTGCTTAAAGGTGAGAAACAGGGTGAAAAACAGGGACTGAATGGACTCGTAATAATGGATTGTTTTGTTCAAGTTATCCACTAATTCAAGGCTTATATCAATTAATTAGAATTCTTAATGAAATTGCCTTTCTGAATTCTATAATCTGTGTTGGCCTGTAAGGGTGCATACACGTGCATTTGTCTAGAGTATGTCCATCTGACAAGATATCTCTGAGTTCTCTCAGACCATCAGCAGTTTCACTTGTTCAGAGCTGATGCTGCAATACAGAGTTTTGAAAATCTGCTCAGTGGAGAACTTCCTTTTGCTACTGTCCTGCATCAGGATACACCCATTCTGCTGAGGTGGAGTCTGGCTGGCATTTCTGCAGATAAATTGCATGTGCTGCTCTCATGTAAAGTTTCCCTGCATTTTGCCAAAGCCAGGAAGGAGGTCCACATCTACTAATCAGAGGCCTTCTAGAACCTGCCATATACTCTTCACATTAATCTGAAAACAATGGCAAGAAAAAAAAATCAGCTATGGCACATGGCTAAGCACAAAACCAAGGGAGATGAGGAAGAAAAATGTTTTTCAGATGTACATCTTCAAAAGCCACCTGGACACAGTGCTGGGCAACCTGCTCTGGGTGGCCCTGCTGGGGACCTCTAGTGGACCCTGCCAATCTCAGCCACTCTTTCATTCTGTGAACACGGCTGTGGTAGCACAGTGATCTGGCTTACTAAGTGAAAATGATTTTTTTTGCATGGTGTGCCCTTGGGGCCTGTCTGCACATCTCTGTAAAGACAGTCCTTCTATTTACCACTGTAAACAACTTTCAGCTGCAGAGTCCCATAAATAGATTTCTTCTTGATACAGCACACCAACCAGCTAATAAGAAAGAAGAAGAAAAAAAAATCAAGATTAAGCAAAGATAAGTACGTAATACCACTTTTTCAGGATGTTTTCTGTGTCCTGCTTCCCATCTGCTGTCAAGAAAAGAACAAGCAAGGAGTGAGTGGAAGGAACAGCAGTGTTCTCACCAGTGGAGCTGGAAACAGCACTGCCATGGCTGTGCAGCAGAATGAGCTTTCCTACAGCTGGTTCTTTCCTATCGCACATTTTACTTGGAGGCAAGACACACTGCTTTTTTTCTTTCTCAGGAACTCGGTCCTGGTGTAAGGAAAGGCTTTTTCATTACAAAAAGAGAGAGCAGCTTCCCACAACCTCACAGAATGAGATTAACTACAGAAGGTTAATAATGTGTAATCAAGAAGTATACCTTGAATGAGAGGTACTACATAATCAGGTACCTTGGTCTGCGTCATGCCCTGCAGCAGACCAAATTCTCCCCTGACTTTGGAGCTAGTTGTTGGTACTACCATGAAGAAGTTGAAAATCCCCCTCGAGAATACAGAGCCACAACTGGTCCAGATCCAATTGTCTGTGTCCAGGTGTGGCAATGTATCTGAGCCTGTTCAACTCCTTTTCCTCAAAGTCACAAAGTGCAGTGAAGACCTGCTGGGAATTAAATCTAAACTAAGCTATAAAGTGTCAGGCTACAATTATTCTTTCTTAGCCAAAGCAGCAGAGGCAATTTAACTTGGATTTTAAATATCCTTTGTGTGCATCACTTCATCTCCCTGCCTTGCTAAGTGGAAGTTTCCAAATAGCAACAATGGTGTTTGTTTTCTTTGCTTGAGACGACTTCAGCAACGTTCCTGTTCAATACAAAGTCCAGTCTGTCAGTGTCATCTCCACTCAGTTATCTAGAGACTTGAGAAGCAGCAGGCTACATTTAAAAATAGAAAGAAGTTTAGAATAGCAATCAGTCAGAATTGAGCTTTGGTTCTTCCAGGAAAACAGCCGGATATTAACATTTAGTTGACGGTAGGAAGGCTTTTGATCCGTCTTTGACCATATGGCAAGAATAGTGGGTAGATGTGTAACATCCAAGTTAGTATGCAAAGAGGCTTGAGAGAGAAAGTATTATTAAAATCAACAGCCACTTAATTCTCTTGTGATTATCTGGTACAAACCAAGGCAAGGAGAAGAGTTCTATGGCAGAGAAATGCTGAGACCTCAGGAGGTACAGAAGAAGAAGAACCTATAAGTTTATCTGCAATGTTTTCTAGTTTAGTCAGAAACTCTCAGACATGCCTGAATCACAAGGTCAAAAGGACCAGATTAAAAAGCTAAAGAATTTTCTGATTTGAATCCTTTCACCCAATCAAAAGAAAAAGAAAAAAAAAAAAAAAAAAAAAAAAAGGTTACTTCAGAAAATGTTTAATCCTATCTTGAGGCCACATTCCTCAAACGTAGAACTAATTTAGCTTATTTCTGATAATATTAAAAAATGAGTGAATTTAAAAGTCTTGTGAATATTGCATGGAAACTGAAGCACAACACAAATTTACATAAATATATGTATTTGCAGATTGATTGAAAGTGATGCTCAGCAGGACTATATGATTTGGTATTCATAGGGAGCTAGAGGTGAGGGCTTCATGGCAACATACACACTGCTTACAAGGCTGATCTGAAAGTAATGTCTCCTATTTTATGATGATGTCCCATGATGTCAGAGGTTGGTGGCATGACAGCAGAGATTGAACCTTCCCACCAATATTCCACTACATTTTGTGGTAGCAATGGTGGCAGCAATATGAAAGACAAGCCACATTCTGGACAGCCACGTACAGTGGTCACACCACAAAATGAAGATTGTCTCAATCAGCTCATCCCCATGAATCAGTACATTATGACCAGGGAACCGTGTACATAGTTTAATACTGGCTTCAGTTAGTTGGAAACAATTGTAGAGTTGGTACCATGTTGGTCCTATAAAAGCTCACACAGAAACAGAAAGAACACCACCTGCAAGTTAGTCAGCATCTATTGATCTAATGAGGCTAACAGTGACAGTTTCCTGGATCTTTACTAGTGACAAGAAGTGGTGTCACCACTACAGGACAGAGTCCATGGCGTGGTGATGTGAATTCTCTGTCAAACAAAAAGTTCAAGACACAGCCATCAGTGGTCAAAGTGATGTGTGCTGTCTTTTAGGATAGGAAAGGGGTGATCCTTCCAGATTTTCTGAAACCAGAACAAACCATCAACTCTAACCACTACATCTCGATGCTGACTAAGTTTCCATAGTCATGTCAGAGAAGAATACAACCTTTCTCTGATGCGTTTAGCACTTTCTAACTCCTATCTGTTTGGGCTGATGAAAGATGGACTACATGGGCAACAATTTCCTATCTATGGTGCTGTCATAGCAACTGTAAAAGAGTGGGTCACCTCCTCTAGTGCTGATTGTTAAAAGAGCAGCATGCACGCTGGTGAAAATGCATAGCTAATGCCGCTAACTATGTTGAAAAATAGTGTTTTGTAGCTGACAGTCTGCTCTATCAAATAGTGCTTTGTGTTCTGTGTATCTATTCTAGTTTCTGTGGAAATAAATAGGACATTACTTTTGGAGTGACCTACGTAGTTGACAGATTTTCACACTGGATGGTCTAATACAGCTAACCATTTTGGAACAGAAGCAGTGCTTTTGGATCAATTTAATGAGAAAGAAGATTAGTGTACTACAAGAAAAACTATAAATTAGACTAAGGTAATTTTTTACAAAGCAGTGAAAACAATGCCTTGCACAAAAAGATTTCCAAATACAATGTCAAAGTGTTACCTATTGAATGCATAGCCAAAACTCAGATGTGCTTACTATCAGTCAATTCAGTGACAGTAAGTCAACACTGCAGGTGTAAGAAATATATACAAAAGAAAATTAGATGAGAAACTCAGTTAATTAATTATTCTCTGTGAGTTATTTATTCAGCTCGAAAAAATAGCCACAGTTTTTGCTGCACAAGGAGAAATTTCAAAGTCATTCTACAAGAACTGTTTACAAATTCCTCAGTGAAGACAAAGCTTGGAGTGATAAAGTATAAAGCAGAGCCTGAGCAGACTGCCAGACTCCTTAAAAACACTTCAGGTGGAGTGCTGACACACCAGCTCCAGAGCCCATCTTTCCCCTACATCTCAGCAGTGATCACAGCTGTCTGATAAACAACAGGCTTTGAGAAATTGCAGACAAACATGTCAATTCTTATGCATGCATTTCCAAAAGGAATCCTGACAGCTTCACACAGCTGCCTGTGCATATGTACTCTCTGTGTGATGCTAATGCTATCTGGGAAAAACAGTTATGTTTTACACATTTTGATCCTGCAGGGCACTATGCTATGATCCAATAGAACATTTTAAGTTGTACCTAGATTTGTGCATTCAAGTTACCACCTTTCAGCACATATCTAAGTGTTCAGCTGGATCACAACCAAGAGCCCACCACCTTGTAAGATAAGCTCTGACACAATATATAAATTTTAAATGGCAGAGCAACATATTTCTGATAGTTTTGAAACAACTGCAACAAAGCTTTGAAGTATCTCAAAGTAAGAATACTGTATGCTTTCTTGGTAAAATGAGGAAACAGAAATCACTCCAACAGATACCTTAATGGATGTGCCAGAAGCTTGTAGCAATGATGATAGGCACAGTCTTCTCTTTTTAAAACTTATTTTCACGTTCTAGTCTGCCAGAATAGGCAGAAATTGGTATCATACAACTATTATTAAACAAATTAACAAATTAAAACCTCAATGCCAGACATTGTCAATGTTGTAATTATTATTATCACCATTCTAATTCTAAATATTAAAGTACTTCTTATAAGCATGGTCCATAAGGAGGAAAATGACACTGTATTGCTACAGTGAAGAACCATCTCAATTTTTAACCTTTACAGACACAATGTTAAAAAGGTAAAACTCTTAAAAGCAAAGTTATGGAAATTCACTACTTGTAGATGGATTAACTCCATAGCTGGGGCCTGCTTGCACAGCATTGTTTACATGAGTAAAGCTTTTACCAATTTACCAAAGTACCCAAAGTCATCACATTTAATACTTTTCTTTTAATCCTTTCCTCCTGAAGTTATTGATCAAGTACCTTGAATGAAATACGGTTGTGTTTGGCAATTGTGTATTTCTTTTAACTATATTTTTTTTCTTTTGTACACTGACAACAGGCTCTCTCAGCAGGATTAATATCATAACATTAGCAGAAATCTCATCTTCCCATTCTCCTCATCCTTTTGGAGTCTTTTAAACAAAATTACAGTTTTAATACCTCTCTGTCTTACTGTGAGTGCCACAAATTTTAATCTTTTCTTTTTATTACATCGGGTCTTGTACTTACAGCATAATGCTAGAATCTTCTCTTTTCTGTTTGGTTAAGATAGCCTTAAAGCAATCAAGAAGAGGTTATATGAGGAGTTTCAAAACTAAAGAACAACTAAATATATTTCTACCTAGTCAAAAGCTTGGTTTTTTTTTTTCTGAGAACTAACTCACAGCCTTTGAATATCCAGACTTGAGAGGTGTGTCAAATTCAGGAACTGCTTTTACCCACAAGCAAAAGACGAATAACATCTCTAACATGAAACCCAACACAGTCTGTGCCATTGTGGTGGGCTAAATGGCTATCAACACAGATGGCAGGGACAGCAGGAAGTGTGCCTGCAAGCCAGGTGGCAAAAGCCCTGTCTGTTCACTTAGCTTTTCCTGAAAAGAGAGCCAAGTTTGATTCTCCTGGGAGATTCCTGCTTTCCATACGCTCTCAGGATTTGGGCAAGTACTCAGATTCTGATGCACTGATTTTAAACATTCTTATCATTAGGCTTTCATCTTTATTTCTAGAAGGATTACCAAAAACTGTGTGTATCTTAGTCCCAGCCTGATAGAGAAGAGCATGAGTGAAGATGAGTTATTAATACATGTGTCTGTAAAATTCCACCCCTGAGCAGCATCTTAACAATATATCCTGACTGTCCAAGGGCTAGTCATGCATTTTACAATAATCAAAGTTTAATGTGACAGAAAACTACCTCACACTGCAGTTTGGTGTTATTCACAGTTTGCTTTACAATTAAAATGTATGCTGCTAAGAGCAATACTCGTGGAGCAGTTTATTATTGCTGACTTTACAAGAAATCTCTTTTGGCCCTATAAAAAGCAACAGTATCTTGTTATCTGAAATGTAGTTGACTGTATCTGTAATAACTTGTCTTCTCTATGCAGACGTTTCTCATTTTTTAGGACAGTTTTATAACATGTGACCAGTTAAAATACCTACTTGGTTCATATTTATTGTATCCTTCAAAGGCTTATCTTGAAAATATAGTGACATTTGCCTGTCAGAACTGTGTTCATTCATTAACTGCATGCCTCTGAGCTGTATCTTCAATACCAAGCTATGAATTATTACCTGAATAGAAGTAGCCCCAAATGTACAAAACTGCTAAGAAAAATGCCTACATGTTATGTAGCAACTACTGAGGAAAAAATTAACTATTGCTGTTCACAGTATTCTGCTGCATTGTAACCTAATTTCAAAATAGATTAGAATTAAGCAAGGTGAAATAATAAGTCATATTTAAATACTGTACTAAGACAGTGGGAGAATTACAAAGACTAGCAATACATTAGTCATCCAAAAGTGAGTTACTGTGGAAAATGTTGATGATGCTTAAAACACTGGAAATGGAAAGCCCAGCAATGAGTGAGTAAGTCCATCAGAAATATCAGTGGGTCAGAAAAGATACATTAGTACGGAAGCAGCCAAGCACTGCAGCAGAACTGATCTGGTACTTCTTGGTTATCTACAAACATTAGTATTGCAGTCAGTGATGTTGAAGTTTGTATGATACAACACACTTATTGAGCAAATAACATTAAAGAAGTAAGATAATTGCAAAAATAGTAAGGGAAGACTATAGCTGTTAGGAAAAGAAGATTTCAAAACTACTCAGTACTGATGCTAAAGGCTTGTGTTTTTAAGAATCACTCATTAAATTTCTTCTTTAATTAAGACTGCTGACCGTTAACAAATCAATATAAAGGAAAGAGTCTTGCAGGAATTATCTTTTTCGTCTCTGTATCTTTCCCATCATTTTTCCACTCAGTAGGATGCCTTCAACTCATTCCCCTGAGAAGGACCCATCATCAAGACAGCTGAGACTTCTCCAAAACAAACAACACTAGAGTAGTTTTCCTTCTCGTAACTGCAGAATTCCAATGCACCAGGTTTGCTCATCTGAAAATCAGGAGTGTTTTTTGTTTTTTCCGTTTACCAGACACCCACATACTTGTATTTTCAGTGAGGACACACGTCATTTTGAATTACAAGCCACTGCCAAAACTAATTAGACCCCTTTCTTTAAGTGTCAGCCATATGGAGCTATTGCCTGTATGATACTGCCAAGGGTGTTCATCTTTGGATGTCCCTGCAGGTTTCACTTAAAAAAAAAAAAAACAAAAAAAAAACAGGTTGCTTGGCAAACAACTGCCAGTATTAGTAATTCAGACTTTTCTCCTCAGGGACAAGCGATGCCACTTCATAATTACTTCCCAGCCCAAAAGAAAACCAGTGGTGGCTGAGGTGTGGCAAAGCAAGAGTGCTGCTTTAGTGAGGGGAAGGAGGATGTTGTGAGTGACCAGTCAACATCACTGAAGATCTAAAAGCCATTTCACATCATAATGACGCATTACTTTCTTGACTCCAAGACACTTCCAGTTACAGGCAGACAACCTGCTTTCTTCTTCACCTATCCTGACAGGACTAAGACATTTTGTTCAGTGTGAATCTAGGTGCTACCCTTGAAGTTGAGAGTAAGTTGACAGGAAGTGCAGAAAAAGGCTAGTTCAGAATCTTCTTCACGGCATGAAGGTTTATAGCAATATATGCTCCTTATCATTACAGTCAAACACATCCTCACATGAAAGTAATACTGTTTTCCTCTTGAAAATGTTAATAATTGACCTGATCAGAAGAACAGAGGGAAGTTAAAGTGCAGTGGCATATGTTGAGTCCCCAGGAAGCGGGATCTAACAGCTGGGCCACATTGCTTCTCAGTAGGTTTCCTTTTTCTCCTAGGCCCTTCATGTCCGTTTGCCTGTGTCTTAAATTCTAACATCCTGTCCCAAATATCTAATGGGTCCCTAAGTTCAAAAGAAAAGGCTGAATGAATTTTAAGGGACAGATTTTAGCTAGGGAAATGCCTTTGCTGAAGATATAAGTACAAAGCTTTTTAATAGCAAATCTCTTTGCTTATGGATACTCATCCACATCAAAATGCCCTCCAAACCCTCAAATGTCATTGAGTTTCAGAATGACTGAAAAAAGGATGACAGTAACAAAAGACCAATGTCATAAAAAGGCTTTTTTAGCTGAAAACAGAACAAAAGAAGAAAACAACCTGGTCTCTGTAGAGTTATCCGTAAATGCTTTAATTTTCTATTGTGCCAGAGGGAGAGATGTGAACACAAACACACACAACTGCACAAATTGGAAATGCTAATTGAAAATCAGGTGTCATATCTCAGCAAATAAATATTTTGAACACTCCAGAGTGTCTGCCTATCACTTTTCTCAAGATTTTCATTGGATAAAAACCAAACATATCTCAATCAGCAAGAATTTTAATGTTAGGACATTTCATTTTCACTGTTCTCTTACTACAATTTCAGACACATAGTGATGATTGAGATTACCTCTTCTGAAGTTCTGCACAGAGCCTCTACAATTTTCCCCAGAGATCTCAAGTGACCAACAAATATGGGAGAAGCACACTGTGCAGAAAGTCTTAATTTAAAATCCTCAAGCGATATTTTCCTCTAATAGAAAGTGATCGCATTGACTTCTGCTTGTTGCAGAGACAGCAGACTGAATCCCTTGCAAACCATGTTGTCAGCTGTTAGCTAGATCTGTAGTTCTTCTCTGAAATCTCTTCAGTTGGGTCGTTTTCTAGGGTTCACATGAAAAATAGACATGTGAAAGATGAAACTCCACAATTTTTAAATGTCAGATGTACAAATATCAGCAGATTTTTAAAAGAACATCTTTTCAGTTCCTCCAGGAGAGTGGGTTTCAGTGTTCTGGCACTGTTTATGATCTCTGATTCCTTTCCAAAGATGCCATCTCCAGACTACTCCAAATCCGGCTCTCCTGTCAAAAGGTACAGCAAGGTCCCTGTTTCACAAGTTCTCTGTAGAATCTAACTGTAAAAATGTACATGCTGTTTAATATAGCATACAACTCACCAAGTGATCAAAGCCATGTTCTACCAATAATCTCCTCCCACCTTTAACACTATGTCAGCATGCAGTGTTTTCATGATTCCTTCCAGATGACTATTTCAGAATAGGAAGCCAACAAACAGTCACTATATTACTCTGGATAGACTGCCATCCTACTACTTTCTGATTTCTAAAATACTTTTATCTCAAAAGTTTTGTTTCAGAGTATGAGAGACTACAGGGCTAATAAGTAAAACCAATGCCATTTTTCTTCAGTCACAGATTTTTATCAGTATCTCAAGAAAGATTTCCATGTCAGAATTGCCTGTCCACACTTAGGCAAGTTTTCTTTCAATTTGAAACCACAAAAAAATTGCAGTGACCTTGAGCTACAGATGAACTGTCCTGTAGAAAAAGAGGAAGCTATCTCCTCAAACATCTGATTACATAATATCTATCCTGATTATCAACAATTGCCATTCAATGTCAATTGAAAAAAAGAAGGGAAGGAAGGAAGGAAGGAAGGAAGGAAGGAAGGAAGGAAGGAAGGAAGGAAG
>JAPSGF010000066.1:1867929-1916206 GCA_035772895.1 Perdix hodgsoniae | reverse complement strand
CGCCCGCCCCCCGCGCACCGCGCCGCCCCCGGCGCCCGCGCGACTGTGCACCCCCCGGCGGCCGGGGCTGTTGGCAGGGAGGCGGGAGCAGACCCGGAGCCTCCGGCTCTCCGAGGCTGTGCGGACAGGAGTCGTAGCCGTTCATTCGGCGCTGCTTGTTTTCGACCGCTGCTTTCGTAAACCGAGGTGGATATTGTTCCTGTGGTGTACGGAGGTGGTGTAGGGATGTAATGTGCTCCCTCATTGAGACAACACCCTGTCAGATTGAAACGACTGTGGCACAGGCATCAGCAAGGGTCTCAGAACTCCAAGCGCACACAGAGCGATACCACCTGACCCTAAATGGCATAAGGCACAGTATAGGCGAACAACAAAAGTGTCGGCTACAAGATTCCAACTTGAAAAGCTCATTGGAGAACCCAGATTTCTAACTTTTAATTAGAACAACAGCAACAACAACCCTCTAGTGGTTCACTGATGCTTTCCAACCTAACAGCAGAACCACCTTGACACTTCTGATTATTTCTTAGAACCATACAATAGCCTGAGTTGGAAGGAACGCATAAGAATCACAGAGTCCAACCTCTGGATCATGCAGCACCACCCAACTCCAAACCCTCTGTCTGAGAGCATTGTCCAAATGCTCCTTGAACTCCAGCACTGGGGCCATGCCCACTGCCCTGGGCAGCCCATTCCACGCCCACTGCCCTCTGCAGACCCTCTCCCTGACCCCCAGCTCCCCTCCCCTGACACAGCTCCATGCCGTTCCCTCGGGCCCTGTCGCTGTCACACAGAGCAGAGCTCAGCGCTGCCCTCGGCTCCCTGTGAGGAGCTGCAGCTGCCATGAGGCCTCCCCTCAGCTCCTCTGCTCTGCACTGGGCACACCATAAGACTGCAGCCACTCCTCACATGTCCCACCTTCCCACTTTTAACCATCATCACAATCCTTCTTTGGAAGCTCTCTAATAGTTTTGTGTCCATTTTCTACTTCGTTGTCAAGAACTGCACACAGGACTGTAGGCCACGTCCAGCCGGGTTAGGAAGATAGCCAATAGCAGGCTTGCTGGGCCCTCCTCCCATTTGCTGAGCATCTACCAAGAGAAAAAAAAAAGAAATCTTCCAGTTTCCTGTCCTGAGGAGTGCCTTACACTGCACTGTGCATCTTCTGCTTCTGGTGCACCTCCAAGCGTGTCTGGCTCTGATACCCAAGAGTGCCCATCTCTTCAAAAAACTGAAGATAATCAGAAGAGCTGACTTTCACCTTTCTGCTCACAAGACAAAGAAAAGCAGTGCTTGCTGCCTCTCCAGACACATGCCATTCACCAGGTCTCTCCTCACCTCCGTGGTCTCTGCTGAACTTGCTCCATGGGGTCAGTATTAGCCTTGAGCTTGACAGGGAAGCCAAACTGAACTGACCATTTGCCTGGGCTAAACTCCAGGAGGTTCCCAGCTGCCCTTTCATTCAGCCTTTTGAAGATCCTCTGAAAAGCTTACTTCATCCTGTATATCCACTGCTCACTCCAGCCAGGAAGCATTAGCAGACTTGCTGGGAAAGCACGGTCCCAACACTGCACTCATCAGTAAGGATGCTAGGCAGTCTCAGCCTTACTGGTTACTTCAGAGGAACATCACTAGTTACTGGTTAACCACAAGCTAAGCTTTGTGTGGCTAATTAAAGCACTTTGAGCTTCACAGTACTGTCCATTTTCCACACATCTCCCAGTCCATGCATCCAGTATCTTTCCCACGAACCTTTTCAACTTTTACCTAAAAGATCTAGAATACAGTGTGTGTGAACAGAACTGGCCACTGTACAGATGAACTCAGAATGCAAGACGTCCTTTCTTGCCTCTTCCTTCAAATGTGCACTTAAGTGAATGAGCAATGAATAACAAGAAAAAAACAATATTTTATTTTTTGCTGAGATTACTGATTACTTCAATACATCCCAGATTTGAGCAGTGCTTAACAAAGAGGTCTGATTTGCAATGAAATCTGTGATTGGACCTCAGATATTTCTAGACAGTACAGCTTGCTGATAATTTTTGGCTTTCTAAAAAGTAATGTTTTGTAAACTTCCTTTTGTGTCACCTAATCTCCTTCACAGCAAGTAGGTGACTCTGGCTGATTACAGCTCAACAACTCAAATCCACCCTGGCCACCTGATAAGGCTCTCTCGTTTTCATACCCTGCCTTATAAAGGTTCCCTTGCCTCATCCTGTCGTTTTAAAAACTGAAGTAGTGCTTATTTTTTAGGATACTGGCAATTTGGAAAGACATGTCTTCTTTGTAGAAGAAAATGCTCTTATGTTTCACGTGTTTTCATTTGCACATGTATTTGCATTTTAAAAGCAACATGAAAAATTACTTATCTCCTTCATGATGTTGTAAGTGAATCCAGAGCAAAACTAAACTTGCAAGACAATCACCATCCGACTAATCACTACTCTGAGTGAGGATCTCCAATTAAGAAAGCTCCAAATAACATGTTTATGGTTAAACATACTTCAGCTATTCAGCCAAGCACTGCAACCTGTACTTAGATACTCAGACATCTGTCTGAGTGAGGACTTCATTTTGGAGAAAAAATCAAGTCACCTGCATTTGCTCTTGAAGCATAGTTAATAAAAATGCTCAGAAAGAATGTCAAAAATATACTTCTGTTTCCAGTATGAGTACACTCAATGCCCTCCAGCATACCCACACAGTAAATAGTATGGACTAAAAAACTGGAAAACTTAAATCTTCCTCTGGCTTTTGTGAAATCCCTTCATAGCTTTCCAAAGCAAACATTCAGTACAACTCCTGGGTATTCAGGACAAGTAGCTTCCACACAGTTTTTGTGTCAGCTCTGGAGGTGCAGCTCAGCAAGCCTTCTCACTGGTTTGTGATGCGAGCAGACAAGAAGAAGCAGTTTCTGACAGAACCTCTTCTATCTCAAGGATTTTAAGAGTAGATGTCAAAACTTCTGCATTGATAAGTAGAACTAGAATAACCCTTTCATGCTCAGAACAAGGTCAGAGCTTCACAACACCGTGCAATTCATCTAAGCATGTGCTGGTGACACAGATCAGACAAACTCCAGAACACATGCCAGACAAATTGCCATACTTTCATTTCCAAGTGCCAGGCCTGCTGCATAAACCAATGCTCTTCTTTTATGGGCTGCTCTCTGCAGTTCACTCCAGCACCCTCACTAGCTGTGACCCTCTGTTGCTCTCTTTGGACCAGTGCTTGTTGGCAGCAGCTCTGAATGGGCAGCAGCAGCAGTGGGAATTTGCACCACACAATACACTGAGTTCTTAATTCTCATGCGTGGCTGCTTATGATGATTCCTACAGATCCTCAGTTTCAGGAAAACCTTCAGCACCCTTCGGGCTAGGGTTAGCAGGTCTAGAAATGAATCTAAGCCCCTAAGATACATTTGCCTCTTTTGGTAACTACCAATTACTCACTGATATCTTCACCAGCTTATTTGGCTGTCTTTCATATTTTAATTTGATGGCATTCAAGAGTAGGAATACTTCACACATAAAAAATATGCTGAGGCCTAATTTTAATAATGTGTGATTAATGGCAGGCAGTGTTGAAGGCTGAAATTTCTCTGTCAAAAAAAAAAAGAACTCTTGTTATTTTTTTTTCCCAGCAGCTTTGAAACCATGAAAGCAAAGAAAAAAAAAAGCATCAGTTACCACAATTATCAAATATAGCAGAGATTAAAAGCAGCATAAAAGCAAGAATTTCTTTAGAATACATAAATGGTCAGAGTCCATCGAGAGTGCATATACATCATTCCCGCACTGTTTCAGGAAAGAACACAAAACTAAACATAGTAGGTTATGCATGCAGGAAAAAAAAAAAGTATTTGGAGCAAAAAAATGGTGAATAAAGGATAAATATTCCTTTTTTTTTTTTTTTCCACCTAAAAAAAAAAAAAATATTTTTTGTGTATGTGTGTCTGTGTGTGTGTGCTGTTTACATAATGTAACGGGAATTCTGCTCATGAAGTCTTCCACAATAGAACGACAGTAGCAGAGACTGCCACATCGCAGCAATAGTTATCTGCAAGAAAGCTGAAGGCCTTGCAAGGAGGGACTTCAAATTGCTTTTGCTCATTTTTCTGAAAATTAGGAGATTCTCTATCTGAAATAGTTCTTTCCTCCTCTCTTGTCATCCCTGACTGCTTATGAGAAATTCAGCATTGCGTCTAAGATTTCGTTCTCACAGAACAAAAAAGACAAGCTATTTCAATTTCCTCATCTAAAAAGGACTGCTCCTTCCTTCTGATAGTTGCTCTAACAGCTTTCTCTGTCTTGACCCAGTGTCAGTCTGACTCTTCAGCAGAGGTGTGTATATGAGATCATACCAGGGACTTGAATAGGAGCTTTCTAATGTAAGTACTCCTGAGGCACAAAGGCCTCATTTGCTTCTCCATCTGCCCCAGTTTATATATTTTCTTTCTCTTTCCTCTGTTTTGCCAGAAGGGAGGCTGTGTTTCTAACTGTTGTGTTCTCGCCTCACATACTACTGTCTTTATATTCTCACAGTCCTCAAAGTAACCCAGTCTTCCCACATGATATCCTGCTAATCATGTCATAAAACATACATTTTTGTACCAACGTCAGTGCCAAAAGATACTCAGTAAGGCTTGTCCTATTAGAGGATAGTAGGAGCTGTTACCACCTCTGGAAGCCATGGCTTAGCTCCCACTTCACAGACCATCTCCATTCAGAGACTGGACCCTTGGGTGTGTTCCCAGGCTGAGGGACACAGCTGGACAAACACTGCAGAACACTGACAGGACACATAGCATGCAGGCACAGTACCATCTCCTCCCGCCCTGGGGCTGGCAGAGCCAGCAGGACCTGGTGCAGGCCCACGTAAGATCTTCACAGGCCATCATCATGGCCGTGCCTGTCACCTCAGTGCTGCTGGCACCACATCTATGTGTGCTGGTCCCCTGGTAGCTCTTACCTGGCAGTGTGAAGTGCATGTTGCAGCATCATGCAGAGAGGTGGTGAAGCATAGATTTAGTAGGAAAGTAGGACAAGATGAGATGGTCAAGTTCAGCAACTCAGACAAAAGCACTGAAGTTCTTTCAAAGCATCCTTTTCCTACAATACTTTAGAAGAAACACAACTAGGATCTGACCTTGGTTGGAACTTTTTCCAAAAGCACCACGTAAAGAAGATGTTTACAGTAATTTAACATTCCTTCAATCTTTGTTGTAAAACATAGTGAAGACAAGTACAAAATAAATGATCCGTTCACAGCACAGGAACACTATGAACTTTTTCAACAGGCAGCATGCACCTGTTCCAATAACACTAGAATTTTTTCCCCACTCTGAGATTGAATATATTGGCGGTCCCAAAAGCAAAGTTAAAATTATGGTATTCATTGGTAGCATATCACAGAATCATAGAATTATTTGAGTTAGAAAAGACCCTTAAAGGCCATCTAGTCCTACTCCCCTGCAGTGAACAGGGACACCCATAGTTGGATCAGGTCCTCACAGCCCTGTCCAGCCTGACTTTAAGTGTGTCAAGGAATGGGCATCCACCACCACTGTGGGCAACCTGTGCCAGTGATTGACCATCCCTATTGTAAAAAACTTCCTAATACCCAATCTAAATCCACCCCCTCTTTTGTTTGAAGAAACTTCCCCTTCTCCTATAGGACCTGACTTTTTAGCAGACCCTGCTAAAAAGTTTTTTGCCTTACTTCTTATGATGGTGACATATGTATGATGGCAACAGAATGATAACTGATGCTTGACATAAGAGTTAGAGTAATTTAATATGAGACTTATAGTAGCAATGTAGATTATTGTGATACTGGAACATGAGATGGCCCAGATGAAATGCATATGGACTTTTATCTCCCTCTGGTGGCTGGATTGCAAACCGTTAATGAACTTGCCGCTGGGCTAACAAAGCCAGCCTTCTGGTCGGGCAAACTCTCTTTGTACATTCAGAAAATAAAATATTAGATCCCAGTGGTAACTTTGCCCCAGACATTTTGTAAAGGATTAGCACATGGGAGTTTTGACTGCTTGGGACAGGAATACTGTTGTTTTTTTCTTATTATTTTTGCAGCAGGGAAACAAGCATATGCTCTGTGTTGATAACTACTGCAAAACAAATTGTGGTGAGGAATTTAACTTATGTTCTGTAGACACACATTTTTGTAGGAATTTTCAGTGTTACAAATGCAGTTTCTAAACTATCTATTTCACCCTGTTCTTGGAATCTCATGACACTGTGGAAAAAACTGCTCATCAGTTTGTTACAGGGTTGATGTGGAACAGGTGTGAGATGGGAACTCCTGACAGTTTAAAGTCTGGTAGCTTATATGTGTTACCAGCAACAAAAGACAACCTTCCAAAGGTGATCTTCATTTATTGTAATGGCACTAAAAGAAAATTCTGTAATTCCGATTAATGCTGCTAGGGGCAGAAGTCCATGCACTTCACGAAACAGGAGTAGCAAGAAGAACCTCTTTCACCAGCTGTGAATATGATCATAGAACCACAGAATAGCTTGAGTTGGAAAGGACTTCGAAGTTCCAACCCACTCTGCTACGTGGCTGCTAGATCAAGCACTAGATCAGGCTTCTCAGGCCCCATCCAAACTGGTCTTGAACACCCCCAAGAGGGGGCATTCACAGCTTCTCTGAACAACCCATTCAGTACCTTACCAATTTCTGAGTGAAAAACTCCCTCCTGACATTCAGTTTAAATCTTCCCTGCTTTCATTTAAAACTGTCTCCCCTTGTCCCATCATTATCTACCCGTGTAAAAAGTTGATTTACTTCCTGCTTATGATCTCCCTTTAAATGTTGGAATTTCATAACGATGCCTTCCTGGAGCCTTCTTTTCTCCAGGCTGAACAAGCCCAGCTCTCCCAGCCTGTCTTTATAGGAGGGTTTCTTCAGCTCTCATGATTATCCTCATGACCTTTCTCTGAGCCTTCTCAAAAAGCTCCACATCATTCCTGTGTTGGGGGCCCAGACTTGGATGCAGTACTCCATAGGGATCCTCACAAGGGCAAAGGAAAGGAGAGCAATAATCTCCTTCACCTTGCTGGACACCTCTCTCTTGTTGCAGTACAAGCTTGCCATTATGTTCACTATAAAACAGTTACAGAATTCAAAAACCAGATCTCTTCTCCTGATTATGGTACTCAAGTGTTTACAGTTGAAAAAAATCTGTTCTACTTACTTATATTTAGACCATTTCATACAAAGTAATTTTTAAAAGCCTGTTGGTGTTTTTTACTTGTGTTGGTGGTATGTTGGTTTTTTGTTTGCTTTTCCTAAAACCTTCATGGCAATGAAACTCCGTGTAGTCCTCAATTCACTGCCTGCCTGCAGGTAGGTTTGGCTACAAAGTGATTTCTCTACAACTGTCATAAAGCAGAGATAAAAGCTTCTATGTGTATAGCCCTTATGTTATTACAATATCATTCTATTCTTGCATATATCAAGACTCCAAATTTACATAAATGTGCAAATACCTGAGAAGCTTGTAAGAACTGATTTTCATTTACATTAAAATCCTTTGGTGCTGAGAAAATATTAAAAAGATGTGGTGTAAACAAGGCAGAAATTTACTTTGAAAGTGAAACAATGCTATTTTATAATAGGATTGAGGCTGTTTTATAGACAGGAGTGAATTCACGGTTGGGTAGTTTCCCCACATATGAGGATGTTCCCTCCATCAATAAAGACCTGTGTCAGGAGGACACAGAGTTCATGCAGTGCATTCATACTGTTCTGTGCAGAGCTGTAGATCTTGCATTATTCTTGAAGAAAAAAAAAAAAAACTGTATTACACACTAGTCAAATATCTAGAAAATGAGAGGCAATTAATAAATCATGTGTCAGCTACGACTGGCATGCATGACAAGTCTTATTTCAGTATTAACTGCCCATGTTCACCAAACATGTGTGTCTCTCATTCTGTTTTTCTGCCTCCTTAGAGGTTCAGCTAAAAAGTTGTTAGTCTCAGCTAATTCCATTACTTGACATACACAAGCAGACTCATAAGGAAAACAGCACAGCGCTTTTTTTCTCAGATTGAGTGGCATAACTTGAGTATAGACCAAGAGCTACTTTTGAACTTTGTCCTCTGTCTGAAGATCAGTACAAAAATAATAGCAAGAGAACCGCGAGCTTTTTTCAAAAATCAGCTATTTTTGAGCTATGATTTTATGTTATCCTCTTATTCTCTGTGTAAGAAAATTAACTGTCCTTAAAAAAGGTTAAGACTACAAGTATAAGGCAGAAAAGAGTAAGTCAGGATGAGCAACCCACCAGGATAGAAATCCTGGTGACGGCATGTGATCAAAACCAGGCTGCATTTGTATAATATGAAAATACACATACACTTATATACTTTTTTAAACAGTTCAGTGAACTGAAGCATGAGACACACGCAGAATTTAAGTGTCAGACTATCAGAAATCCATGGGAGTAGGAGATCAGGCCAAATGTGCTTCTTTAGCAGGTGCTGATGCGGAGCAGTTATGACAATCTGCCTAAAGATAAATACAATCTTACTAAAGTAAAAAATGTACAAAGCTAACTGAATAAACTGCTTTGCTGATCCTCTAAGGGACAAAGTGGACAGCTGCCGTGAAATATGACCCTCTCCTCTCCTCTCCTCTCCTCTCCTCTCCTCTCCTCTTTTCTCATATATAACTGCATATGTAGAAGTTGTTTGCGGAAGTTATTTCCCTCTATGTTTGGAAACATAAGTGATAAGATATAAAATGTAATTATGATTTACTTCATCTGTAAATAGTTTTTCCACTTATTTTTCTACTTCAAAAATATAAGTAAAATTATACATAATGAAACAACCTTCAGACAAAAATCTCCAACCTGAATCATACATCATCTTTCTGTGTTGAAAGTGTTCAAGTATATATGAGTTTAACTCCTGTGACAGTGCCAAAATGTAAGATCATTTCCTTCCATTTCAAGAAATTGAAATAATCATATCTTGAATTTTTCTCATTAGCATCTTGCAGGTCCTATGTACTAAACAAGCACTGGCTTTGAATTGACATTTTCTTCATTTGTTTGAAATCCATGCAATAAGGTATCCTTTTCCCTGTGTTATTGAGGCTTAATCCTTCTCCTGTGAAGTACATAAAGTCATAGATGAAACCTGTGGTCTGTGCTTGAAAGACTCCAGAAAAAATGATTCCTTTTTTCAGGGAAGCTACTTGGATGCAAAAGCAGAGATCCTTTCAAGAAACACCAGGTAGGCCTCTTTTTTAAAAAAAAGACTGCAACTCGCTTTTATGGGACAAAGAAGAGCCAGACAAACAGGACTTTTTCACAAATGTTCCACTTTCAGGAGAATGTCAGAGCCAAGAATGTTTGACAGTACAGAGAAATATCTTGCCCAACCCTCTAGCAACCTTTTATATCTAACTTAAACCCCAACGAGATTTAACTGCGATACCTCCATTAGGCAGACTCTAAAGGAAGGGTTGTTAATTTTGTTTTGCAGCACATATATAGGATAATCAATGTAGCAAGCAGCAGTACCAGAATGTCAAGATTATACTCCACATTGGAACACTGTTGACAAAAATATCATGTTCTGAAAGATGAGTAAATTTTTTTCCTTCTCTTGAGAGAGCAAAAGAAGGGCCTTATCTGAATGGGATGCAATTGACCCAGTTTTGGCTTACTTGACCTTCTTGCTCTTAAGACAGAACAAAGAGTGTATCTGTCTTCCCACGCTCTCAGTCCCTTACATTAAATAGCTTTATAAATTAGATGTCCATAAATGAGCATCATTTTGGCATATTCTAAATTGAATTGATGACACAAAATGTCACAATCAGTTGATAGAAGGTGGACTAAATGACTTTGAATTATTACCTGCACTGGCTGCCATAAGAAAGGATGATTCACTTCTGTCATCAGTGACTGTAAGACTGGGTCCCAAAGCCCAAGGTGATTAAATAAGAACATCATTTATCTGCATAGTTTCCTCCTCCCTCTCCCCATAACAACTGTTGAATTACAAGTCTGTACCATGATTTCCAGCCACCACCAATAGTCAGAATCTGTAGTGCCTTCTTCTACCAGGTCTACAGTAGGCCCAGGAGGAGTGAGGTAGTACCAGCTCTGGTGAGTTAGCAAGTATCAGACTTCCTCTAGCAGAAAGGAGCAATTAATTAGGCCTGAGCTAAAAAGAGGTCCCCGTGACCAGAACAGAGAAACTGGAAGTATATACATCAAAAAGCACTGAGCTGCTCGGACATGGGATGCCAGAGAACAAACATACAGGGGCAAACAACAAAGAGATTCAACACACTTCAGTACATTACCTAGTGATTATCATGCAAGTGAACATCTGGTGAGACATTTGACATGGTGTGCATATAGAAGCCTTGACAGTGAGCCAACTACCTAAGGTTTTGCTGACATCTGGAGCTGAACAGAAAATAAATATCAGTTTCTCAGCATATTTAATTTCTCAAATTTGAAGAAGTATCTTACAGGAAAAAATCTGCTCTAGTTCAGTCCATCTTGCTTAGCAGAACCTTTCCACATCCTTGCGTACATACATTAGATGAGCCTTGTTTCAGCCAAGTCCTTGGTTGGAATATTTTAAGTGAGCAATGAGTTTGCAGATGAATATCACAATTGCCAGTGGGTGTATCTGATCTGAGCACCTCATAATGAGCAGAGATGATTTTACAATTGAAGATCACATAAACTGAGATACATTCTGCAGCTAGCAATACATTTCTTGAGAGAGCTAGTTAAAATATGGCAATATTTATATGTTTATTCCTCAAAATCTGCTGTTTTAATTTCCGTGGTACCTAGACTTTAAATTTAGATATGGTTGCTTCTGTGGATTTTGACATTTTTTTACTCTTGGTTTCATTCTTCTGATTACATTTGTCTCTTTTTTAGAAAAACCTTTACTTGGCAGTACTATAATTATTTGTCTTAATATAATCTATGCTCACCAAGCCTTTGCTTGCAATGTATTCTTCTGCAAATAAAATGTAAAACCAAACATGCAATTCAGTAATTCAAGGACTCATTTTGGAAACACTACTATGGCAACAACAAGAATTGTTCATTAAGGTGAATTTTTGTAGGATTTGGCTAGTTTTATAAGTCTTTAAAAGCAATAAAATATATTTTCTTTCCATTTCCACTTTGTCCATTTCAAATATTTCATCATCAGTTGTATGGAATACCATAATAAATTACTAGTCAAGTAACGATCCACCTACTACCTCCTTTCCAACATGCTGTAGCAGATGCACTGCGTAAAATGAAAAAACCTGATCTTCCACTCAGCATACATTCTCAGATCACATTTATTATTGGTATAACCTAGTCCTCTTTAATTAGAAGGTCTAGTAGCTCCAGTAATTCAGTCTACTTATTTATAAACTCTTTGCATATTGGTCAGCATGACAACATCCTACAGTAAGTTCCAGAGTTTGTCTATTTGTAGTTGTCTTTCAGAAAAGTTACAGAGACTTTGACAGAGATTCTATCTCTTTTCATAACCGTAACAGCTTCATCTCCAGCGAAGATGGGGCTGTGTAAAGGTTTCTAGGTAGCACTTCTTGCACAAAGGGTATCAACTACTTTGTCTTTGCTAATGAATTATCCAGAACCTACACTTCTCTTTGAACTTTGGTTCTTCACCCTTTTGTGTAACTCTGATCGTAGCAGTTACTAGGAGATGAATTCAAGATTCTTAAATTTGTATATATATATTTTGTCATTTTCAGAGCAAAAGATTTTTTTAAAAAGATCTTTTAACTTGTTAATCTTACAATAGTTATGAAATAGATTTGATATTTCAGTTCACAAGAAGAATATTGCTGAATGTGTTTCCATGATAGTAGATAAGTGTCCTTTCCTTTCCCTTCATAAATATAAAGGATATACCTCCAGGTTATTGAAGTCTATGTACTGCACATCCACTCAGGATGAAATCTTATGAATTGGTGTAAAATGACTTGAAATAAAAACCAGCATAGTTTCCATGTAGGAGACTTGTGACTTAGAAACAGGTTCAGTAAATTGGTTGGATATAATCTGTCTTGATTTTACAGTGTTTGGAAGTACCTTTCATGGAAAATCTTTGAAGAAAATATATAGGTATGGAATGGAAACTGGAAATGTTATCACAAATACAACTAGGCAGCAAAAGACAGATTGAGCCATGGGAATGAAAGATCTCAACACTGCAAAGCATAGGGTATATTCAGACAGGGTCCACATCATGAAGAAGTCAGTTGTTAGTTACGAAATATCTGTTAAGGATGAACTAAGTTAGAGTCATTGCTTTGAAATATAAATGTAGAGTTACATGAAAAAAATATATAGGAAAGGTATATTCTCCACCAAATTATCTTGCTGTTTTCTTTAACTAGAAAATGAGCTTCAGGAAAGTTTACAAATAAATCTAGGAACTGGCTCATAAAACCTGTTTCTTAGAAAAGAGTCTTTTCATCTCTGCCAGCTTTTTCTCCCCACTTAATTCAGTAATAAAATAACTCCAACTCTTCAAATAAACTTTCTCATGTCTTGTTCATCGGCTATTGCTGATGAATTTCCATCATTTCTAATGTCTCTAAATAAAAGATTCCTTTATTTCAGAAATAGTTACAAAAATGTCCTGGTAACTTAATTACCATGTTCTCAAAGTGCTTGGCATTCATTCATAAGATAAAAAAGAGCTATAGCAAGAGAAAATTAACCTTCAGATAATGCCTTTTGTCACAGTGCCCCTCTGCACTGTTGGTCTCCTGTCTTCTCCAGGCATAGCTCAGCTTCCCTCCTGGAGCAAAGAAGTCTAAAACAGTTCAGAGAGTGGGATCTGCAGCACAGTCCCAAGATGTACCCATCAAGGGCTGTATCTATTCACAAAAGAAGGCAAAATTGGAAAAAGTGAAGGGAAAGTTAAGGAAAATAAATGGACAGGGAATGGAAGTCAAAAATCAGGGTGCAGCTAGAAATCCTGACTACTTGCCTGATGAACAGTATCCATTCTGCATGTATTTGTACAGCAAGAAATTGCCATTTGCACTGAGCTTTCCCTGAAAGTGTTAAGAGTATGCAAATTTGATCTAAGATGTCACAGGAGAAATCCACTGATTTAAAATTTTACCTATTTCAGGCTGAAAATTACTCTGAATGTAAAAGCAAAATATGTGAAGGCAGTAGAACAGATTCTTAATTATCACAGAATCGCAGAATCGTAGGGGTTGGAAGGGACCCCCAGAGATCACTGACTCCAACCCCCTGCCAAAGCAGGTTCCCTACACCAGGTCACACAGGTAGGTGTCCAGGCAGGTCTTGAACATCTCCAGAAAAGGAGACTCCACAACCTCCCTGGGCAGCCTGTTCCAGCACTCCGTCACCCTCACCATAAAAAAGTTCTTGTACACCTTTGTGGGGAACTTGCTGTGCTTCAGTTTCTGACCATTTCCCCTTGTCCTGTCTCCACACACTGATGATACGTCTGGCCTCGCCACTCTGCCCCCCACACCTCAGATATTTATAGGCCTGGACCAGGTCTCCTCTCAGTCTTCTTTTCTCAAGGCTAAATAGACCCAGTTCACTTAGTCTTTCCTCATAGGAGAGATGCTCCAGGCCCTTCACCATCTTTGTGGCCCTCCACTGGATTCTTTCCAATAGATCCCTGTCTTTTTTGCACTGGGGAGCCCAGAACTGGACACAGTACTCCAGATGAGGCCTTATCAGGGCAGAGTAGATGAGGAGGATCACCTCCCTGGACCTGCTGGTCACGCTTTTTAATGCGTAATTTTTAATTACGGTTGCTTTGTTGTACTAATACAAAATGCATACTGTCTTAGAGAATGTTATATAAGGAAAACTGAATATAACATTCTTTTCAAATGGTATGAAGAGATGAAGTATTTATTCACATATTTTGTGAAAAGCAAATCTACAATAAAGAAAGAAGGTAACTTTTTAATAACAGGAGGACCTATTTCTGCTAAGACTCTGATCTTCACGATTGCAAATGAGTTGTTTGTGCAGAAATAGTAGTTTGGGAGAACAATTTGGTTTCGCAGTGATCCCTCTGATGGTGATGAGTCAGTGAAAGTTCCCATTTTCACATCTTCCTTCAGCCATTGAATAAACAACTTTGTTTTCATATTGCCAGAATGCTCAAGCAAACTCCGAAATTCACTAGTATTGTTGCTGGATATAAATAGAGCTTTTTTTTTTGTGCCGCAAGGAATCTGCAGCTGCTTGCTGAATACAGACAGAAAGCAAATGTTTTGAACTTGTTACAGATATTCATACGCATATCTTCTCCTCCAAGCTGCTCTGCTTTGAATGAATTTCCCTAGAGCCAAGTCACTGCATGATTTATACATAATAAAGAGGTTGCCTGCTTGAAGTCTCTTCTGAAGATCCTCCAGGTTAATGTTTCCTGTGGGTTGAGGCTGAATGAGAGTCACACACATTATTTTCTGTGTACAGCTGCTCACATTGCAAACAGACCTCCAAAGTATGACTTTCACTCATTTGTGGCACATGGAAGAGTGTATCCAGATCTCTTGGAACCATGTGTAAACACATACGAATAATCGATTTATTTTTGTCTTACATGAATTACTGAAATACAAAATAATAAAAACAACTTTACTCTCCCAGCTTTGGCTGTAAAGATTTATTTTTCCTTTGCATTGCGATTCCATTCTCTTACTTTACACTTTCCTTGAGTGGTAAACTAGTTCTTAAAGATTAAACCTTAAAAATCTTGATTCAAGCATTGGTATATATCATTGAAAGCATATACTTATTCTTGGACTTAAATTAGCAAAGAGTACCTGTGATTATGATGCAGTTGTCTTAAGCTAGAGATTGACAGTGATAAAGCATCATATTGCCATTTCTGCAAGATGTAGAGGGAATTACATTTGTTTGTAGTAGATAATAAGACTAATTTTTATCAGCAGCACTTTTGCTAATCAGCAGCTAGTAGGAGATGTATCTCTGCTTTACTTTTTTTCTAAATGTTCTGTTGCAAAACAATTACCCTTTGCACTGAAAATTAACTCAGAGGTTTCTGTCCCAGCTGTCAGTAAAATGCAAGCAAGACACACTACCCAAAAGCCTATCAGAGTAGCAATAATCTGTTCCTATAAACTTTAAAGTGTCCTAATCCAATGCAAAATGCAATCACGTTCATAGCATCAGAGAATGACTGGGCTTGGAAGAAACCTGTAACAGCCATCTTGCTCTGGTCAAAAATCTAGAGTAAGTTGCCTAGGACCATGTTCAGACAGCTTTAGAAGATCTCCAAAAGGGGGACTCCACAACCTCTCTAGGCAACCTGTGCAGTGCTCAGTCACCTGCACACTCTTCACCTTGTCAAAGAGCACCCCTGAAAACAGCCTGGCTGCTGTGTTTTTAGAAAACTCTCTCCAGGTGTTTATATATATGTTGATGAGATAGCCTTTTCTAGCCTTTTCTGCTGCAGGATCAAGAGTCACATGAATCCCAGCTTTTCCTCAGAATAAAGATGTTGCATCATCTTGGAAGTCCTTCACAGGACTTTCAGAGTGACCGTATTAAGACCTTGTTGTTTTTTCTGTCTGTTAGTGAAACGGTGAGTGAAACGGGAAATATGGCTATAACAAACATGTAGAAGGCTGAGGTAGTCAACAGCTTTTTCACCCCAGTTCACAGCTTTTTCACCCCAGTCTTTGCCAGCAGTTATACTTTGCATACTTCCCAAGCCACAGAAACTCGTGGCAGGAACTGGGAGATTTAAGACCTACTCACTGTGGTAGAAAACCACTTTTGATACTATCTGACAAATTTAAAAGTGCATAGGCCCTTGAGACCCTGTGAGATGTATTTCAGGATCTTGAAGGAATTGACAGATGAAAGTACTAAGATGATAGTCAATGTATCTGAAAAGTTGTGACAGCCAGGTGAATGTTTCAGTGACTGGAAAAGAACAAACATCACTCTCATTTATAAAAAGGATGAAAGGTAGGTACAAACTGGTGAGTTTCACCAGGTCTTCCTGCAAACCATGTTAAAGCATGTGGGAGAAAGGGACATGACTGGAGACAGCAACATGAATTCTCAAAGAGTAAATAAATTTGATGGTCTTCTACAGCACTGATAGCAAGGGAATAACAATGGATGACATCTTTTTTTTGTCTTCTGTTGATCTTTTGATATGATCCCAAACATCATCTTTTTCCCTAAATCCCTTTTTTCCTAAAAAGCAAGTTTTTGATGGATGGACTGTTTAGTGGATAAGGAACATCCTGGTTGGCTATATCCAAAGAGTTGTAGTCAACAGCTTGATATCCAGGTGAAGGCCAGCAAAGAGTACAGTCCCTCAGAGTACAGTACTGGGACTGGTACTATTCATTATTCATTGCACTTGCAAGTCCTGGGTTGCATCAAGGTAAGTGTGACCAGCAGGTCAAGGGAAGAGTTCTGCTCCTCTACTCTGCTCTCATGAGACCCCACATAGAATACTGTGTCCAGTTCTGGAGGTCCCAGTGCAAGAAAGACATGGAGTTGTTGGAGTGCATCCAGAGGAGGGCCACTAAGTTGATCAGGAGGCTGAAGCATCTCCCCCTAAGAGGACAGGCTGAGACAACTGGGGCTCTTCAGCCTGGAGAAGGCTCTGGGGGGACCTTATAGCAGCCTTCTAGCATCTGAAGGGGGCCTACAAGAAAGCTGGAAAGGGAGTTTTTATAGGGGCAGGTAGCAACAGGATGAGGATAAATGGTTTAAAACTGGAAAAGGGTAGATTTAGATTAGACATTAGGAAGAGATTCTTTACTGTGAGGATGGTGAGACACCAGAACAGGTTCCACAGTGAGGCTGTGGATGCCTCCTCCCTGGAAGCATTCAAGGCCAGGCTGGACGAGGCTTTGAGCAACTTGTGTGGTTGCTTCCTCCTAGTGGAAGGTATTCCTGCCTATAGCAGGGGAGTTGGAACTAGATGGACTTAAAGGTCCCTTTCAACCCAAACCATTATATGATTCTAGGATTATTCTCACTGATGATGTGGACAGTGGGATTGAGTGCACCCTTAGCAATTCTGCAGATGACAACAAACTAGGTGATGCAGTTGATGCTTCAGAGAGGAAGGGATGCCACCCAGAGTGACCTTGATAGCTTTGAGAGATGGGCCTGTGCAAATAGTATGAAAATCAGTAAGGACCTGAATCAAGGTTGAAGTAATCCCCAGGCTGGGGTGATTCATGGACTGAGAGCAGCCCTGTGGAGAAGTATTTGGATCTGGCAAATGAAAAGAGCAAAAAAGAGCCAGCGATATGCACTTGTAGCCCAGAAGACCAATGGTATGCTGAGCAGCACCAAAAGAAGTATGTCCAGAAGGTCAAGGAGGAATGATTCTTCCTCTCTACTTTTTTCTCGTGAGACCTCAACATGAAGTAGTGAATCCAGATCTGGAACCCCCAGCACATAAAAGGAATGGACCTGTTAGTGCAGGTCCAGTGGAGGGTCACAAAAATTATCAGGGCTAGAGATCCTTTTCAATGAAGGGAGGTTGAGAGAACTGTTCAGCCAAGAGAAGAGAAGACTGAGGAAACCTTATTATGGCCTTCTTGTACATAAAGGTGGCCTAAAAGAAAGATGAGGAGGATGTGTAGTTATACAGAAAGGGGCACCAGTTTTGAATTAAAACAGCAGATTTAGAATAGATATAAGGAAAAAATTCTTTGACTGGTGGCTAGAAGAGGTGATCTGAAGAGGTTGTTGACGCCTCCTCCCAGGAAGAAGTAGGTGATCAAGGCCAGACTAGATGGAACCTAGACTAATCTGACCCAGTTGAAGACCTTCTGGGAAATGGTAAGGGGGTTGGATATGGATGACCTTTAAGATCCCTTCCAATTCAAGCCATTGTATTGTTCTATGATATTTTTCTTCTTTCCTTGGACATCCATACGAAGGCAAGTCTAACCCATGCACAATGCTATACCAGAGTAGTCTTTTAATTTGATATAGATTCATTAGTTTTCTGTGTGAGGTTGCAATACATTGAAAGACTGGACACAAGCCAGCATGCTGTACTCCCAAAATCTTGTTTCTGCCACAGCCATTGTTAGAATTGTGACCTTGAGATCGCAATTTCACTGTATCTAAGTGTCTTGGCACCAGAATGGCTTAGCACAGTGGGCCTGAAGCTCAGAAGGGAACTCTGTGCTCTGTTATAAATTTCTAAACGTTGTCTTTTGCTGAAGATTCCAGAATGACCTTGTCTCATAGAAGTAATCACCGAACTGTAAAACTAAAATCTCTATTATTGCACAGAGATGAGGCACAAGAGTAGCAGGCACATTGTTCTCAGTGCTTCCCCGAACTATAACAGACAATGTTACAGCCCACAGCTGCTAGAAGAAATCTAGCTAGAAGCAGCAGGACTTCACAAGAGTGAGGAAAGGTTACACAATGGGCTGAATGTTCCAATCTAGTCTGTGGTAATTACTTTCTCTGATTTGCATTTTACCCTAGATTAATGGTTGACAGGTGGCCCAGTTAGCCCATCCCACTCTCTCACACGCACATCATCATTAATGCAAACATGAAATGCATTTTAAGAACCACGAAGTAAACACAAAGCAATCATATTGCATTGTACATCTTCAGTCATTAATGTCTGATGAAGGCGGTGATCTCTGAGAACTGCTTTCTTCAGATACGGAACAGAAAACTTAAGTTCAGCATAATCTACAAATCTTTTCTGTCTCACTTCACAGTTCCTTTCCCATACCTCCCTCTGGACTCTGCAGAAGGCTAGGCTTACTGCTCTCAGCTATATGAGGAGAAAGTGAGAGGAGCAGTGCATGCTCTGAATGAAAGGAACAGATTATAAATTTTGCACCTCGGGATGAGACAGAACCTCTACCAGAGCACGTCCTGGTAGTATGTAAAACAGTGATGCTGTTAAGACTTATAGCATGATAACAGGATTTCAAAGCAAAAGTAGATAAGTCTAGGGCACTCTAGTAAGGCATTGATAGGTTAGTACGTGACATCAGACTAACATCATGCACCTTGCATTTTTAACATGATTGTAGCATTAAAACTCAGACTTGATATCAAGTTATCAAGTTATCAAGTTATATTGAGTAAGGTTTGTTCAGCTAGTTGTTGATTTGCTTCTTCAGTGTTATTTATTTTTCTGCGCAATAAATTGTTATATCTGAAAGCCACACTATTTAAGGCAGTTTTAGCTCAAAAGGGAATTCTGCTGACAGCAAATACAGTGATACAGCAAAAAAGATGAAATATGTTGACCAGACTAACTACAGAGCTTTTTGGGCTCTGGAAGAATGTGGATGAGGGTGGGGTTTTTACAGCCCCCAGTGGTTGATAATCCCAAATATCTCACCTAAATAAACTCCACACTGGAACAATTACAGGATTCAGACATGTTCCCCTATCACTGAACCGCTCTCCCTACTGTTACGGCTCTTACAGTACTCAGCAACATAGATCTGTCGTTATGAGACTTTGGATGGCTAGGAGGCTGTGTTGGTCATCCTGACTTGCTATGTAATGACTCCTCTGAAGTATTATTTCAACACTACGAAAAAGATTTTTTGCCAGAAAGCTAGGTCTTACCTCTTGCTCTCCGGTTTTGCCCCAGACTTTGCATCTATTGATTCTGCCCTGCACTGAATGATGAGTTCAATGTTCAGTGTTTGAAAGAATGGATGTTGGCTACCTGAAGAAACATAGTCAGTGATTATTTCACCCCTGCACCATGCCATGAATCTGTGACAGAGGTACCAGAGATGCATATAAGACAGTGCTCAGAAAAGTTCCAAAGAGAAAAAAATCAGAGAAAAATTATATACCACCATTTCCATTTAATTGTTAGTAGGATTTAGGGTGATATGTTTTGTACTTGTTGATAGAAGGTCAGGGAACCGCAGGTATGTGAAAATGAACACAAAAGTTCTAGTTCTGAATCTATGAGCCTCAGAAAAGTTATCAATGACTCTACCTACCCTTCAGCAGATCACTGATTTTCATAAAGGTTTACTTCAAAAAATAAAAATAAAAACTGAGGTCAGAAGCAAGCCAAGAGCCACAAAGTTTTTTTTAACTATCTCACTTGAAGACCATTTGAAATCAAGTGGTAGAGTTACATTTCCCATGAACACCAGTCCCAGTGATAACATACATTCATTGCACAAGAAGTAGCAGGCCATATGATTTGTACAGGAGTGTAAACTGTCCCTGTCCCAGAAAGCTACAACTCTGCCAGACCACATGGCAAATGTTTTTAATGCTTTCCTCTGGCCACTTATAATGCATAAAACTGGCAAAGGGAGTAAAACAAATGTTGTCCACTTTAGATTTGAAGCAATTGCAATTTTATATATATATCTACAGGAGGTAAAGGGGAGGATATAACATGCTGATGGTATGAAAACAACAGTTGAGATGGGGCTGAAAACAATTCCTATATCTGAATGAAGTAAGCACTAGGAAATAGCATTGCTACCATGCTGATTACTTTCAGGTGAAGCATTTTTCAAGCACTACTCTAATACTGGCACAGTATTCCCAGAAGTCCTTCTGTCTTTAAAATGACTTGCCAGAGCTCACAACAAGATTTTGCCTTGTAGGTAAGCTTGTTTTATGATAGACTACAACAACGGGCAGGCACTGTTAGCCATAAATCCCTTTCATACTCCTTTAACTACAAGAAATGCTACACAAGTATCTGCTAGAAATCATCTCACTGCTCTGTGATTTCTCTTCATTTTGTTCTTTCTTGCAAGACTGTACTCTAGATAAGTGAGCTCATAGAAGCCCATGATTATACAACACAGATTAAAGAGAGAACAAGCATTTTCTCTTTTTCCTTTACAAGTGACCTCTGAGCATCCCAGAGATAGTGAAGTCTTTCGAGCAAGCTAGGAGCTCTAAAGTGAGAAGACATTAAAAAATGTATTACTTAATGAAAAATACAGAGACAAAAATAAACCCAGTTTTGTTATTAGATGTTACAAAAATTGCCAGTCAGAGACTGCGAGTTCTGCTTTTTTTTCCCCCCTCAGGGAGGCCCTGAGAACTTTGACTCATGCCCTGGACTCCTACAAAAATTCACCAATTGTGTGGATCTTTGCATATTGTTTTGCACACCTCAACTATTTAAAGTGTGCTCTCACTTGTATAAAGTGCTTATAAGCTTCTATTTGTGATATACTATCTGATAAAGGAGCAGGAAAATGTCCCATGCTGCTGTACCGGAGCTCTCTGACACAGCGTTCAAAATATTTCCTAGTCTCTTATTACTGCCTTAATAGATGTTGTGCAGGCATCTCTGTCATTACATAACATCTCTCCCTTTCTACATCTTCAAATTACCAGTAATATAGTCACAGTGTTATAATATTAATTACAGTTGGTCTAAATTAACTCCCTAGCAGATGTCTGAGCAAAGTCAGTTAATCACATTCGGATGAGGCCACATACCTGCAAAAAATAATAGGATTCTCTGCTTGCCCCAGGAGCCAGAATTATCAGGTTAATTACAGTCAACTCAGCCACTGTACTCTCATGAATAAAAGGATGCATTGTTCTAGATGACCTGAAATTTTAAATCCTGATTATTCAAAATGCAGGTGACTCTCAGGCATAGTTAAAGAATGGGTTTGATCCCAATGCTGTATCTTTGTTTTCACACAAGAAACATATAGCTCCTTGAAAAGTACTGCATAATGGAGTTCCCCCTTTTGAGGCAAAGAAAAAGCTAGGATATGCTGGTTTGACTTGCAATTAGTTTAATCAGACATCTAGCCATTACATTGAAAGCAAACAATTACCTGAGCTAAGTGGTGGCCAGCCAATTTCCAGTAGGACCAAATTCATATGATTTTTGAAAGTTCATAAGGTTGTCACACGAATCTGATCCACTGAAACCTGACACTCCTTGTAAGGAAGAGCTGAAATCTGTCAACAGCGTTTCTCTTCTTCAACAATTCAATGAGTTTACCACATAAGCTGATAATTTTCCACACAACTCCAGACATTTTGAAAATGTAATTCTTGTTTAAGGGATCTCTTTCTGAGAACAGCTAGACTGAATTTCACTGCGGGGTGCAGGCAACTTGTGCTTGATCTCACCTGAAATTTTATCCATTTTCTGTCTCAATACATCTTGCATATAGCAGTCTTCCCCACTGCTGTCCTTAGAAAATATTTGGGATTAATTTCTGGAGACAGGAGTTACTGTACGATTGCTTCTTGAAGACAAAGCAGTTGGGTAAATCTGTATTCTACTACAGAATTTTGCAACCTTTTTATTTCTTTGCCACCTCCCACACAGCCATCATTGTTGTGCTAAGTTTTCCTCATCTTTGGGTGAAATTACCTAGCTTGTATGCCAGCTGGCATTGCCTCATTACCTAAAATAGCCTGGAACACCACATTTTGGAGCTGCTCAACACCTCCTTCTCAGAGCCCTTGAGCAATGGCTTTTAGAGTTCATTTTTTTCTCCAGTTTTTTTCAGAGTCAGACCTAGAGTCTTTAGTGCTCATCCGCTTATCTTCAACCTGGAATATGCCACAGGGATGTGATGAAGAGGAATGAAATCAGAAAGTGATAGATCCTCAAAAACAAATGAGTGCTGCTTGATCAGGCTAGACAAGCAAGACCTGACATCAATCTGGGTAAATAGTATAGAGTTTATGGCTCTGTGTCACTCAATTTTCACGTGAGTGGTGGACTTGGCTCCCCTGGGAACGTGTCAGATGTTGATCAAGCTCTGGTCTCTCAGACTCTTCTGCTTCATGATATACCCTGCCTGCAATATTTTGCTCCTTTGTACCTGGGAATCAAATATACAAGAGTATATAAAGGCATGATTTTAGCAACATAATCTGAGCATAAATTTTTCTATGTTTTTATGAAGAATGAATGGGGTACAGTGTTTGATGTTGTTTCTCAGATAAAACATATCTTTTTAATTGGGTGCAAATCCCAAACTCCTCCAGTTCTCCAGCTCAGAAGAAGTTGACCTGGGCTAGCTGCACTTTGAGGTGCAAGACTCAAGTTTGTAGTTTCATTGTACCCTTAATGAGGTAACTTACTGGTGTAAACAATAGCTCTACTAAGTCTATTTTACTTCATGTGAATGTCTTCAAATAGATTTGGATGTACCTACAGGAAAGAGAGAAGATTGTGCTGGCCTCAGAAGAGATGCCAGAAGCCATAATGTAAGACAGGCAGGAAATAAAACAGGACCTTAAGCTCTGCATTTTTGGGAAGCACCAGAATTCAAGAGATAACAGAAAGCTTTATATTCACCAATATATTTCTAGCTGTGAGAAGAATATGCACAGATTAATGGAAGATGATGCTTTATTGGATAGCAGTGGGGCAGAGTGAATCAGTCTATCTATCTCAGTTTGGTCTCTCAGAGTAGCTGCAAGTTTTGTTTTAATAGTTAGATTTATTTTTATTCAGGCAAAACCTGGCTTTTCAGTTTAAAATCCCCTCAGCCTTTGTGGAGACATCACTAGAAAATGGGCAAAGTATATCTCTCATAGGATATTTGTCCACGTGAAGCTCCTGACCTTCCAGATTTTGAAAGGAGGTGCTGTGACAGTAACGGTAGATTGACATTTCAGGACCACCTTTTCTTCTTGTGCAGTGTAAATCCCAGTGGCTCATTTTCAGCTTGAAATACTACCTTCCAGTTTCCTGTGTGTCTTCCATGCTATCTCAGATCACAACTGTTTCAACCAGAGCACCTCAACACATTACCTTTTACAATTTCTATTGTTTATATTATGCATTTCCACAATGTTATGGAATATGAGTGTATATTATTTACACACATATATATACATATATAATATATATATAATGTATATATGAATGTATATAAGTTCATGGGGCTGGATGATATCCATCCTAGGGTTTTGAGAGAGATAGCTGACTGGTTGCCAAGCCACTCTCCATCATATTTGAAAAATCATAGCTGTCTGGTGAAGTCCCTGGTGACTGGAAAGAGGGAAACATTACTCCCATTTTTAAGAAAGATAGAAAGGAAGACCAGTAAGCCTCACATCTGTGCCTGGGAAGATCATGGAGCAGATCCTCCTAGAAGCTTTGTTAAGGCACATATGAGATAAAGATGTGATCCGAGACAGCCAGCATGGCTTCACCAAGGGCAGATCATGCCTGACCAATCTGGTGGCCTTCTATGATGGAGTGATGGCACTGGTGGACGAGGGAAGGGCAATGGATGTCATCTACTTGGACTTCTGCAAAGCCTTTGACATGGTCCCTAACCACATCCTTTTCTCTAAATTGGACAGGTGTGAATTTGAAAGATGGACAGTTCAATGGATTAAGAATTCGTTGGTTGGATGCAGCTGGAAGATTGTGATCAATGGTTCTGTGTCAGGGTGGAGGCTGGTCATAAGCGGAGTCCCTCAAGGATTGGTCCTCGGACTACTGCTCTTCAACATCTTCATCAATGACATAGATGTTGGCATGTTGCACCCTCAGCAAGTTTGCAGATGACACCAAGCTGAGCAGTGCAGTCAATACACTGGAAGGAAGGGAAGCCATCCAGGAGGACCTGGACAGGCTGGAAAAATGGGCCCATGAGAACCTAATGAGGTTCGATAAGGCCAAGTGCAGGGTGTTGCACTTGGGCCAGGGCAATCCCAGGTTTTTATATAGACTAGGGGAAGATCTCCTTGAGAGCAGCCCTATGGAGAAGGAAACAAATTGGCCTGAAACTTCCTCATCTGGACATGAGCCAGCAGTGTGCACTTGTAGCCCAGAAGGCCATCTGCTGTGTGGATTGCAATGACACATCTTCTAATGGTGAACAATGAAGGGATTTGTCAGAGCAAGAGCAGTTGAGCTAGCAGTGCAAGAATCCATTTGAATTGATTTAATTTCTGCCCTACTTACAAGACCAGAGAATTCGAAACTGGAGTGAATTGGTGTTTTGAAGAATCAGCTTGTAATAGCGGAAGTATGAGGTAATAAGACAGGAGGCAAATGTTACCAAACTTTTTAGCCTTGAAGACCTGGACTAATTCGTCCAGAAAAGCAACAGGTCATGACAAGCTGCAGGCAAGCCACTCCATTCTTTCATCATTTGTTTCCAAGCCTTATATTCTGAAAACATCAGACTGACCTTTTGTCCATTCTTGTGTATTAGAAAGCAGAGATAATATATCATAGGACAATACAGTACAGACTACACAAGTTTCCGTCAAAGGGAGATAGATAAATAGGTCAGTGGGGGCAGAAGACACAACTTGACAGGTTATAGAACACTTTATTGGCTTTGGGCATTAATTTTGTAGGGGTGAAATGCAGAGCTGGCATTGTTTACTCTCCTCCATCTTCTTGGCAAGCATGTTTCTCTATTAATAGAGCATCAGTAGCTCACCAGCCTCACAAAGGCATTTTGAAGTCCTTCCTGATCTTGCCTTCTGCTTTGTCTGTGGAAAAAACAGTTGACAGATTAAGACACTGTTTTACTGGGAAAAGACTGCAAAGTTTGCCAAATGTAAAGTCCCACTGACCTGTCCATGGAAAGTATTCCAAGTTCTGTATAACAAAACTACTCAGTGCTGCATGTTGTGAAACAAAACAGTGTATTTCTCCCTTAAGGTCTGTGGTTGACCTGACCTAGACAGAACATTAATAGATCCCATTTCTGTGGCTCAATGCAATTGTCACATCATACCTAAACAGCTATGCAGAAAGTAGACAGCTGGTTACTTAACCACCATGTCATTCACTGCAGTGCAGGAGCCCTTTAGGTGAGGAAGTTTCAGGCCAATTTGTTTCTAACGGGGTCTTTCATCACATGTAGCAACTGAGGTTTTCAGGGAAAATGTTCCTTTTATTGATTAATATTAGCAAAAAAACTTTCCTGTGACGATGCCTGACTAGTCTTAGTCATTTGAGTATCTTGCTTTCAGTGATAAGAATAAGAAATAATACACATTTCTACTTTTCTCTGCTTAAATATTTTTGGGCCTAAATAAATATAAATAAATATACAAATCACGTACAGCCTTGTTTTTTGATTCACACGGCATACTAAACTTGCATTGAATTGACATAACTAGATGACTACCATGTCTTTAATGATTGCAGATGGAAATACATTTAGTAGCTGTCCATGATCTCTTTGATCTCTTCTCTCAGTCCCCTTTACCAAAATGAAAACCACTCATTTTTGTATGTGTGTTGTCAGTAAAGGAAGATGTTATTGCTGAGAAGTTTGAAAAATAGCCAATTTAAACTTTGTACCTGTTGGGATCTCCTATGCCACTGAAATGTTATATTCTAGATATGCTTTTCTAAATATTCTGGAGAAATGACATCAGCATCCCAATTCCAATCTCATACATAATGAGCCAAATCCTTGTATTTATTATATCAGACCCTACCATCTTCTCTCAATTAATTCTCTGAAGGAAATGAAGTGGAGCTTTTTCAGGAAACCTTTCTTCCCAACCCATCCTTGTTTGCAAGAACAAATACGGATAAGAGTGATCTTTCATCCTCAGCCAGTGGATTAAGTCAGCGGTTTTATGTTGTATTTGTAAAATTGCATCACTCAAGTGTACTTGTGTCCTAGTTTCAACTGGGACAGAGGTTTTTGTGCGTTTTTTTTTTCCCTTTATAGTGTCTGGTAGGGGGCACAAGGATCTGAGAGGGAACAGAACAAGGACAGCTGACCTGCCTGGCCAAAGAAAAATTCCTAATCATATAACATCATGTGAAAAAGATTTTAAAACTGAGAGGAATTGCCCAGGGTGCAGCTGCTGCCCAAGGACTGGCTTGGCAGATGTCCGTAGGTGGTGAGCAATTGTTTTCTGTACAATTGTTCTGTAAATGTATATCATATTACTATAATTATTATTATAATTCTTATTCTCCTTTCTTCCTTTTCTGTCTTAGTACATAGTTTTTATCTCAAACAGCAAGTTCTACCTTGTTGTTTTTTCCCAGTTATCTCTCACATTCCAGTGGAAATTGGAATTGAGCAAAAGATTCAGTGATGCTGAGCTACTGCAGGGTTAAACCACAAGTTGAAATCAGGCTTCGTGTGCATTAATACTGGACTGGCACTTTCTTGGAATCCTTTTGGAATGCAATGAATGTATTAATGAATGTGTATCTATTTCATATGAAATGTGTTCTATGAAAATCTAGAATCACCAAGAGTGCCATAAAAGATTACTCTTTTGAGTTGGAAGTACAAAACTAGTTGAAAGTGCAATTGTCCATCAAGTGATTGCAGCTGTTTTTCCCTGCTTTCCATATTTACTTCACATCATTCTACACAGAGCAACTAGAAAGGCTGTTTGGGGTATTTGTCAGCATTTTTGGTGTGTTTCAGATGGGAAGAAATCAGCAGCAAAACTTCTAAGTATATTCTTGTTGAAAGAAGTAAAAAACTGTCTTCCCAATCTGTACTCTCTGGTTTTCCTTTAGGATTATTTTTACTTTTAGTTTCGTTGAACCACAGTTCTGTCAAGCAAATAATAGGCAAAGCTTTTAATAACTTTCAAATTCTCCTTTACGGAGACATTTAGCAAATCATTTTCCTTGTGCAGCTGAGTCCGAGTTTTTCTGGCCTTGACAGCATAACTGGTAGGAGCACTGAGGATGCTGAATTTTTTTTAAAATTTTCTTTCTTCAAAAATCTCTGATCATTGCAATGGGGGAAAAAAATCTCTCCTCTGCTTTTAACTTTCAAAGTTCTTCCTGTGGGCTTTCTCCAAGGAAAAGGCAGCATGAGATTTGAGTCTAAAAAATTTGCAGCTCTTAAGGAATCATGCAGAAGGATTTTCTACACCATTAAGTACTGATTGCTGCTTTCTTCATCACACAGTCTGTGGTGAAGAAAAAAATTGAGACTTTAAGAGTTTCCTCATAGAATCATAGGAGATGGATGGGACCCTTAAAGACCATCCAGCTCAACTCCTCTGCAGAGAGGGACATTTGCAGTTAGATTAGGTTGCTCAGAGCCAGATTCAGCTTGACCTTGAATGTCTCCAAGGACGGGGTATCTGCCACCTTTCTGGGCAACCTGTTCCAGTGCCTCACCACCCTTACTGGAAAAATATTATTCCTTCTAGCCAGTCTAAATCTTCTCTCTTTTAATTTTAAATCATATCCCCTTGTTACAACTGATCCTGCTGAAGAGTCTATCTTCTTCCTTCTTACAGCCCTATTTATATACTAAGAGGCCAATGTCAGATTTCCCCAGAGCCCTCCCTTATAGGCAAAACAACTCCAGCTCTCTCAGCCTGTCCTCATAGGAAAGATGTTCCATCCCTTGGATCATTTTTGTGTCCCTCCTCTGCATATGCTACAGCAGATCCATGTCTCTTCTGTACTGAGGACTCCAGATTTGGACACAGGTGAGGCCTCGCCAGCATAGAGCAGAGGGTCAAGATCACCTCCCTTGTCCTTCTGACCATGATTCTTTTGACACAACTCAGGACATGGTTGGTTTTCTGGGCTGTGAGGGTACACTGCTGTCTCATGTACAACTGCCATCCACCAGTACCTACAGGCCATTTTGACAGGGCTGTGCTCTCTCCTTTCTTCCCCTGGCTTGTACTAACTGTGGGGGTTGCCTCAACCCAGGAGCAGATGTTTCACTTAGATTTGTTGAAACTCATGAGGTTTGCCTAGGCCCACTACTTGAGCCTGTCTGGGTCTCTCTGGATGGCATCCCATTCCTCAGGTATGTCAGCTTGGTGTAATCCTCAAATTTGCTGAGAGTGCACTTGATCCTACTGTCAATGTCACTGATGAAGACACTAAAATTGGATTGCTCGGTTTTCATTATTGAAATGTTGGGCTCTGCTTTCCTTCATCCATTATACTGTCTTCCATTTCTTTCCACGAACTTTCCTAGTGTTTTCAAGGCCATCACTACTGGGCTTGAGGCAGAATAAAATGAGACTTGGGATGAGGGAGAGGTGAAGCATAAAGAAAGCTTAAAGATGCCAAAGTGTTTTGTTGCAGGGGCTAACATCCCTTTGTCCTTCAGTCCTTGGACTGTGACTGCCTCAGAACTGCTGAAATGCCATAACCTTTGCAGAAGAAAAAGGCACGTGTGCCTAAGACCTTGGCTTTAGTTGCATAAAGAACACTTTAACAGCAGAGAGGAGGAAAAGTGGGCAGTTGAACAAGACCCACAAAATCCCATGAGCCAGTGTGCTGTTTGACTACAGCAAAGGGAGAGAGAAAAGATGAACACAGCAAGTGATTTAAGCATTTCTTCTTGAGCCTCCGGATGTCATTGGCTCAGACTTCCTGAACTAAAGATGACATCTTTATATTTGGTGGTTTTCAGACTTTTCTTAATTTAATATGCCAAGAAGTTCTTAAAGATTAGATTTAAACTGGTTTTCAGTACTCTGTGCCAGGAAGCCTAACAGGATGAAAGTGCATTCCTTTCCACCCTGGGGCTGGATACGTCCCTGACTGCCCTGAGAAAAATGTTCAGTGCTGAACTGGTGCAGAGGCCTACTGCTCTCTTTACACAGCTGCTTTCTTGTGATTTTGATATTTACATCATCCTTTGTCTTCTTTTGACATAGAAGTGTACAGACTTGTATAACATCTCTCTAGATTTGAACCTGACAGCATCTACAAATTTACCTTTAGAAGTCCGTGAGGCATCTGGTACAGTTACAGAACGACATTTTGCCAGTGCTCACAGTGACAGAAATTCTCTGATCCCTCACTGAAGACTAGGCTAATGTCTACCCACACACCACTCAGAAAAATAGAATAGATATATTCTGTAGATATAATAGGATATATATATAATAGATATAATAGCATAGAATACATGCTGACAGTGCACTGAAAATTTAGCTTGATTATTCTGAGTTCAGTGGGGGTTTGCTGTAATCACTATCAAGAAAAAAGGAGTTGAGACAATGATGAAGGCTTTGGGTGAGCAGGCCTAGTCAGAGCATGTTCCTGTATTGCCACAGCTTACTGAACCATCTCATTTTCTGGGGAGATCCCAGAAAGGAACAGTTATAAGGTGAAAAGTACTATTGGATCCATTTTTCAGGTAATACTGAAAATAGGAAGAAGAAATTTAGCATAATTGTCTGTCTGATGTGCAATGAGATACTGAAAGCATAGGAACATCAACTCATCGCTGTCTCACAGAAAATGTGTGAGCTGGACAAAAAGAACAGTCCGCACGAGAAGTTTGCCCACTGTTTTATTAGATCGTATCTCCTAATGGAATGCATGTCCCACCAGAAGTTGAGGCATATTACAAGGGGAAAAATACTGATTGTAGTCTCCATTTTGTTTGAGGGACACTCCTTTACACTCCTCTATACAGTAGAAAGGCCTATCTGTTGTAGACTTCCCTCACAGACTGACAAAAATAAAGAGACAAAATTTATATTCATAACAACAAATTAAAATCCTTATTCTCTAGAGTGTCGCTAATAGTGTTTAGAAAACTGATCTAGTTTTTAACTGGAGCCTCATGAATTTACAAATCCAATGCTGTAAGAGGAGCCAAGCAGCTGCCTCTCCTGAAAAAGAAAAAGAATCAAAGAATATGGTCCATAGCTTTGTCAAAGAAATAACTACTAGACACAGTTCTGCAAGATGCAAGGTCTTAGAAGCAGGAAGCTGCTCTTGTAGCTGACCTTGAATAGTTGTCAGATAGTTGACAGCTTTCAGGGTGGATATAATGTGCTCTGAATAATCAAAGATGTTAACAGAAGAGCATTCAGCATTAATAATGGACCTTCAGTATTTCCTACCTTCTCTTTTGTTAATCCCATTCTACATCCCAACCACACATAAACTCTTTTGCTACAAGCACTGTTTTCAAGCTAGTTTCTGACTGTTGTAGGACACCTGGAAGATAGAGAAGAGTTATACCAGCCACCTCTTGACAAAAGAAGAGGAATAAGTTTTAAGAAACTGCAATAAAGAAGATGCTACTTTAGCTAAATCACATCTCCTTTTTAATTCTTCCCTCTCCTTGCTGTTGTAATCTGATAATTGAGGTCAGCGGAAATTTTTTCCCTGTCCCTCCCAGGGTAAGACAAATCTGACATAGCCAGGGGAACATCTGGGTCTATGAACAGGACAAAATCTTCTCCTGTAGTGGATCTTCAGTTAGACATCTCCACCACACACATGAGCCTGACAAAACAGAAACAGGTCCCTCAATGCTCCAGTGAAGACAGAGCACTGTGTAAGATGTCTCCAGCCCAAGAAAGCACAGAAGGTTGGTTCCAAGAGTTTAGGATTTAAAGTGAACAAAGGCAAGAGTGGAAAGAGGAGCAACATTAAATCTTTTAAACGGAAATGCATACTAGAACCTGCCACAGAGTCTATTAGTGGAGTTAAGTCTAGGTACTGCTGACATTTAAGGTAATGTCAACATCTATTATAGCTTCAGTTTTGAAAATATTCAACTCTACATTGGGTAGAAATGAATGTTACTAAGCTAGAAAGAGCAAGGAAGCATTGCTATACTCTAGACAGATTCTGGAAGAAAAACTGCTGTGGAACTGAGGCACAGTTTCTCTGCACATTGCTGAGATCTCTGGATTTTTCAGTCTATTGAACTGCTAGCAGTCAACACTCTGATTGAATTAAAGGCATTGTGTTCTTCACGCAGTTAGATTTCTCATTTTTGGTAAATGTGAGCACATCAATTATGGAAAAAAATGCTTCTGTACAAAGTGCCACAGATCTGTTGATCTCTGAAGCAGAAGACAAACCTTTCACCCCACAGAACTAAACAACCTAGTTTTTTACTTCCTTTAGTAAGTTATTTTTGTGTGTGCATTGCATTAGTGGACTTGAAGCAAAGCTTGACTGTAATGATGCAAGAACAACATATTAGAAGAGTTTGCCAAGCTACCTAATGAACTGATAGGCTACTCAGCTCATTTCCATGCACTTTCTTCATCACTTTGCTCTTCATCTCTTGAGCACATGAACACCGTACACAAAATCAGTCATGAAAAAGCAGCTTTGCAGCAAACTCTTTAAAATTTTATTCAACTGCCCCCTCATGTGGATGCAGAGAGCTATGTACATACAAATACACTTTTGATAGCCAATGAATAATGTGTGAAGTTAACCTAACTAGGAAGAAGTGTCAGAACTTAGTTTTTACTAGAGCAAGTTGAACTGAATCCTGTATATGACTGAAATTAGTCTGGCTCACACCAAGACTTCAGCTTGGAAAAAACCTTTTGTTTAATGAAATATATTAATGCTTTCTGTTGTATATATTCTGCATAGTTAGACCATATCTTTTGAAAGTCATGATCTGCAGAAATTGTTCTGCAAATTCGGTCAAAGTCTTCACAGTACTATCAATGGTAAGAGGGTCAATCACAGCTGGTGGGTTGTATCTGGACATAATCAAATGAAAAGGGATGCAAAAAAAAGCATTCTTTGTGAGAGATGAACTATCCTATCGCATATTTAGCTAAAGACAGAAGTCCTGTCACAATGCTACATGACATTAATATTCTTCCTAACTATTTGTAGTGACTGGCCAGCAAGAGATACCGATGACGTGTTCTAAACATGGTCTTTGCCTCAAAAGTCATCAACCAATCCATTTGCCAGGGGGCAGGACCAGATTTTCTCAAGGCATAAATACTAGCTTGCAGACTGCTACTATAAAAAGCACACCACCACTCTACTGAAGTTTTCCCCAGCACAACACAAGTGTTCTTCACTGCAGTGTAAACTTACTGCAGTTTATTTAGCAACTTCAGCTTTCCTTGAAACCTCTGACTTTTTTCAGAGGTCTTTTAAGATATGTTCTGTGCTAGGTGCATTACAGGAAGGATTATGTTTATGCCATACAGGGGACTCCCAACACCAAGTTTGGGAATAATGGATTTTTCCCAGTCACTCTCCATCAGCTCATATCAGCAGGCCAGCCAATAGCCCGTTTCTCTGTAAAATACAGAGACTGCCAACAAAGACAGCAACAGGCTATGTGTGGCAATTAGAGGCTGCTGGTGGAACCATGACCCTGATACAAGGAGTTCAGAGCCTAGAACTCTGAAAAATTCTGTAGTGGCAAGTATACATGAACAAAAGACACTGTACTGGAAATGGTTATTGTCGGAATTTAGGGACTGCTGTACAAGACAAGAAAGTTTATTACAAAGGCTGCTCCAAAAGTAATGCCTCTTATTTTATTGTGTTGGTTCACAAAGTCAAAGACAACATCCATTTTGAGGCTCCTTCCTCCAAAATGTTCTGTAGTTAAGGGTTTTCCTTATTAATATCAGATAAAATTCAAGTCTTGTGGTGAACCTTTCCTAACTCAACTGTGCTTATCAGTGCAAGAGGTGGCAGTAGGAGTGCTGCACATAGCAAAGCACTAACCATATGGTAATTAAGTAGTCCACTGGCAATCAGTTGTTTAAAAGCTCATTTCATACAGTTCTATACAGTAAAAGCCCATATTCAGTTTTTCTACTAGTTTTATTGTTTCCTGAAAGAACACACATACATCATACAAAAAAAATTGGTAACACTCAAAAAGAAGACTCTAAAACAAAAAGTGAGCTTCAGTGGGGTCCGTTAGATTTCATACCTTTTACAGCCATAAGATGGCAGCTGTCTAATTTAGCCATCCTAACTTTCAGGTGTTCAATTTTATTCATAGCTTTCTTGGTAGCCTAGCAAACCAAGCTTTCATTCATGCCAAATTCCATTTCTCTATGGCAGTACTCCAAGGGATCTTCAATACCAAAGACCACTATCCTGTGTCACTGCAGTGGCTTAGCTTAGTCTTCAGGCTAACAAGATCTTGATGACAGTAATTATCTTTTCCTCTTTTACCTACAAAGCACAGTCTACTTTCAATCTGGCAGCAGCTCCCCTGCAAAGTCTGGCAGTGACTGTTAAGAGAGTCTGCCAAAAGTAATTCCTGTCAGACACATTTCAAATCTAAAGTTTATGGGAAGATCTGCTCCTGAACCCCAGTTCTTGGCTGTCAAGAACACACTGCTTCCCATGAAATTCTTTCACTTGCATTCTCTTTCATCCAAGATGACTCCAAAAGTCCGGGTTGACTCTGGCATAGTATTAATAAAGATTGTTCTGCCCTAGCTTTTCCCCTTTCTAAGCTCTGCTTAAGAGAACATGTCTTTGTACATCATCAAGCTTTGATACAACAGGTGATAGATGAGTATGGAGGTATTTCCCTAGCTAATTTAATCTACTGATGTTTTTTTCATTCCTATCAATTAGCCACCGGAGCGGTGACATAAGAATAATTTAGGAATCTTTGCAGTTGTGGTATAGTTGTTATGAGGAAGCCATGTAGCTGTGATGGAAAAGTAATGCAAGTATGAAGACCTCAGTTTTAGGGTTCAATTTCAGTTCTCAATTTTAGGGCCAGTTCCCTTCAGTGTTTCTGAAAATGATCTGGATGCAAGAGTTGAATGCACACTAAGAAAACTAGGAGGAGCTGTTGACTCTCTTAAAGGTAGAGAGGCTTGCAGAGACATCTCGACAGATTAAAGGGATGGACAGTCATTAACTGTATGAAATTTACTAAGAGCAAGTGCTGGCTTCTGCAGCTAGGTCAGGATTATCCTGATTATACATACTGACTCTGGGATAATATGCTGGAGAGCAGCCTTGTGGAAAGAAATCTTGGTGTTCCAGTTGAAGGTGTAATGAATGTGAATTCATGCAGCCTGGCAGAGGAAGGGCCAACCATATCCTAGTGTTCATCAGGTACAGTCAGCCTATCAAGGGAACGGGTTGTCCATTTCTGCTTTGCTCTGTGAAGCCTCACCTCCAGCACTGAATGCAGGTTTGAGTACCATAAGGCATAAAACCTTTAAAGAGTGTCAAAGGAAGGCTATGAAAGTGGTGAATGGTCTGGAGGGGAAGGTGTGTGAGGAGCAGCTCCAGTGCCTCAGTGTGCTCAGCGCAGAGCAGAGGAGCTGAGAGGAGCCCTCATGGCGACTGCAGCTCCTCACAGGGAGTGGAGGGCAGCGCTGAGCTCTGCTCTGTGTGACAGCGACAGGGCCCGAGGGAACGGCATGGAGCTGTGTCAGGGGAGGGCAGCTGGGGGTCTGGGGTGGTCTCAAAGGGCTCGAATTTTATGTGGTCCTGTATGGAGACAAGAGATAAACTTCGTTGCTTCACTCCTACTCAGAATATTTTGTGAGATGCTCATGAAGGTTTGCGCATCAACAAATCTCTACTGTAAAGTATAATGATCTTATTGAGCAACATAACTTCTTTTCCTGAGAAGTGAGAACAAAGCAGCCTAGAGCAGAGAGAAAGACAGAGACAATTCCCACTGTGTTGTGCTAATCACTAAACACTTTGTACTAGCAAAGTGTACGCGTGTGTTGTTTGTATGTTCTTCAGGTATCTTAACACAGATCAGTTCCCAAAACTGGCAAACTGCCAGTCTTCTTGGACTAGCATGGCTGACATCAACAAGAAACAGAGATCATTAGGACCTACAATCATATTATTGATGATACAAAAAGTAAAAAACATCTCTTGACCATGTTCAAAATGAAGTTACATTTTAATTAACAAGACTGATGTAACTATTAACAAGCTTTGCTAAAATACCTAATTGTATTAGCCCTCTGAAATGGAGTTTTCCAACATCTCTTCAGTGATACCAAGTGCAGGGTCCTTTTCATTAATTAAATAATTAGAGCACAGCAGATTAATGGCCAGATGGGAATACTGATAGAATCTCTACCCTGGGCCACTCTTGCAGCACTTCACCATCTTTTACTGGAAATACTATGTAATAAATTTATTTTTAAACTTTAAACGCTATGTAATTTCTTACACAGGAGTGTGAAAAAGAAAAAAACACAAATTTATCTTGAATTTCAAAGCTTCTAATCTGAACGTGCCTATACTACCAATTAAATATTCCTCAGAGTACAAGATTGGTATTTAGATTTCATCCCCCTCTTTATCACATTATGCATCAGCATGCATTCCTGACTGCATAGTTACTGGTTAAAAATGATGCAAAAAATGTCTTCCATTTTCATCTCTTTGCAGACAGCTTCACTGAACACTCCTCAGATCCTGCAGTGCTGAGAGGGACCTAGGCACCACCATCTCCATTTCTGCAATCCCTCCTGTACACAAAGGTCCATGGGGGCCAGTGCCAGGTCACGGCTATCCATTTGTGACTATTCCTCTATTATCTGAAAAACATTAATTGTACTCTTAGGGAGAAGAAAAAGAAATGCCATGAGGCTACTCAAGGCCAGGACCAGTCTAGGGAAAAAAAAGCTGGCACTGTTAGGAGAGAAAATACATGAGAGCAAGCTGAGGGCTGCATGTGAACTCCTGTGGGAAGAACCAGGTACACCCAAGGGTCTAGCTAGCATACTGGAGTGTAGAAAAAGAGTCAAGGAAGGTGTCCTGCTGCCTCTCAGCTTTGCATGAGGTTTTACTGAATGCACTCTCCTGCTGTATGAGCCTGCAGGTATGTGCCATAGCCAGGGTGATCTGATGGAGATTGAGGGGAGATCTTATCACTACCTACTACCACCTAAAAGGAGGCTGTAGTGAGGTGGGGGATTAGTCTCTTTTCCCAGGTAACTAGCAATAGGATAAGAAGTAATGTCCTTAACTTACACCTGAGGAGGTTCAGATTGGATAATAGGAAAAATTTCTTCACAGAAAGAGTGGTGAGGCAGTGGAACAGGCTGCCCAGGAAAGTGCTAGAGTCACCAGCCCTAAAGATTTTCAAGAAAAGGTTAGATGAGGCATGGGGAACACAGAAAGTACACTTGAAGCTGTAGAGGCAAGTAGAGCAGTTTAGAGGTTTTCCTCCCTGAGGGACGTGTACACTTCTTTCTCTCCTCCCGGGACCATGAAGTGATTGTAGCCTAACTTCTTTTTCTTTTTCTAGCCCAGAAGAAGAGAATTTGCCCTGCCTGGGTCTCCACACCACCTCCCAAGCGGCCACCCCACAAGCAACAGTAGGACAAAGCCACAGCAGTTGATGACACCAGGGCTGGGCCAGCATCTTGGTCATGCACAAGCCCTCAGTGGCACTGGAAGACTTGTAAAATTTGGAATCTATTTAACAAATATAAGGAAGTATTTAAAATGCAGTAAAAATCTCAAGTGTTGTTAACTTTGTGCCGCACACCCTCTGTCGTACTGCTGAGTACTGCCTGGTGATAATGTTGCCGATATGTTCCCTCCTGCATGGAGTCGTGGCTTGGTTCTGCTGCCCCAACAGAAAACTGAGGTTGTGTGCTGTCCACATGAGCAATTGACATGACTGTGCTGTCATCTCTCCGATGGCTCACAAGTTGCCGTGTCAGCAACACCCACCAAAAACCCTTCTCCGGGTGTCCATGATCCGTGCAGAGCACAGAGCGTGAGCAGCCTTGGCTTAGAGGTCACGCCACCTGTACTTACCTGTGGGCTGCTGCCTGCAGTGATGATGGACTTATGGGCTGCAGGACCCAGTGGGTGGAGTGTAGCAGCTCCCCAGCATAGGTACTGTGCCACTGCATGGCAGGAAGTTGGGAAAAGGGGGTGGGGTAAGGCTGAGGACAAAGGAGGAGCTCCTGCGCTTTCATTGCTCTGCAGACAGGGTGGCAGTGCCTTGCACCCAAGCTGAGTCTGTAATGATCTGGATGTGTTCCTGCAGGAAGGTCTTTTTGGAGCTCTGGTATGGAGGTAGTTTGCAGCAGACAAAGAATGTTTATTGTGAGTTAGGGGCATGGAAAGAGTTTCTTAATGCCTATTGAACCATAGAAACAGCAGTGCCTTGGGCAAAGGGAAGCCCAGACATGGGACTGCTTTTTCTCAAGGACCTGAGATGCATGAGATGCACATCAGCCAGTTCCCTCAGGACCCTGGGATGCATGTTGTCTAGCCCAACAGATCCATACATATTCAGCCTCATGATGTGGTCTCAGACTTTCTCTGCTCTTATAGTGGGAGGAATTTTGTTTCCATGACCCCTGCCTAAATATTCAGGGAAATGAGAGGCATTAGTATTGCTCTAAATAGCATTTCTATTTCCCTTGCCCAGTTCTTCTCCATAATATCATTTGGAAAGAATACACTCTTCATCCAGCAGGGTTGCACCTTCATTTTCCTTTCCTAAAAAACTACTGCTTGAATAAAAACCTTGAATAAAATAACCTATTCTGTCTGTAACTTTGGACCAGGCTTTAAAGCTGTTTATTTTCATTTATTTTAGTGCCTGTTTAGCATGTTTGTTTGTTTGTTTGTTTTTGTTTTTGTTTTTTTTTTTTTGCTAGTTATAGAGAAGCTGAATATTAGTGTACATCTATGTTGTAGATATCTGATATATTTCTTTGACATGGAACTGGAAGGTGTTCTCAAAGCAAGAACTAACCTCGCATGTTAGCCACTAAATGGATGAAGACCTGTCTGATAGCTTTCAAAATGTAACTGGAAAGAAGAACTAACATTCCAGGGGGACAGGAACCTCTGCCCATGATTTTAAGTGAATTCCCTATGAACAGGAAGAACACAGTTGCCATCACGACAAAATCAAACAGAATGTGGCACTTCCATCTAGTGGGCAGGAGCTTCCACGGCTAGAAGTGAAGCTGGAAAAAATCAATCCCTAAACAACGTGCACATTTTCATCAGCGATGATACTTGATCACAAAAGATTTTGCTACCGGTTGCAATGAAAGATTAACCACTGGAGTTCTTTTATTTCAGTCAGTCCAAAATACAACAGCTCAGGACATAAAAGCAAGGAATTCAAATGGCCCACTTTCCTGGAAAGGCAGGTTGGTTTATCATAAATGTCTATCTTAAAATTCGGGTAGTAAAGGGACCGGGGGGGGAAATGGAAGGAAAACTATTCTGCCCCAAGGACACATACTGCAGTGAAGTATATGCCTGCTTCATGATCCTTGTAGTAAATACTGATTTGAGTAGGCATTCATGATACAGAAATAATTGATGGGTTCTGCTTTGTTGGTCAAAAGCATTTAGGAGCTATGCAGATGAACATTTGTGGGTAGCAGCTAGGTTTGCTTCTGTCTTTGGTGTAACATAGTGCTATAAATCTTTTATTTCCCTTTTCATAAAGAGTTTGGTCATACCATTAATTTGGAAAAGTAAATGTTGGAAAATTACCTCTTCTTATAGAGATATTTAGATACAGAGAATAGATACAGATACAGATAGATACAAATATTAGATTTTGATACAGATGCTAGAAAAACACATAGATATTTGCAACAAAGTGTTCATTGTGAATTTCTTAGATTCAAACATAGGATCTTAAAATCGTAGAACTGCTGAGATTGGAAAAGACCTTGAAGATCATCAGTCCAACCATGACCTAACCATATCACCCTAACTCTAACAACCCTCTGCTAAATCATGTCCCTGAGCACCACATCCAAACGGTTTTGAAACACATCCCAGGGCAGTGACTCAACCACCTCCCTGGGGAGCCTATTTCAGTGCTTTACAATACTTTCAGTAAAGAAGTGTTTCCTGCTGTCCAACCTAACCTTACCTGGCACAATTTGAGGCCATTTCCCCTCGTCCTGTCACCTGTCACCAGCAAGAAGTGACCAACCCTGCTCTGTAAGCACCTTCCAGATATTGGAAGAGAGCAATAAGGTCTCCCCTCAATCTCCTTTTCCTCAGACTAAACAGCCCCAGTCTCTCATCAGCTCATGAGATTGGGGTATCTGTAAGTTCTCTGGTTTTGTTTAGGAGATTTTACTTTCAAAGTGCATGAAGAGTTTTACCCACCATGTTCTAAAACAAAAAGACTTCCAGAGCAGAAGTCGAACAGAGAGAGATCTTCCACTCTGTTCAACAAAGTGTGTTATATCTTCCTGTTGCAGCAATTCTGGATGAGCTTCGTTCTGGGGAGGAGCGAGCTGGATGACAGAAAAGTGGCAATAGAAAAGATATGATGGGCAAAATGTTTCTTTTGTTCTTCTCCAGCCCAAGATGCCTCCACCCAGTGGCAGTGAAGCTATGCTGCTCTCCAGCTCTCAGGTCAGACCCTGGGTTGAAGCACTTTCAGAAGACAAGCACCATCAGTGTATCTGCTCCCCTAACAAACCAACTCCATTCCAGCTCGGTGCCTTTTCATTTAGGAATAAAAATAAAGGGGAAACAGTACTTAAAACTATGAGATGGCTTTTCCTAACTCTTTGCTTTTCAGATGGTACTTCAGACTTCTGCAGACAGATCCTGGCAAGTCTACGCTTCCTATAAATTTCTCAGGCTTGATTTTAAAAACCCAACCAAATAAAAAACAACCTATCAAATCTGTGGAGGAAGAAACATGTGCATGGAAACTTTAGAGTTTCTCTGTTTTGTGCTGAAAACCTTCCTACGTTTAATGATTTTTTCATGTCAAAGAAGATGGCACGATATTTATCAGCTCACCCCAGCACAATTTCAGCATTCAGTAAAGAGTTTGCCAGGATATTCAGTCATCAATCCATCTCACCCAGTGATATGGCTGGGGGAAAGGGAGATATAACAGCAGGCAATCACTAGCAGATATATGGGAAAGGAAGTTGGATTTGTTTCCTTTACTGTACTTTGCTAACTGCTTTGGAATATGGGTGCATTTAGACTCTAAATAGAAATACAAGTTGTGTTTATCTGCCGCAGTGGTTTACTGTGCTGTCTGATTTTCAGGCGAGTGGGTGAATAGCAGAAGGAAAATTAAGTTCTCTCTGTATCACATACTTCCAGTAACGTCACAACTCATATGTGGAAGACCTGTTGCTCTGTAAATATAAAAGGATCACAGTACTTTCAGAGTGACTCACAGTCCAATCTGTTCCTTTCTGCAGAGAAACAGCTTACAGAATTGTGTCTCATCATAGCGTAAATCACTGCTTCTTCCTACTGATACAGAACACTCCTAATTTTCAGACTCTACCTTCTTTCTACTAAGTAAACTACTTAATGCTTCTGCTCTCATCCCTGCACATGAGGATTGAGGCTCACATCAGGTCCTTCACTGAGGCTCAGCAGAAGGATTAAAGAGGATTTAAATGGGGCATAAACATGGGGATTTCCAGTCAGACTTGCAGTGCAAGACACAGTTTGGTTGTTCACCTCCGGAACAAATCACCGATCAAAGTATTAAAGCTTCCAATGCTGTGTTAAATTTCATGTAGCATGTGGGGATGTAATGTTCAGCAGTGACAGCTTAGCTAATCAGTTCTGGGAGAATGCTTCTCCTGCTGCATTTGTGTTAAAGTCTGTGCCGTATGAAACGAAAAAGAAAATCAGAAGTTGAGCACCCACTGACCTATATGTCACACTGCATGCTCTCTGTGGAGTGTACTCTCAGCCCCTGTGACACCTACTTTCTAATCCTCAAGGGCACACGACAAGAAATGATAGCTTTGATTGTAAAAAGAAAATTTCTACAAGTGTACGGTGTGATCCGTCAGCTTCTGTTTGGATCAGCTTCATTTAGACTATCTAATGTGGCCTTGGCAGTCCTGCTCAGGAGCAGAAATCAGACCAGCACATCATTTAATGAGAGCAAAGGTATATGCTAGTTAATGAGAAAGATTTCACTGTCTTGCAGAAACTCCCTCCAACTTCAACACTGATTTAAGAAACTCCCTTGAATAAACAGCTTTTTGAGATGGAGAAATATTAACATAAATGCAAGCAAGGGGCAATACCAGAGAAATATAACTGCCTGATTTGTGCATTGTTGATATTCATAGCTGTGGTACAGACTACACAAAACAGTAGTACATCCACGCACAATTAACAACACTGTTTGCAAAAGCAATGGTAATATGCTAAGCTGCAAAACTGAGCACAATATGAAACACACATTTTTAAGGAGATGCAGACAGTATTTAGAGGTTGTTTGTTTGGCATTTGTTCTCTTTCACCTAAAAAATCTAAACCAGACCAGAGGCCAGGCAACAGCTCTCCTTCAATGCCAAGCTCATACTCAACCTTACAACTAACAAAAATCCCCTTTATGAAAAAAGCTGGTTCTGTTCTCAAATGCTACATATTACCAGGCTTGGAGGTATGGCTTATCACATATCATATTTCATGCTGCTCTCAAAGTTACCAACTCTGCACCCCAGTAGACCACTCGGACAGCCAACTTACCATATATGAATTGGACTTGAAGGCTTAGTCACAGAAAAAAAGAAATGCTGTAAATGTTACATGCAGCGATGAGCCTTTTCTCTGATAACATGAGGCCAGTGAGTTGTGCCTCCAAACTTACATCACTGCTCTCAGGTACAGAACAATTGGACAGCTGTGAAAAGAGAAAAGCTTTGCCTCACCAGTGATGCTGGAACAAATGATCTAGGCCTCAATCTAGGAAAAGGTAGCAATTTCTAGCAACTTTGATGGTGGTCTGTGCAAACCACCATCAGACAGACAGATACTGACATCCTAAGGATTTTGCTGTGACCAGTTCACATATTACATAAGCTTTCCAATCTAAAGTGAAGAAAGGATGAGAAGGGAGCCCTGTGAACAACTTAGCAATCTGTTTCTCTTCCTCGGGAGAGATATGTTTCCTTTTATAGTCTTTTTTTTTTTTTTTCTTCTGGTGAAATAAAAATAAGAGAGATCTGAACATATTCTCGCATGAGAGTGCAGAATATAAATGGATTAAAAAAAAAAAAAACCACTAAAAAAGCTAGCATTGGTGCTTTAGCCTAGAAGTCCTAATTTTAAAGGTGAAGTTTAAAGGGACAGGAAATTTCATACAAAGGGGGTGGGGGGATTAATTCCTGTTGAAATCTATCAAGATTGATATAGACGTGGGAAGTGCAAACCACTTAGACACATACTCATTCTTTCTTGTGCACAGTCTTTCCTTCTCTACTCCTAATCACATTAAGACTTACAGAATAACTTCTATGTATGTTAGGTTACATCTTTGGGCTAGCTTCTTTTTGCCTGCAATTTAAAGACATGCAGTAATTTTGCATCTGTATATGCTATGGACTCCTCCTCTCTGGATATTTTGTCACATTTCCTGCTAAAGAACCACGAGAGAATAGATATTCTCTGCTGAAGGTTCCAATGCTTAGTTGCCTGGACAACGTGTTCATCATAGAGAAAAGATGTGATTTCTTTGCAGACGTGATCAGATCTGCAGAAACCTATTCCCCTTTCTTGTCACCAGATGGTGCTCCAGTGCTGGAGAAATACCACTTCAGGTACCTGCTGAAGCACAGCAGTCTCCTGAAGCCTTGGACTTCATGCCCTTCTGCCAGGTCAACTTCATTAACCAGCCCTGCACTTCTGTTTCCTTTTGGCTCAAGCCCTTCTTTGGCAAGGGGAAATGATCCCAGGAGCAATTTTCTCCTTGAATTGGTTAGCTCCTTTGGACTTGAGCAGAGCTGTAGATGGTGTAGCTGTCACTTCCTGTATTGCTCCCCCAATAGCAGGCATTTCCATTTGGATATGGACAGGATTCAGGAGTCTTCTGTTTATCTCTTTCCTGAGCATGATGTGGTTCTATCATCGTTGTCATGTGCTTTTTCATCAAAGATACCAAAGCTTCCACCTGGGTTGGATTTTAGTTCAAGCACCTTCTACTGCGCAGAAGAATGGCTGTGTAGGCAGCATGCCTAGCATGCTTGAAGTAATCGTCTTCAGGATGCTTTTGTTTCTACTTGAATGTGTTGAATATGGTAAATTGGGCAATCTCATCATAGTCAGTCTCTGCAAAGCATAATAAATCCACGGAATTCCAACTAACTCGTACACTCAAATGGATGTCTCAGCATTGAGAAGTCTATTTTTCCAGATGCCTTGGTTTTACTCTCAAACCCACCAGGTGTCTTCTGAGTTGGGGGGTTTGTTTATTTATTTATTTACTTATTCATTTGTTTGTTTGTTTTTGTCAAAATGTAAAAGGTTCTTCTGTGTAGCCTAGCACAAAATACTGCAATTCATTTTCCTGAGAGAAAGCAGTTGAAGAGTTCTTGAGAGAATCTGCTTCCTGATCTCAGCAGCTTTCCAGTGCGCTAATGGCCTTCTCCTTAGGATAATACAGATTATTTCCCGTGGGCTTAGGTACAGGTATTCCGTAAGGCAGAAAATGATTCTCTGAAGTCCATGGAGTAATCTACTTTTAGAGAATGCTTTCTTTTCGTTTGACAGTTTGTTTGTATATTGGATGCCAGAAATAGATTTCCTGACCAGATGGACTATTAGGGGCATGTTAGAGAATTTCTTTCTATCTGATTGGGTTGAGCTCGGGATCTGATGACAGCTGCCCAGACATTCACGTTCTTTGCCCAGAAAAAAAGTTCCACTGAACTGAATGTGTCATTTTCACAGAAGAGATTCACCTGTCCCTGACTGGAATTGTAAGGATAGGAGGTGTTTCCGTGCAGTCTTCTTGTGCTCAGAAAAGGATACTGCCTCGTGCATTGCCTCTTGGAAAGTGTGTGTTTTCTTTCTAAACGTAAATAGCTCTTTCTGGATGGGGTTCAAGTAAAGGACTTAATGAACGTAGTATGTGGTGACTATCTCACTGTGAAATAGGCCTTGTTCTGCTGATTGCCCGATGTTACACGTCATGAACAAGGAGGGTGTTGCCTTTCAGGGTATGAAGGCCTTTTATCTGTGTTTTCCCAGTCAGGCACACCAATTTCTTGAATGAATAGCTCTCAGTATTTAGCAAAGTCACTTTGGGATTTGGCTGGTTGAGTGGCTGTGTGCTGAAACTGGGAAACCAGTGTTTTCTCTTAGGAGGGGAATTGGTTTCAGGAGAGAAGATGGTTTCTTTGTGATTGCTCTTACTGTCTCTGTGAGATGGCAAATGTTCCCTGAGGCCATGAAGAAAAGGGTGCTATCTGTTTGGCTTGATGGTTTCTCCCTTCACTGCATAAATCTCCCTCCCCACCCAAGCAGGCCATAACTGCTGTGAGAAGACAGGTAGATGATGCTTCCACTGAGGAGGTGTGCTTGGGGCTTGCCACTAAGTCTCTGCAAGATACATCCAAAATAAGCATTCTGATGAGGGAAAAGAAAAACAATACATTTGCAGTCTGAGACCACAGATATGCCTATTCCCATTGCTCCCTTTACATTCATGTTTTAAACACCTTTTAGATACTTAGAACAGTGACTTCAATGGGCTGAAGATCTTCATAGCCACAATCCTTGGCAAAGTGCTTTCTGGGAAACTTTGCTCATTATAGCGGTGAAAAAAAATATATTTATATCAGGAAGCAACTGCAAGCACAGCAACAGGCAGAGATAGTCAAGTACTGCGGGGAGATGAAGGTGCCCTGATGCTAGGAAGACTAGTGCTGGTAAATAAAGTAGCAGGTTGTGAGCCTTTGTGTGGAATAAACTGTACCCGGGGCTGCAAGCATGAAGTGATGTCAAAGATACAGCCTTTAAAACCAGAGCCTCTACTTTCACAGCATGGCTGTTCGAGGCCCCATAGAAAATCTTGGTAAACTACTAGATTATGCCTTGTAGGCATACTAGCTCATTGACAGCACATTGATGGAGCCGGCAGCTTGATCAGGGTGGTTGAAACCCATTGCCTCTCACTAAAGAACAATAGAAATTCACTCCACCCAGTCTGGGAACAATAAAGAAATCTCCACATCCCACCCCTGTTCTGTACAAGGAAAATTTCCCCAGTGTACCCTGAGAACAATGGGAGCAGCCTGATCCCAAAGACATTTGGGAAACCTGCATTTTAAGTTCGAATATCTTGGCAAATGGCATAATGAAATCTCTGGAAATCGGATTTGCCTCCCATGCTCTTCCTGTCTCACTGCCTGAGAGTCAGCATTGAAATAGCTGGCCAGGTCATAATGAAAACCGAAAATAAAATGTAACTCTCTATTGTGTCCCTCTATGTTTCCAAGACTGCTCTATCTTTGGTATGAAAAGCAGAACAGAATCAACATTCTGCTGCAATTAAATGAGGGTTCAAGAAGATGGCCTCTGAGGTCTGAAATCACACAATACCATCCAGACAAGAAAATCCTTATTTCATAAACAGCTTAAACTCCAGGATATTTATAAACTATCAGAGTTCTCTGTGGAAAATTGAGTGCACTGATAAATGGAGATCATTCACAGAAGCTGAAATTTTTCTTACTTGCCTGAGGAATTACAAGAAATAGGGATTTAGCAGAACAGCTCCTTTCAGAACTTACATGGTGAAACTGATCATTGGCAACGCTCAGAGACTGTGGACCGACACACAGAGCAAATGATGAATGTAGTTCATGTGTAGAGCAGTTGCAGAGGTCAGGAGGAAATTTCTGCAGGTGCGGAACTCCACCAGAATGCAGGGGATCTGAGCTCAGCCACCCTAAATTGCTCCAAAATTAGATCTTTTTTGCTTCTTTGGGTGAGAGGCTATCAAAGCACCACTCTTCCCCAGCACAGAAGAAGCCATCATACATACTGAAGAGAGAGAAGTCACTAAGGGAAAGAGAAAGGAGATGTTCTGAGGACACTAGCACTATCAAAGTCTATCAAAGGCCCTATACAGCAAACAAGTAATCACTTTCTACCAGATGAAAGGTAGTGCCTGTTTTATGTGTCTTCTTCTGTTTAAGAAACAAATGGCTCAGGAGCATTCAGTCAAGCTTCCTAATTGTGCAGCCAGAACTGCACTTAGAAAACTTGAGAAGTTTGCTTCTCTTCTCTTCTCTTCTCTTCTCTTCTCTTCTCTTCTCTTCTCTTCTCTTCTCTTCTCTTCTCTTCTCTTCTCTTCTCTTCTCTTCTCTTCTCTTCTCTTCTCTTCTCCTCTCCTCTCCTCTCCTCTCCTCTCCTCTCCTCTCCTCTCCTCTCCTCTCCTCTCCTTTTCTCTTCTCAGTGATATCTGAACACCACGTAAAACAAGACACCACATGAAAGAGAACACAGAGCTGATGCACAGCCTCTCCACAACTTCTACAGCTCTGTGCAACAGCAGAAGATGCCTTAATTCAAGACTGACTCATAAGCAGATGAAAGAGCCTATTCAGGAGTTCAGCTTAGGCCCTTTGGCCTCAGTACCTCAAAAAGCTGAGAGTTATGTTTATTCCTTCACAGCAAAGATGATGGGAAGTGCATGGAAGGTAGCTCTTTTGAGACTCAAACAAGACTTCTCAAAGATCTCTATGTCTTTCAGGACTACAAGCTCAACTGAGGGGCTGGAGGAAAGAGATCTTCCATCTCTTCTGCCCTCAGAAATCCAAACTCAAAAATGATGCGGAACATAGTGGAGCTGAAGAAAGATGCACCAAGAATAAGTCTGCAAATCCAAGCAGTGTCAGGAAGGGAACCCTGAGACAACTCTTTGTCTGGGGAAACCACTTAGGAAAATCAATTAGAAAGACACCTACCACAAGAACAGGTTGTCAGAGACTTAACTCATCACTTGACAGCTTTTTGGCAGGCTCTGCAAGAGGACCTGGAAGCTGTGTGTCAATAACCTTGTGAACAATCATCTGTATCACCAGAAGCCACTTTCTCATACAGCCAAGTAAACAAGCTGAATGACTCAGGGGTCATAAACAGTAAATTAGCCTCTAAACGATTTTGCTTTAAACTCAGACTGTTTTCATCACAAATAGAATTGCTTTTAAGAGAAAGTCTCTTAGGCCTTGGAACATGTTCAGTTGTGTGCACACACACACACACAGAAAGGACAAATTATATGCATGAAAAATCATTGTTGGGCAAATGCAGGGGCTCCTCTTGTACCACAGCCTGATTGTACAAAGGCAAGCTGGCTCCTGCCATGAAGTAGTAGGGAGCACTGGCTATTATAGTCATTACACCCTTTACTCCACACTGTTGGAAATATCCAAACGATTTTGTCAGGACGGTATCTCTGATAAAAGCAGATTTTATTCGCCTTTGCAATGGAGGGCCTCCATTGCAATGGAGGGCTTCCCGCAAGCAGGAGCACCCCTAAGGACACAATGACAGCTTGTTGTACCTTGTTTCCCCCTTTGGCCACCCCCCTGCCTTCTTGGCTGGGTACTCCAGGTTCACAATCTTATCCAAGTTTACATTTGTTAACTGTGGTTATCTGGTGTCAGTCAGTAGCCATCGTGTTGTTTCCAAGATGTCTCAGCGCTCTTCTTGTCGCATTGATATGGTGATTTTCTTCAAAGTCTTCGTCAAACAAAGAGTACTGGGGGGGGGGGGGGGGGGGGGGGGGGGGGGGGGGGGGGGGGG
>JAPSGF010000066.1:1854635-1867829 GCA_035772895.1 Perdix hodgsoniae | reverse complement strand
AGAAAGTATCATGGCTACTGCTGAAACAGGAGTTGTGCATTGTCTCCATCTCCTGCAGAATATTCTCGCAGTGTGTATGATAAAATATACATATATATGCCTATATACTGAGCGTGCATTCCTGGAGAAGCTTTGTCTAGAGGATAAGTGATGCAAACTATCAGAGACAACTCCCAAATAAACTAGAAAGACTCCCAAAAAGAACTTGGCAGCGGAGACCATGAAATAAAAATATTCTCTAATTCTACTGCAGGAGCAACATTTGATTCCCACAGCACCTTCCGTGCTCCCACAGAAAGTATCATGGCTACTGCTGAAACAGGAGTTGTGCATTGTCATATGGAACATACAACTGTACTAGAGAGGAGGCCACATGATGCCGCTGATTTTATGCTGCATCAAAGTGGAGTGAGAGCTAGCACAAACAAGGGTGGAACACCTATAAACCCACCTTGTTTGAATGAGATCTGAGGAGGAGTCTGTCTTCCTCACTGTGTGCTGACATAGGTCCTTATCTTACAGGATGTGACCCAGGCATGGAGCTCCTCGGCAGACAGCTGCTTAATTAAAATATTGAATTGGTCTTTGTTCTTCTTGTTGCTGGTGAGGAAAATTTTCCATTAACTAAGAAGAGCTGCTTTTTCCTTTCTGGAGCAATGTAAACACCACAAAATGATGTGCTGAATCTGAGCGATGGACTACTCAGCTGGACCACACATCTGCAGGGAAACAGCCACCCATCTTATGCTAGAGGGAGACCATGTCTGGAACTAAGCAAGACCAGTTCTGGGCCCGCTGGTCTGCATCAGGCCTGGAGCAGGAGAAATGTCCTGCAGGGATGGGATGACCTGTCCCTACATGGCCATCGGAAAAAGATAAAGCTGTTGGTAATTGTCTGATCAACATCAATCATCTGCAAATGCAAGGGGATTCCAAGTCTCTGAAGAGATGCTGTCCACCAACTCCTTCAAACTCAGTGAGAGCAGCAAAGGGCTTTTCCTTCTCACCAGCCTTCCCCTAGATGCTGGGGACCTTACCTTCTGCTGGGTTGCTGGACCACTTGGGTTAGGCTATGTTGGGGCTGTATCTTGAAGGCTGTATTGGCTTTTACTATTACTACTGATTCCTTTTTCTCCCTTAATTTAAAAGCTCACTGCTGTTTTAAAAGCTAGGGGAAGTTCAATCCTTGGCTTTAGAAGGAAGCCAACTAGGAAATCCATTGAAAATATCATCTTATTTAATATTTTGCAACCACTGCACAAGCAAGTTCGTCTTGTTCCAAGTCTAGTGATATGATTATAGCAAAGCATGGAGTGGCTTTTCTAACAAATACTCATACATTTCCAAGTATGTGTTTTCAAACATCTCCCGCGCTGGGATAAAATCAAGGTTTCTGTAGTTCTTCATGGAAAGAATTCTACCTTCAGGTGGTTGTTGCCTAGTTATCTCAAAAGCATGATGTTTTGCTTCACATTTCTCAGATTGTGTTAAAATAAACAAAAGTTTAAAACAAGTGTTTTGGCTTCTCAGAAAATTACTTTTCCTCTCAAAGAAGAATTCACTTCAGAACTAAGATATCTTTCAAACAGAAGTTTTTGTGTTGTTTGTTGGGTTTGAGATGGGGAAGGATGGTTGGAGCTTTTTTTTTTAATCTTTTTTTTTTTGGTGGTGGGGTTTTCTTTGTTGCATTGTGCTTTTTGTTGGTGGTGGTGGTTCTTGTTTGTTTGTTTGTTTTGTAAACCATGGCAAGTTTGTCAGCAAGGACTTCTGGCAAAAATATGCTGTTTTTGAAATTTTATGTTCTTGACCAGCCCTATTCATGCATCCTACTTGCTCCATACTAGTATAGCTGGTAACAAAGCCCACCTCTTCACACATAGAGAAAATAGAGACCTAGGTCACACCCCTAAAAGCAAACATCAAAGAGAATTTATTAAGAGCATCTTATCTTAACGTTTTGGGGAAGAAAAAACATGCAGCCTTTGTTAAGCTCTTTCAGGTCTCACTATTCAACAGATTTATTACTTCATTCTTGTAGCCTTAGATTGTGCAGGAAGATGTGGACCCAGGGCAAGAGAAGCTTGTCTTTAACAAGAGAGTGATACACCATTCAGCTCATTGGCAAAAGACCCGCAAGGATCATGGTGCCCATGTGCATGAGCAAATAGCTGTGGTCTCTCTCAACAAGAAGTATTTCTAGCTAGCAAGTGTATTCTAACAGGATCAGCTAATTATCTCAAATCCCATGTTGATTTAGTAGTTGAAGTTTCTTGGCTATTAGTGCATGTGCTCTATTATGGGAGTTATGGCTAGAATAAAAATTTCTAGATGTTGCAGTGAGTTCTGGGACATGGTGACCTGCATAGGCAGTAGAGATGTCAAGGTCTGACTGCTCTGGTAAAAGAAGAGTGCAAATGACCAAAGATAAACCTATTAATATTCAGCTCAGAAAACAAAATTAACAAAGCTGCGTCATAGCTTCATTTTTCCCTGAATAGCTGAGATTTCTGTGTTAATTATCAGTTAGCTCCAGTCTAAAATTCACAGGCCTGTTGTTGCAATGAAGTTGGGTTTTCTTGTTTGTTTGTTTGTTTTTTTGTCTTTTTAAACATCACGCTGTGAACACTGTATCTTTCTCTGTCTTGCCTGTATATGCGGTCTAGACTGTTTCTAGAGTCCTGCTTCTCATTTCTAAAGGCATCAGGATGAAAATGAGAATGCAGTGGTAGTACAATTGCATTACACTTCTAACTGCTGTGCTTGGATTATAAATTAATGTCAAAATGACTGCTTCTGTCTGCATGCAGCCTGAAAACATAGCTGATTTCAGTGGGAACTATCCTGTTTATCTTGAAGTTGTGCTAAGTTTTGTATCCATTTTTGTCACCACATATTAATCCAAGACTAATGAGAGTGAGCCAAAGGTGTTACGATATTTGTCCATCCAGATGATGACAAATCTAATTAAAACTTAGAAAGGAGTGCAGAATAAGAACTTCCCTTATTTCACTTTTTCTCCTATTTTGACATGTGAGATATAGGATATGCTTAGGCAGGGGTTATCGTCAACTGTATAAGACATCATTTGTATCATAATATATGACATATGCAGTACATGTTTTAGTCTGAATGCCTTTTCTCTCTGTGCATCTAAATCGAAGCTTGCTGATGACTGTGGAAAGAGTACTGCAAACACAGCCTAAAAAAAATGATTAAAACTTAAGAAAAAAAACCAAAGATTTCCTTATCCCTTACCTCCTCAATCTTCCTTGCAAATACAGCTTCATAGGCTTGGCAGAGCTAAGACAGAGGTAACTATAATAGAAAGTACAGTTCACATTCAACACATCAATAATTACAATTGTTATACCCTCAGAAAATGCAAATCAGTGTCTGTCTTCATTCCACTTTCGGTATTTTTTTGTAATGCATTTCTTGCCAGAATACTGGTTTGCTTCTGTACAATAAAATTGTATTCACCGTATTTTTGTCTATTTCTTCCTGAAGAAAGGATAATGTAAGGAAGATGGAACCTAAACATAACAAAATGAAAGAAAGACCACAATTTGATTTTAGATGAACTCTCAGGGATGAGAGTTTTCCTAGAGGAAAGAGAAATATTATGAAAGATACAGCTATTGTGAATATTTTACAACTAGTTAAAATGTAAACATTTTCTAATAGATCTAATAGATGAAGTTTTTAACTTCATCCTTGTATCAGTAGGAGAATAAAAAAGTCAAAATGTCCAAAGAGTATTCCTGAGTAAAACTGATAGGAGCATGCTGATCAGAGATGATACTATTCAATGGCACTGCCAAGGACATCCCACAGAGGCACAGGAAGAGGAGGTTTTTTGTCAGTCCTCTCCTGCAGCTGAGAAGAAAACAAAACCAATGCATTATTACTCACCAGAATGGCATGTCTGCTTCTAAATGAAGACCTGTCTTATAAAATCTTCCTAATGGAATATCTCTTTGATCATAGAATCCCAGAATCACAGAATTACTTGGGTCAGAAGGAACCTCTCATCCCCACTCAGCTCCCCCAAGCCCCCCCACCCGCTCAGCTGCCCAGGGCCCCATCCAACTTGGCCTTGAGCGCCTCCAAGGATGGGGCACCACACCTTCTCTGGGCAGCTGTGCCAGGGCCTCACTGCCCCCTGAGTGATGTATTCCCTTCTAACATCTAAACTAAATCTCCCCTTTTTTAGTTTAAAGTCAATACTTTAAACTAAAGGTCCCCTATATTTTGTGTAACACAGGGGCAGATAAGCATACAGCTCACCCAAAGTTAAAAACAGATATTTATCAGGCAAACAAACAAAAACTCACTAGGAATTTACAATAATTTATTTAAACATAATTAAACATTTATTTAGACATAATTTATTTAAAGGCAGGAGACAAATGAGAAATACCACCTGACTGGGCAAATCTCTGCTTGAAATCTGTCTGTACTCTAAGTTTAATGAGGCATCCTAACACAGATGTCAAATGAACAAAAACTCCTTTTCAACAGTTAGAATTGTCATCTTTCAGTTTGATCTTCAGTTCCATTTTTATGCTGAAATTTTGATTTCTATTCCAGTTGACCCAAACATCATCTCTACAATTACAAGCTGCTTAAAAGTCTAGCACTGCTCTCATAAAACATTAGACATGAAACAGATTCTTTCCTAAAGAACTGTGTAGATACAGCAGACTGTTCAATCTGCAAATAATCATGGCTTTGTCACTGATGCATACTGACCCACATTGTCAGAAGCAAGCCCTCCTTGGTAATGACATTCCATCTAAATTTCAAAGATTCAAGTTTTCCATTAAATTTGGAGTTGACAGGGGTATTGGACACTCCTAAGTATAGAAGATCTCTCACTGAGCTGAGTGCTTTGAATAAACCTGGCTACACTGAGGACCTTTTGCAGCACTGGGCTCCTGGGAAATGGAAGCACAACACATCTCTATATTCACTCTAAAATTCCCCATAATGTTTGTCTCTTCCTCTCTTTGGAAATGGATTAAGCAGAGGAAGACAGACCGTGCAGCCTTTTGCACTGGTACCCGAGTTCTATACATCACTCTTATTTCAAAATTTAGAGACACGTGCCCCAGAGAAAAGGGCCCTGAATTGCCTTGGGACACATAACACAGTAGAGCCTTGAGAAACAGAGACCTTGAGATAGACGTGTTTACTGAGAAAGCAAAATCTTTCCCCCATGTCTAACTGAGGTCAGTAGGATCCACAACACCCCTGCAGTTTTCTTCCAGCAGCATGCCAGTCAGCTGCTGTCAGTCCCTGGGACTTACAGACATTCTCCCCAAGATGTACCTCCTATCTGTGGCATTTCCTTTGCAGAAATGCTTTAACACTCCACGTCTTCTCATTTTTCATGCATTTTTCATGAAGAGTTGTGTTGAATATCATAGATTACAACTCACACTGACAATATGCATGAAGTGGCTCCCTGTCAGTGCACTTAAAGCTGTGGCAGAAGTTTTGTCATGTACAGTGTGCCCCCACAAAAGTCTCCCCAGGGCACTGTGTTTGCACGGTTTATAGCTGTGCTGCTCTGCTCTTAGGCTAAACATAACTCTGGAAAACTGGAGTTCAAAATCTGGGGTAGATCTATTTGGTTGAAGACTCTGTTGGTGATTTGCCTGTGTGTTTTCTAAAGCAAAGGCAGACTTTTCTTGATATCTGGAACCACATCTCATACCTTCCGTGTACTGCCTTCACATTCAATGAAATGTGTGTTTTCTTTCTTTTTCAAAAAAGCAGCATGCTTTAGTAAGGTTTTATTATTTAAGAACTACCTAGTTCTCAGTTGGCACCCTACCTGGATAGACACATTATTTCAGTACTAGATGTCACAAAAGCATGTCATTTCAAAACATTTTTGCTGGACAATTAAGCAGAAATGTTGAGTACGTACTATCCTATATATGCAGTCTCCAAGTAGCTGAAAATATAGAAACACAGAATTTACAGTGATTCACAGTACTAAAAAGAAAGCACTTATTCATCATCTTTTTCCCCTCTCCTAAAAGATGCAGAAAGGAAAATCTTTGCACTAATGTTTCCATTGGTTAGTGTAATAAATGCCATATTGCATGCTCTAGGTGAACACATTACTAACTCTGCTTTGCCAGTGCATCATGCAGAAAAAGCATATGGCATAGCTTAAAGGAGGATCTGCTCCATGATCTTCTCAGACACAATGGTGAGGGTCACTAGCCTGTAGTTCCCCAGGTCTCCTTTTCTCCCTTTCTTAAAAATGAGACTGATGTTTTCCTTTTTCCAGTCACTGGGGACTTCACCTGACAGCCATGAATTTTTGAGTATGCGAGAGAGTGGTTTGGCAACCACATCAGTGAGTTCCTTCAGAACCCTGGGATGAACATCATCCAGCCCCATAGAGATGTACATACTCAGCTTTATGAGTCTCAGACTTTCTCTGCTCTTACAGTGGGAGAGATTTTGCTCTTCTGACCCCTGCCTAGAGGTTCAGGAACATGAGGAGCATGGGAATGGGAAGCCTGACAGCCATTGAAAACTGTGGCACTTAATACCTCAGCCTTCTCCATGTCTATTGTTGCCAGTTCTCCCATCATTTTTCAGAGTAAGTACACTCTCCTCAACTTCCCTCTTTTGTAAATATACCTGCATAATCTCTTCTTGCTAATTTTCTCATCCCTCGATAAGTTCAGTCCCACCTGCACCTTGATTTTCTTGATCCCACCTCTGCATGTTCAGATGGCGTTCTATCCAGGCCACACGTTCCTGCTTCCACTTTTCTTCCTTAACTGAAGTCTGTCTGATCAGTAGGACCTTGCTCAACCATGCCAATTTCCCATCTCCTTTGCTTGATTTCTTATGCTGGAGCATTGTCAGCTCTTGTGTCTTCAGTATGGTGTCCTTAGAATACTGCCAGCTCTGTTCTGTTCCTATGCCCTTGAGGACAGTTTCCCAGCAGATCTCATCCAACAATTCCTTAAGCAGTCAGAATTTCACTCTTCTTAACTTCAGAGTCGTGACCCTGCTCTTTGCCAGCCTCATGCTCCTCAAGACCATGAACTTGACCAAGGCAAGATTGCTGCAGACCAGTCTGCTTCCAATCTTAACCTCTTTAATTATCTCCTCTGCATTGCACCAGATCCTGGTGCAACAAGACCCTTCACATCTGGTTCATCTAATACCTGGACATAGAAGTTGTCAAAAGTGCACCCCAGGAATTTCAGCTGCTTACAGCTCACCACGTTGCTTTCTCAGCAGACATCTGCATGGTTGGAATCCCCCATCAGGATGAGGGCCTGTTAGTGCTATACCTCTTGTAGTTGAAGTAAGAGGGCCTCACAAGCAGGCTACCCTGGAAAGCCCAGAATTCATTCTGCCACGGTGGAAGTTTCTCCACGTATCCCCAGACCACACTCAATCTTCTGGGAGACACTTAGAAAAAATGTATCTGCCTACACTCTTCCTATAGGTGTGGCTGAAAGCAGCAATTAGGTTCTTGGGGATAATACATTGCTTACCTTTTCAGAAAGATTTTTACACATATACATAAACTATGGAATCACAGAAGTATAGAATGGCTTTGGTTGGAAGGGATCTTAAATGTCAGCTCTTTTTACCCACACTGCCATGGACAGGAACAACTTCTACTAGACCAGGTTACGCAAAACCCCATCCAAACTGATACCGAACACTTCTAGGGACAGAGTATCCTTAACTTCTCTGGGCAACCTGTTCCAGTTCCTTTCCGCCCCTACAGCAAATAGTTTCTTCTGTTGAAAGGGGTGCTCTGAAAGTAACACCTCCTACTTATGCATTGTGTCACCCCAGATGTCAGAGGTAGATTGTGATATGGCAATAGGGGCTGAACCCTTCCCATTGATACCCCATTATATTTTGTTGCTGTGTGACAGATGGCAGCAGAGCAGCTGTCCACCAGAATGGCATCTGACATTGATGAGCACAAAATGAAGAGCCTCTCAATCAGTTCATCTGTGCAAATCAGTGGATTACAAACAGAGAAGTGTGTATGGAGCTGATTGTCAACTTCAGTGCATTGGAAGGAATATCACAAAGTTTGCATCAGATGGGTCTCAGTAATGCTCACATAGGAACAGAAAGAAGACACGAAGAACACTGTAGGCAAGTTTGTCAGAACCTACTGAACCAATACAGAACTGAAAGCAACAGTTACTCTGATCGTTATATAGCAACTGAACTGAAGGCTTAGAATCAGGTTAGAGAAGACGGCAGCCTTTCTCTTGCAACATAATAACATCAGACTCTATACCAATTTGAAGATCACAGAAAACCTCTTGACTGGAGCTATCGCACCCATGATATAGTCTGGATTTACTGCCTTCTGAGTTCCACCTGTTCAGGCCAGTGAAAGACAGGCTGTGTGGACAACTTTTTCCTAGCAATTACACCTTCATAGCAGCTGTGAAACAGTAGATCACCTCTGCCAGTGCAGATTTTTATGAGCACAGCATGGATGCTTTTGTGCATAACTAATGGTGGTGACTATGCTGAAAATGAGAGTTTTGTAGCTGAAAACTTGCTCTATCAAATAGTATTATTGCCCTCTTAGGCTTGGTTGCAGTTTCTATGGAATAAATTGGAGATGTTACTTCAAAGCAACCTGCGTATCTAATCTAAACTTGATCTCTATTAGTTTAAATCTGTTACCTCTAAGGTCTCCCCATAGCCTCTCTAGGCTAAATAACCTCAACTCTCTCAGCTTGTCCTCATGAGAGGTTTCCCAGCCCTCCCTCCAGCCATCTTTCATGTCCCTCCTATGAAATAAAAACTCTGGTGAAGAGGCAACTGGGCCTGCAGGGCTTGGTAGCTGTGTTTTATTGTGCTGGGATGGGACTGCAGTGTAAGATTCAGCAGTGGGTTTTGTGCCTGCAGCTTGGATTTCCAGGGTTAAAATGATGTCTTCTGGGATGGCAGCCTAAGAGGATAAACAGGCATTGCGTATTCATACATTAGGGAAAAGAGAGAAGACAGTTATTAAAATGTGTTTAAAAATAGATGGTCAATCTACTGCAAAGATGATAGCAATATTGTCCCAGAGTGAAAAATGATAGATAAGGAAAGTAATCTCCCTTGTCCTGCCTAAGATTATTCTAATAACACCACTTAAATTCCTCACAGTGCCCAGATGTCACACGTGACATCTTTTCTATCCAGAATTTTTACAAATTTCCTTTTACAAACAAATCCAGTTCTGCAGCATCCTTTGCAGAGTATTTGGGGTACTGCTTCCATATGTCAGATAAGCAGTTTATGGTGGTCAGAGCCCCACAGATCTTGCCAAAGTACTCCAAAATTGTTTAGTCCGTACACATAAGTTCCTTCCAATTTAACAGCAGTGAATTACTTGCCTGCCTGACCCTTTTCTTTGTGCTTGAGAGCGGAAATGCTAAAGATCCTAATCATAGTTCTTCTCAAGTTATGTTTTAGTGTTTCTTTAAAATTGCAGGCCATCATTCATAACGAAGGTAATCTGTTCACACACAGCATTTATCTGGGGAAAGCATTTAGCTCTTATTTTCAAACACACTTTCAGAATACATTTTTGTCTTCACACTCTTATATCTATAATAAAGCATAGAAGTTATTTCCTAACTGGAAGGCACCTTGGGTTTACTGTCTTTTAGATGCCTCAGCGTTTCTTTATTCTGTAATCTTAGAAACTCTCCCAGTCCATCAGATATCTCCCCTCAACACCTTTGTGAGGATGGACAGTGCCTTCTTTCCACTATGTATAGGAAACAGAAGCACAGCAGAAGACATGTACACACTCTCCTACTCTTCTGTAAGCATCTCATACCAGAGGCCTCAGCAGTGTCCATGTGGGAGATACAAACCTTTAGCAAGATTACAGGTAAGAGACAAGCTTGGATGCCCTGACAGCCTCACGGAATCAAAGAATAGCCAGGGTTGGAAGGGACCTCAAGGATCATTTATCCCCAACCCCCCTGCCACACTCAGGGCCACCAACGTCCCCATTTAATGCTAGACCAGGCTGCCCAGGGCCCCATCCAGTCTGGCCTTAGCACCTCCAGGGACGGGGCATCCACAGCCTCTCTGGGCAGCCTGTTCCAGCACCTCACCACTCTCTCTGTAAAGAACTTCTCCCTCACATCCAACCTAAATCTTCCCTCCCTCAACTTAAATCCATTTCCCTTCATCCTGCTGTTATCTACCCTTTCAAAGAGTTGATCCCCTCCTGTCTGTAGGCTCCCTTTAGGTACTGAAAGGCTGCAGTGAGGTCACCCCGCAGCCTTCTTTTCTCCAGGCTGAACAAGCCCAGCTCCCTCAGCCTGTCTTCGTAGGGGAGGTGCTTCAGTCCCCTGATCATCTTCGAGGTTCTCTCTGGACTCTCTCCAATAGCTCCCTGCATTTCTTGTACTGGGGGATCCAGATTTGGACACAGTACTCCAGATGGGGCCTCACAAGAGCAGAATAGAGGGGGACAATCACCTCTCTGTCCCTGCTGGCCACCCCTCTTCTGATGGAGTCCAGGATACCATTTGCTTTCTGAGGTGCAAGAGCACACTGCTGGCTCATGTTCAGTTTTTCATCCAGGACCACCAGGTCCTTCTCTGCAGGGCTGCTCTCAAGGACCGCTCCTTCCAGTCTGTATGGATGCCTGGGATTCCTCCAGCTTCTTTACTGTAGACATAGCCTGGACCCCATGCTAGAATAATGTTCTTTCTACTAAAGAGACAGTTCATTTTACAATGATAAACATCTGGTAGAGCAGCAATTTGATCCTAAGTATCAGGACTCCCCCTCCAGGCTACCATTTTTCCAACATCACTCTAAGTTATACTCAAATCGGCCTTCTGCCCATTTCAGAGTATTTTTTTTTTCTTTAGACTCTTTGAACATTTTCATTATTCAGAGTACACTCAAAAAGAGACCTGGCAGCATTCACTGGAAGATGTAACTCTCCATATGAGTGCAGAGAGGTCGATTTATGGGTCAGCAACCCTGCCTCCACTTCTGATTGACCTCTGACTTCTTTCCTGAACCATAGGTGACTCATGAGGCACAGTTTGAATGGCAGGAAGACAACAGGCAGCTTACCTTTTGAGTGTCATGTTTCTGTGCCCTTTGTCTTGGCCAAGGATAGGAAGAATATGGTAACAGGAATCCATAACACTGAATGATATTAAATAGTTCCCCATATTCATAGTAGCCATGGTACAGTAATAGACAAAAAAGGAACATTCATTTTCAGTTAGCACTGTACATCTTTCAATGATATTAACACGACAGCAGCAGAAAACCCCATGAAAGACTTTCAGGAAGTTAGTCTCTGTAACAGCCAAATAAGAAGGCAGAGATAATCTGCTTTTTCAACAATAACTGAAGTGATGCTAAGTGGCTTGGTAAATTTCACAGAGCTTCAGTCATCTGAAACATGGTTCAGATCTTTAAATACAAGTAGATTTTTATTAAAGCATTTCACCACTTAAAGCTTGTGTATAACAGTGACCTGATTTGGGTTTTATATTGTTGGCTTTTTTATATACCTAAAGATGTTATATATGTAACTCTCTCAGGACATAATAAGGTATTTTGCATGGCATCCTGCTTTCAGTAATGTATATGACCACCTACAGCATCAACCAGGAGTCACTGCATATTCTGCTATGCATAATTACAATGTAAAGCTAGCATTTCCAAAGAGAAGAAAGATTACTTCTTTAATATACATATTATTGAAAATTAAAAAAAAAAAAAGAAGGAAGTAAAGCTCAAAATAGTACTTTGAATCCCCAGACTCTTTTCTTGTGTGAAAATGCACATACAAAAAATAATGTATTGTTTGAAAACATGGGAGTAGTTACCAGTGAAATCAAGTTTTATGCCATCTTCTGTATCGTCTCATCTGAAAAACAAAGAAAAATTATTAGAAATTGCTCACTTCTGTTATACTTTACCTTCATTTCATTACTGTACAGCTTTACTATTCATCTAAATAGTAATGCTCTCTATTTGTTTTTGGCTTTGCTTAACAACCAAAAAAGTGCACTGTTGAGGATTTTTGAGATGCCTCTGTCTGAATTGTTATCTTATGCTACTCAACGCAATACAAATTATATTGGAGACATTCTCTTGCAGTAGATTATGAAGTCTTATAAGACTTGGTGAGAGGGAAGTTTTGCCTTAAGAGCAAGGAGAGAATATCCATCTTGATGTACATAGACAATAGGAAGGGTTGTTCAAGAAAAGCTATGCCTGAAACATCTTTTTAATGAAGGTTGAGATCTGGACTTGTGTAGTCTTGAAGGAAAAAATGTTTGTATTCTTTTATGAATATGATATTAGAGAAGCAGTCTGTTATACTGAGTTCATTTTGTCTATTTGTGTTTTTCTGTGGCAAGAAGGAGTTCCTTCCTTACATGTCTGCAGTCTGGCTGAAACCATTTGAGCTCCCATTGCAGTGAGTAGAACTGCTGCTAGACATGTGATTTGGTTTAGGAATATATCATGATAGCTCTACAGCATATATGCTTCCATTAATGGAAGCTGGAACTAACACTGACCAAAAAAAAAAAAAAAAAAAAAAAAAAAAAAAAACAACAAAAAAAAACACCTGCATCTGAAAGTACTCCTGAAAGAAAATAATGAATCTAACACCCCACTTTACGTAATTACCATCTGTTAAGACCAGGAGATCTTGAAAATATAACATTGTTGGTAAACTCTGCATCTCACTATTATCATTGACATCTTTCACTTTAATTGAGTGAGTGGAGTAAAAAGTAAAGCAATCAAGCGGTCTCTTAAAAGCAATTTCTTTTTGGTTTGTTTTACTGAAAATTTTAATTACCAGGTATTTTTCTGTTGACTTTTTTTCCTTCTTGTGCCCTTGTATGCCATAGTTTTGTAAAGCGTACTGGATGAAGGTGTGTGTCACCAAGTCACATTGTTAATATAACTTGATGAAGTGTACAGATCACAGAAAGGCCTGGCAGGCAAACACGAACATTGCTTTCATGAGATGGAAGCATGAGATTTTTTTCTGAAGGATTGCTAGGCAATTCAGATAGAAGCACACAGCCTGTTCTGACACCAGAAAATATTAGTGGCTAACATGAGTAGATGTCATAGGAAGGAAGGAAGGAAGGAAGGAAGGAAGGAAGGAAGGAAGGAAGG
>JAPSGF010000066.1:1679319-1854235 GCA_035772895.1 Perdix hodgsoniae | reverse complement strand
AAGGAAGGAAGGAAGGAAGGAAGGAAGGAAGGAAGGAAGGAAGGAAGGAAGGAAGGAAGGAAGGAAGGAAGGAAGGAAGGAAGGAAGGAAGGAAGGAAGGAAGGAAGGAAGGAAGGAAGGAAGGAAGATGTACAGCTGCAAAGGGAGAATGCATAATTCAAATCTTATACTGGTCACCACTGTAATATTGAGGGTCAGGCAGACAGAACAGATAAAAGCAGGGATGATACTCATATACATATAAGCACAGCAGGCTGGAGGAATCCCAGGACATGGTATGACCCACAGTGATCGTATGATCTCAGAAGTTACCAGCTTCAGTATATATTCACTTGTTCTTGCATTCTGCTGATTACTGATCACAGCTGTCCACACTGCTCTGAGACACTGAAGGTGTGAATAGTCCCTCTTGCTGTCACGAAGCCTGATGCTTGGATTTCTTAGAGTTTGTCAGGTCACAAGTTCTACAGCAATGCCTTCCCTTTCCCTTTCCCTTTCCCTTTCCCTTTCCCTTTCCCTTTCCCTTTCCTCTTCTTTTTCCTTTTCCCTTTCTCTTTCTTCTTCCTCCTCTTTATTATTATTATTATTATTATTATTATTATTATTATTAGCTGATCCAGAGAGTCCAAAGACAGTTTAACTTCTCCAGGATCCGTTGTTTGTGAAGGAAAAATAGATTTATTGCTTACTTGCAAAACTATCTGGACATTTATTTCAGTTCAGTGTTGGAACATCCACAGAACCCAAACAGCTAGGCAGAACATTACATATCTTAAGTAAGCAAACAACTTAAACTGTGATACACATGCATATGTCAGAGCAAAACCTATGTCAAGGAGATGTGAAATGCACATAGAGTCGTGCTTATTTCCAAGGAAGAAGACAGACATCTCTTCAGCTCATAGTGATCCAGCGCACAGAGTAGCTTTCAAAAATGAAAATTATGCATAAGTACGAACACAAATCCATCTAGTGCATGCCCCTTTATGTTTAATTTCCAAAACAATGGGAGTTTATTGATGTATTGCCATAAAATGATAAACCAGTGGAAAAAGTAAATTCTGACTGCTTTGATGTATCAACTGATAAAACTACCAAAATTCTACACTTACCTGTATCACATGAGACAATGTTACCTATACTGCCATGTCAATCTGTTCTTCCAGAATACAAAAAGTAAGTTTCCAGGAGATGAAGATTTTAGGGGAAAGAGAGTACTGTTGCAGTTATTTCTGTGTTACTTTGTCACTAAGCAAGCATCTTACTCACATGACTGACCGACCAATCCTGCCAAGAAGCAGTACAAGGGAACAGCCCATTAGTTCCCATTCTTCTATTACATACAGTCAGAAACTTCTTTTTTTTTTCTCTCTCTCTCTCTCTTTTTTTTTTTTTTTTAATTTCATTTTCAAACCTGCATTTGATAAAAAATGTTTTTGGCAAATTCACATCACATCAGTGAATTTCACTGTAGTGAATGAGCTGCTCTACAAGGATTCGTTCGATTAAATTTTTAGTATTTCACTAATCATTGATTCTGATATATGAATTGTCTGACAGATTAATGCAACAGTTATTTTACAACTACTTTCAGTAGGGGAAAAGAATGACAGCAAGTATCTTGAATAAGCACTGCCCACTCAACTCAGCAGCCCATCAGCAGTAATTTATGTAAAGAGATCATTTTGCAAACACCCATATCTGACCTACCAACTGTTTGCTTACAGCAAAAAACCTCATGTGAACCTTATAGTTCTAGCAGAAGCCCTCATTCTATGTTCCATTTCCATGCAGTCCCTGGATGATGCAGATAGATATAATGATCTTCAGTTGCAGTACAGAAGCTATCAATAATGATTATTCAGCCATGCAGACAGACATCACCACAGCAGGATGCCAGGAAGAAGATGTTATTTTCTGCAGTGGTAGCTTCTGAAAAACTCTGTCAGGAAAGGCTTACGTACAGGTGGTCCCAACTCCAGTCAAGGGGCTGGGCTAGGCATCCTCTTAGTGTCTCTTACAGATATTTATTCTGGTTCTGTTTGTTTGTTTGTTTGTTTTTATATCATGTCAGATCATTAAGATGTGAGCCTTCACTTTGAGGTAAGAGTTCATGCCGTGTAAGAACAGTATTACAGGATTCCTACTACCCTGGAATAAAGTGCTGCTCTCATTCCAGAAGTAAAAGACATGAAGACAGTAAATGTGACTGCCTTTTAACTGAAATTCTGCTGTTTTCTGTAGCTTTACAGGCTATATAATAACACTGAACTAAAAGTAAGTATAGACCTTTGCCCATTAAACAATGACTCTATCAAGAATAATTTGATACTGTTTAGTCACCACTTCTTCCCTGCAGACATCCATAGATGTATGTATTGATGGGAGTCTATTTTTTTCATTTTAGTTTCTAGCAGTTCTTTAAGTATGTCTGGAGCATACATACATGCAGATCTAGTTTTGATCTACATTGAAACAATGCTCCCAATAAGCCACTCTCTAGCTAATGCAGCAGTAAAACAGTTTCTTTGCCTGAGTTTCTTTTGAATGGAGATCTCAGGGCCGTAACAACTTTGTTTTTGTATTCTGAGGATATAAGTTAAGTTTCCACAACTGAAAAATACCATGTTTTATATATTTTTTTGAGTTTCCACCTGATATCCTACCATTATATGTTTTCTTTCAAGGTACCACTCCTCTCTGTCTCTACCAGGGCTGCTCTGTGTCCCTCAAGACTGATGCTTTGCCTGTGCAGTTTACTCTTGGTTGGAAGCCTCGACAGAGATTCAGTGATTTCAAACTCAAGACAAAAGGCAATTGTCTGCATATTTGTCTGCACAGGAGTGCTTACAAAAATGATTACAAGCAAAGCAGAAGCATGATTTTGAATTGTAGTGATCAAGCAACATTTGATACTTCTGAAGATTCTTCCTTCTTCCACCAAAGAGAAGGAAACCACATTTTGGCCTAATTCTGAAAAAGAGTTTAATTTGAAGAAAAGAGTTTAAAAATCCATTCACAATAATTTCCTCAATTCTTCCATGAAAAGTAAAATTAATCTAACAGCATTTTCCTTTTCTCTCCAATAGAACAATATCCAAAAGAGGAAAATAGGGTCCTCCATCCACAGGAGGAACTCTCAAATGTCTCTGATCTCTTCTGAGGACAGTATGTATAATAAGGAAAAGCCTGCTGTTATTATCTGCTTGGGAGCTGAACTGGTTGAAAACGGCGTCTATCAGTTCTTCTTGGTTTTAGATAGATGTGAAACACAAAAGAAGCATGCTTGGGAATAAACGGCTTTTCATCATTTCTGATTCTGCCCCAGCTAAAGAAGGAACTGATAACACTTGTGAGTATGAAATGAATAAATAAATGTCAGGTAAATAATTATTTCCACATCCAGAGCAAACATTCATTCAGGGAGAAATCTAACCCTGAGCTACTAGCTCATCAGATTCTTTTCATCTGGCAGTAATTGTTTTCCTCACTCTTAACGAGAGGAAAACACAAGATTTATTTCAAAAATGAGTTAGTAAACCTGGAGGGACTCTAGAACACTGTGATAATCTCATGGGGTATGTCTTTAATCTGGAAAAGAACAGTTACTCCGTTTTCATTAAAGGAGATATATACATATATATATAAATTAAGATCTAATTAAAAGAAAAATAAAGCTTATGTGTGGAATCCAGCTTGAGTAATGTACTGTAGCTGCTTCAGCTTGGCAAGCATTACAAATGCAGTATTAGTAAGGACAGCATCAATATTTGCTTGTTCTCCCAAAGCAATAACATCGAGAAAGACATTATGCCTTGATTTGTTTTCAGCAACAGCTCAGCAGGGAAGCATGAGACTTACTGTTACCAATGCTTAAAATAATCTAATAAGTAAAGTATACATCTGAGATAGAAAATAAAAACACAAGTGTGAAATTGCCTGTAACTGTTGGCAAATGCCTCGTGGAAACAAATGAGTCTGATTTTTGTTCAGAATAAGAAATAACTGTGTCTGAAATCCAGCTGCCCAGATGGAGCCCAGTCAATAAGCAGAGTGATAGAAACAGACTTTGCAGTTAGTGGCACTGAAGCTGGTTTTTGTTTTTGTTTTGTTGTTGTTTTTTGTTTGTTTTCCTTTTTTTTTTTTTTTTTCCTGGGCATGTCCTGGGAGACAGAAGGGCTGTGGAGAGGAAGAGTGGAGTGGAATGGAAGAGGATAAACGTTTGTCTTGAAACGTCAGTCATTTCATTGCTTGGAATGGAACTGCAAGCCCAAATTTGACTCTGTGAGCGTGCAGAGTTAAATACTTGCCCTTTAAACAAGGAGCAAATCCCACATTTCTACATGATTCCCTTGCCTTGTACCACTAACTGGGGCCTTCAGTTCAGAAAGAGAGCCAAGCTCCACAGTCTTTGCAGTAGAAGGAAAGCATCAGTTCCTTGACCTGCTAGGAATGCTATTCCTAATGCAATCAATTTAACTAAGAGTTAAAGCACCAATGCAAGACCAGATTGGCATTTGGACACAACTTGTGAAGATGTTAATTTCCTCTCCTTGTGCTTCTTCCAAGGAGCTTTATCCAAACATGCCTTGGCATGAGTGAATACAACTCTGCTATTCCAGCCTCAGAGTGAATTCTCTTCCTAGCTGAAGGTGCTACAATTCCATGAGAAAAATTCTGCCACCTCCCTGAGGTCTCCATACTACGACTTCAAGAGGCAGGGGGACAGGATACAGTAGAACAGAAATAGAACTAACCAAACAATTACAGATACGCTTTGTGTTAAGGACCATTCTCCTATCCTGGACAAATTCTGTCTTTTCAGAAATCAAACTGAAGTCCTCATACTCCTATTCATTTTTGAGACATTGATTTAGATTCCAGTTCTGAACCTGTTCAGCCTCTACTGTCAGTATTTTACTGAAGTCTCTTCACTATATGCAACTTAGAATTGTTTTATTGTGTTGTATTGTATTGTATTGTATTGTTTTGTATTCTGAGACAGGACATAATTCTACTTTCAACTTTTGGCCCAGCCTTGAATACCTTTAAGGAAATTGTGATCTAATTGCTGATAGCACAAGTAGACCTTATCCAAAGGAGAAAATGGAATGCCAGAAACATTTATCTAACCAAAGTGAAATTGGGTCCATGTTTTCACACTGGTATTGTTAAGAAGGACATTGCAAATGTTATAGCTGTCTCTTGGAGAACTTTATGTGGAGGTTAACATGACTTTTCTCTGTTGTTCTATGTTTGTCTGCATAGGGCTGTTCATGCCTGGATGCATGTATTTTCCTCAGTGGAAAGATTTGAAAAAGATAAACAGGAGGGCCTAGGGTTGTTTATGTTGTATAAAAAGAATCTGTAACATACTTTCTGCTTACATAAGTCAGAAGCTAGCAGCAATGAAAAGATAAGTTCCTAGTTCTCTTAAAATCACCTATTGTGGCAGGCAAGAGGCCTTTGTGGAACAAGAGCTAAATACAATAATCAGAGTATAAGATCGCATTGTCAGGTTCTGATCATGTTTTACCATAAAGCTCACAGGACTGTACAGTTTGGCCAAGAATTCCAGGTGTCTTTAATGTTCCTAAATCTCAGCAAGCCGAAAGTAACATTTTATTTAAATACTTTTCAGTATCTGGACCTTGGACATACACCAGTTTCAATAATGCTGTGTTGTTACATTGTGCAGAGAAAAATGGCTGCATTTCTGTAAATTATGTTCAGAGACATAGAAGACCTACTGTACCCATTTCACAATTAATTACAACAAACTATTTTTTTTTTCACAAACTTCATGTCCCATTTAATTTATGTTCCATTTAATTCCATTTAATCCATGTAAGTCAAAGATTTACTTGTAGCATGAGATTGATTGGACATTATTTGTGCAGACCTTGAAAGTATCAGTTTGAGTTTCCTGTTGTGTATTCAGTGATGCCATTCCTTTTCTGCCAGCAGTCTGGATTCTGTCAGGAAAGGTTGGAGCAATAGTGCCATCAGTATTTCAGTGGTGGTTCCCTTGGCCTGCTAGCAATAGACCATCATCGCAATCCAGAAAGAGCCTAGTTTGAGTCTGCAAAAATGATGTTCCTTGCAACCCAGTTATGGTCATTCTAGTTGATAGGTACATCCACAATGGCTAGATGGAGGGTCTGGGATCATGCAAAGCTATACAGCTGCAGCTCAACAAGTTGTATGCCATCTAAACTGTGGTAAAGGAACTGTGTGCATTCTTAGTTTGTGTGAAAGGGAGATAGAATAAATCAAATGGCAGTATGTTTACTGGAGGCTAGGAAGACTTGTCCACTCTTTCAGTAGGCATCACCTCTAGTTGTGGTGCAATCCTCTAGTCATAGAGGGTCATAGGGAAACCCTCTAGCTGTAGTACAGCCTGTGAAACAAAAGCAAGCCACCAAACCATACAAGGGGAAGCTCTTTCACCAATAAGGGGAAGAAAAATACTGAAGTCAAGATCAACAGGATTACTGTAGATTTCAGCGGTTGTAGGCACTTCCTTTAAACAAATAAATAAATGAACTAAGGAAGCTAACAGCATCAAAACTGCCAGGAAGTGGAGGCACATATTGGTACAAAGCCAATCCTCAACACACTAATTTGTACATATTTGAAGGAACTTCTCTAAGTCAAAGGGATAACTGCTAGAAATAATCAACAGGGAATGGGCTATCAGTAATCAATTTTGGCTACATGAAGGCAGAATACAATATTCACTTGTCTGTCCTCTTTGACAGTAAGGAACTGGAATGCTTTCAACAAGAAAGAGAGGCCATTTGTTTAAAAGTGATAGAAAATAAATATCTCCCAACACTGCACTTCATTAACCTCCGGCATTGGATATTGCAAGGGTAGACAGCAAGATAGATTTTAAAAGATTACAAAAAATCTGAAATATTTATGCTAGTTAGGGAAAAAGAATAATTACATGAGAGATAACAGGTATTATGTACGCAGAGTGGAAGAAGAACTCATTGGGAGTAGCACTGTGAGGAGGACTTAGGGGTTACTGTCACCTCAAGTGGAGGAAGAAAGATAGAGAGTCAAGAAGGTCAAAAAACCACGAAATTTTAAAGTAAGGATCTTAGGCTCGGTGCCTGTAGTTGAAGTGAATTTGGTCTTGCTAAATCTATGCCAGCTACTAATGTCCTTGGAATTGTTTTCACTTGAACTTAGTTCACTAAATAAACAGGTTAGATCAATATGATTACAAACCCAACTGTAAATCACTTTGGATAATATATAGATATTAATAACTACCAAGCTGTTTCTCTGCATCTGGAGTGAGTCAGCCAACAGCACGCATGGTCTTCAAGATTTGTCATTTGAAATAACAAGTCAGTTTACATTACATTCATATTCTATTTCAATCTCAAAGTAAAAGTGTATGATTCAAAGAAAATATCATCTCAGGGTTTCAAGTTTCAAAGCTATTTCTTTCCACATGTCCAAACTATGCCTAGCAGGTGAATAAAGTTCTTGTATGATAACAAAAAAAAAAAAAAAAAAAGCAACTCAAGGATAAGATAGTCCTGAATGTTTTCTTCCCTTAGAAACATAGGATTGCAGAAATGTCTTCTAATTATCTTCTTGTTGAGGCAGGCTGGGGAATGCTTGGCAGGCATTGTGCTGTTTCACTTCTAGCCTGCTGTCCACCAAGGCAGTGTCTGTGACAATTCAGTCAGATCAGCCATAAGAAGGGAGAAATTGATGTTTTAATGGTTAGAAGCAGATTTGCACAAGTTTGAATGAATATATACTACCTTTTCCCTACATTTTACATAAGGGAGGGGAAAGCCAACTGCTTTCTGCCATCTTAGTAAAAACACTGAGGAAAAATAAACAAACCACTAGCTCTCCTTTCCAGGCCTGGCTGCAGAGGATCCCTGCTTAAAATGTGGGCACCAACGCTTGTTTGCACAACAGTCCTAATTCATCTCTCACTGTTAGCACAGTTGATCAATGCAACCCTTTTTTTCCCTTCGTTAACCACTTTGCAACAATTCTTTTTTTTTTTAACAAATCTTTTTTTTAAAAGAAAAGAACTGCAAAACAGAAAGTAAAAATGAGAAGAGAAAAAAGGAGAAAGGAACCTAATAGCAGTGTCTTTCTGCAACGGTAACACTTGCATCAAAGGGGAAAAGCTGAAAGCCAGGAAGATTTATAAGATGGAGAGATTGGTGAAGACATGGTGATTCTAAGACAGATGTGTTAAGATAAATTATTCCCTTTTTCAGTGCATTCTATGTCAGACAAAATATATGATGGACAGCTCAGGACACAGATGAAAAAATAAGAACCTTCTCCTCCTGAAAAGTCAGAATATCACTTTCATAGTATATCGGTAGGACTATTTGCTGGATGAAGTAAGAAAATTTCTCGAAGAGGTTCAGAGAAAAGAATAAAGTAATAAATCAATAAGTAAAGCTAGCTGGTGCATTTTGAACATAAATCTTTGAGCAGTTGTACTGAAAACTTAAGACTGAAAAGGTTGAACTGCTGTGTCTTCCTCACAAAACCATTGTCTTGGTAGACAGGTGATAATGCTATGGATAGGAAAGTCCATTCAAGACATCCAGCTAGGACTGCAGAAGAGACACAAATCTGTAGGAAATATGGACCTCTGGAGTGGCAGGTGAAGGAACAGATTATAATGTGACTTGTCACCTATATGCAGGCAACTGAGTCATATTGAAAATGACTAGCTGAACATCTTAATTTCAGCTTTTGAGAGCATATTAAATGAAAGTGGGTAGAGCCCTAGGGAACATCCTGTCCTGTTGCTCCCACACCATTCCTTGAGGAGACACAGTAGTCAGATATTAAATAATATACTACTTTGGATGTTGTCTCTTTCCCTGTGCTGTGACTCATCTCCTGATCTCGCTGCTGCACCAGCAGTGCTCCAATCAGAAAGCAGCTGGGCAGGAGATAAGCCATGCCCAGAGCTTATCTGTTGCTATGACAAGAAAAAATATGGTATGTATGTGATGAAAAAAATACGTATTTAATATTTGTTCACTTTTTTCTATGATTTTGTTGGAAAAATCATCAGGCCTTCATTGGCTTAAGGTCAGCCATAATTTGAAGAAAAAAGACTAGTTGAAGAAAAGTAAATAAATAAATAAACCTTCAAATTAGACCAAAAAAAAAAAAAAATGGGAGAGAAGAGAACCAAGTTATGTTGCTTTAATCTCTTCACAGACTTCACATGTGGTCATATTAGATTTGACCAGTTTTCATTATGTTCATTAAGGTTGCTTTATGTTTACCCTATTAGCTTCTTCTTACTTAGCACAAACACACTGGTTTTGACCTAGCCTACAATCAAATATTTTTTTCTTTCTTTTTTTTTTGAAATCAAATCAGAAAAGCTCATGAGAAATGTCTGGAGCAGCTTGTTTGCTGTTCTTATGTTACTGATTTCTATTCCCAGCCAGCTCTCCTCTGCTTCTGACTGTAAAATGGATGTGAAAGGACTTCTCATACCTTGAATTGTTTAGATATTCAGCTTAGGAGCTATATCCTGGTTTTGCCATTCATTGCTGTGGAACAGATATCTTCTTTGGAGAAGATGGCCCAGTACTTTTCCCTGAGCAAGTATTGTATCAATATATATTCATGTTATATTATTATGATAATAAGTAAATATTTATACTTCTGTAATTACAACTAATAATATGAGCTAACAATAGTTGCTACTAATAGCTGCTTAACAAGTCGCACTACTTTGGATTTGCATGGAGAGAGGATGTGAACTCCCATCTAATCCAGGATTAATTCTGGCACAATGAGCCATTTTTTGCAAGATGCCAGCTCTTTGGTTGTCAAGTGAAAAACTGAATCAGAGTTTACAGATATGTGCAATGTCTGTGGGAAGAGTACACCATTCACTTACATCAGAGCAGACAGAACTTTAGGTGTATAGAAGTAATTAGTGGACTTTGGGGGACGATTATCATGTCTTGTGCAGGATGACTAGTTGTCTGCTGCATCTAAACTACAGTCATCTAAAGGCTCCCACAGTCCTAAGTTAAATCTCAGTCTAAAATAACCTGTTCACGTTACATGCCTCTGCTGGGCTATGTTTTGCAAAATACCACGCATCCACAGCAGCTGTAAAACTTCACTGCCAAAGCAAGTATTTTCAAGTCCAAGTGCTTTATATTTTCCTCATAAATGGAGAGGAAAATGAAACACAAAGCATTTGGAACAGTCTGGTATTTTTAGACAATCAAGTTTCTCCTCAGGTTCAATTGGAATTTTACTCCATTACTGTACCATTACAGCAGCTTTTTTATGTCATTTCTGTTAAACTCCTAAGAGAGCTCCTTTACAACTCAGCTTCTGAGTTACAGGGCATTTTCTTCACACAGCAGAGCAATGAAGCAAAGTATTTCAATGGAGACTGCTGTAGTATTTCAGTCCTGCTGTAAACAGAAATTTGGTAGCAGAACTGCAAACAGCCCCTCTTCCTTGCAGTCATGACAAAATCCAGGGAAGTGCTTGTATCTTTCCTTAATGCTGAAGCTGATAAAACGTACCTCAAATGTATATCCAAGCTGTATGTGATACCTTTTTGCAGGAACAGAGATTTACTTCAAGCAAGTGTGGGTACTTGAGCAGATTCCTTGAGCACCCTGGTTAAACAAACAGAATATTGCAGGTGTTATGTTGAAATGGTCTTCAGATTTCAGTGCTTGAGAGGGAAAAGTGGAATTTTAATTTATTGATTTTTTTTGCCTACTGATTTTTATTATTATTATTTTTTAATATACCCAGACAACCTCTAGCAATGCCGGGCTATATCAAAACTGAAAACAGTAAGTTTCCAGACATCTTAGACACTTTCTAAACAGCAATTTATCACACTTTTTTTTTTTTTTACTTTTTTTTTTTTTAATTAAATGAGCTGCCCTAGGCAATTAGCTGAACTGAAGTCTTCACAAGATGCTTTTTCAAATATTCTCAAGAGTACAGATAACATCATGCAAGATTTTTATCCCGGAAATGAAAACTAATACTGATTGATTGCACATCACTGTAGCACAGTCCTGGAAGGAATATGACTGAACACTTTAACTGATAAGATTACAGACTTCGAGAAGAAAATGTTTTTGATGTCAGACTATTGAAATTCAACAAGAGCAAGTGTAGAGTCTTGCACCTGAGGAGGAATAACTGTGTGCATCACTAAAGACAGGGGGTTGGCCATCAAGGAAGGAGCTCTGCAGAGAAGGCCCTGGGTGTCCTGGTGGATAACAGGTTGGCCATGAGCCAGCAGTGTGCCCTGGTGGCCAAGAAGGCCAGTGGGATCTTGGGGTGCATTAAGAAGAGCGTGGCCAGCTGGTCAAGATCCTCCCCATCTACTCTGCCTTGTCAGGCCTCATTTGCAGTGCTGTACCCATTTCTGGACTCCCCAGCTTAAAAGAGAGCTGGTGCTCCTTGAGCAAGTCCAGCAAATGGCTAATAAAATGAGAGATGGGAACACCACTCATATAAGGGAAAGCTTAGAGAGCTAGGCCTGTTCAGACTGGAGAAGACTCAGTGGATATCTGATCAGTGACAAGAGAATGGGACCAGACTCTTCCCAGTGATACCCACCAATATGATGAGAGGCGATGGGTGAAAACTGAAATACGGGAAATTCTAAAAGAATATAAGGAAAAACTTCTGTAATATGCAGGTGACTGAACACTGGCACATATTTCCAAAGGGGTTGTAAATTCTCCTTTCTTTATTTAAAAGCTGTCTGGAGACAGTCTGGGAATGTGCTCTTCCTTGAGCAAGGAAGTTGGACCAAATGACTTTTAGAGATCCTTCCAACCTCAACCAGACTGTGATTCTGTAATATTACGTAGCTATTTTTTATTTATTATTATTATTTATTTATTTATTTATTTTTGCTGCTGTTGTTAAATCTTTTATGCCGCTTGCAGAAAGTACTCCTCCTGTTTGCCTCACCAGCGATAGAAACAAATCTCAGTGTAACAGAATATGATTTGATTCAACTCTTCTAGCCTACCTAACTTCAAACACATAATAATTAGACATCCGGGCATCTCTGAGCTAATTATCTCAGGCAAAATGGAAGGATGGCAGTGCAAGGCAAGTATCCACCCAACATCTCTGAGAACAGAGTGATTTGTCACCCGAAAATAACTAAGGCCATGGTTTTCAATGATTAGAGTACAGCCAGCAGACTCCCTTTACAATCTTACTTCAAATCTGAAATAGAAACCTATTTAGTTTTCTACTAAAGAGCATTGATCTTCTTATCTAGTGTCAAAAAGTGTCAGAAAACCAAAGCATCACACATTTTAACTTTTAAAGGCAGTCAACAGTAAGTCTGAGAAAAAGGATGAAATCATCTCCCAGAAAGAGTCTTCATTTTTTAGAGTAAGTATACTAGCTGCAATGCTGTTATTTGATGTTTGCAGCAGAAGAGTATCCAGGGATTTGAAGAGAAACACACAGCATCAGCAAAACAGTCTTGACTTCATTTACTTCCACTGACTCATAAAATCAAAGCGATTGCAGTGCTTTATGACTGTAATAGTAATCCCCACAACCATGTCACATCCAACAAGAAAAGAAATCAGAATCCCTTCTGTACAAGTCATGCATTACACATGATAAATCATCTTTTTTCTTGAGCCAAAGGGTAAGAAAAAAATACAGCTCCTGTGGCAGTAAGTAGTAAAGGGAGAAAAACCACAAACTTCACATGACTCCCTAGGTGCAGATGAGCCTCTCCTGCACTTCCTTGAACAGAATTAATTTGTGATGCCTTTGTTTGGTTTCAGACAAGTATAACTGCTGCTGCATAGGTGAGACTGAGTATTCCTATGCGCTCCTACTTGTCTCTGACTGAACTCACTGGGTAAGACGAAACCTTCACATGGAGAAGCAGCTTAACTACCCTGAGCATAAATAAAAAGCCTCATCCAAAAGCTGCCAAAGCCACCTTCCATGCATGAAGCTGTGAACTGTTTTATTCATACTTCGACCTGAGACAGAAGGCAGGCTTTCATATGCTAAGCACGTGCATTTGAACAAAGCAACCCCCACCAATGAGAGCCTGAACAAAACCCAAAGGAGGCTGACACAGAGCAGAAGCTCAGGACCTACAGGTACATAGGACAGTTAGAGGAGCACATAAATACCCTGCGAAGGACTGAAGCACCTCTTCTGTGAGGAAAGGCTAAGGGAGATGGGACTGCTCAACCTGGAGAAGAGGAGGCTTAGAGAGGATCTTACTCCTGTGTATGAATACCTGAAAGAGGGATGCAAAGAAGGCAGTCTAGCACTCTTCAGTGATGTCCAGTGATGGTTCAAGAGGCAATGGGCACAAACTTGAGCACAGAAGGTTCCCTCTGAACATAAGGAGGCACTTCTGTACTATGAGGGTGACAGAGCATTGTCATGGGTTGCTCAGAGAAACTGTGAAGTCTCCTCCTTGGAGGTCTCCAAAAGCTGCCTGGATACAGGCTTGGGCAAACTGGTTCCTTCTAACTTCAGTCAATTCTGTGATTCTGTGATTTTGTGGTACTATGAGGTCCGTACTTAAAACATCTAAAAAGATATTTTATATAGGTTTTGGACAATCAAAAATTGACCAAGAGATGATCACACCAGTCTTTAGAGAAATATGCTGTAAAGAGACTCAAGATCGTGTTTGAAAATGAACATGCAGGTTCAGTATAGTTGAGGTGGACTGATTGTTTACAGCGACATGTTTATAGGGACAATATTCCTTTGCATTCTTTTTCTAAACCTTTTCAGCAGAACTAAGCCAGTGCTAGGAATCTCTAGCCCATGGATTGAGCACAGTACAGAGGTACCTGAGGCAGAAGTCTAGCTATACCATTTTCAGCATGGTCTCATGCTCACTCGGCTCCAGTCTTTGGCATTGGAGAACTCAGGCAGTTGCAACTCAGTGTGTCAGTATTATGTTTGTCTGCCATGGAGAATGATTGAGAAACATTGTATAGGCATCTGGGTGTGCTCAGGAAATACATCTCTGCCAAGAGATCACCTCTTAGGACAGCAAGTACCAGAATGCATTGAGGGGCTGTGATTTTATACTCAGTTCTCTTTGTTGGACATGCCTTCCTCTTTCTTCATGTTCTTCATGTTATAATTGTCTTTAAGCAAAATGTAAAAGCAGGCTGCAATCTTGGCCAGGACACTTTATTTGGTAAAACAGAATCAGACTTTTTTTCCTGTGTTCTAACTCAGATCTTTCTCGCCTCTGCAAAAATCCCTGCTCACGCTAGGAGCAAGGATTTATACCCCTCCCTGTGGACAGTGCTGGGCACTGCACTCAATTTTGCAGGACAATAATCCATTTGTGGACAACAACAAAAGTATTCTATCTGTTCATCAGTTTTTAAAACCCACCAGTCAGTTAAGAGAGTTAAAGGAAATATGTCTGTGGTGTATACCACAAGAGATTTTAAGCTTAGAGGAGAATAGAGTTTAATTTAATTTTCCAGAAAACAAAAAAATCATTGGAGTGTCAAAGTTTACAAGATCTCTCAGTTATCTTTTTCCTGGTCTATGAGTCTCCATGCACTGACCTGTCCTACTCTTATTCTTTCCCCTCTATGCCAGTAGCTGTCTAGAGCCATGGAAATGGACTGATGAGCGCAACACAGTCCTTAGGTTCTAGCTGAGCCCTCAAAGTATGAAGTAAGGATATGATACAAGCTTCTTAGTCTCTGCAGCACATGTATGCCAAGAAAACAATCAAGACCCATGGGAATACCTAAAGAAACTAGAACAGTTTGGCCCAGTTTCAGTATTAAATGCATGAATGCTTTACCCCAAGAGTAAGAAGTGTAAGACAATAAATCTCTAGCGCACCTATGACAATTCTTTGCAAGAACATGAAGGCCTGAACATTGTAGTTGCAACAGAAAAGCTTAAAAAACAGCAAACTGCTAGATGTCCACATTAATGGTGCAGGATCTCTTGACAGCTACAAGTCTGCTGTGAGTAAGATGAAATAATACAGAGTGGTTTTGATTCACCAGATGAACCATTTACCCAGAAGCACTAAGAAAATGTAATGTCTGAGACAGAAGAGTCCTGCTGCAAGTGCAGGATGAGGACAAAAGGACTCTCTGCTGTTGCAGATATAAAATCTGTGAGTGCAACCAGTTCTTGCAGTCTCTATAAAAGGTAGAGGATCTACAGCTGAAATGAGGTATGGGGTTCTTAATACCCCCCAAAAAATCTTGCACACACCAAAGAAAGGAGCAAGGAAATACAACTCAGGTAGCCCAGGTGATGGTCTGCCCAAATGGACGACCTTTCACTCTCTCTAAACAAGCTTTGATGCCAACAGCTGTCCAGATACAATACTCCCACCACAAGTGTAGATATTCAATCTTTTAGAATCCTCAGGAGATCACCCGGCCTTACTCCAGCCTTGCTTACATTCTTCCTGAGTCCTTGGGACCCTACCTCATATGTTCTTTACCACGACCCTAGCTTTCAAGTCTGGAACACTAAACATCGTGAAATCAGCTGGCCTGGGAACATGAGTTAGGCTACACTAGCATGCACTTTTTTCTAAGCTTTATTTTCCACTGATTGACATTATTCACGTTTCCCTGACATTTTGCAAACACATATGGACTGTGCCTGCTGTTTCCACTCAGCTTGTAGGCTTTCTCTTCCCTGGAGCATCACCAGGTGAGAACTGAATTACTCCAAGTGGTGGCCCAAGATAAATCCTCTTTACTCAGTGCGGCCTAGGCAGGCCAAAATGTTGGACACCCATGCTTTAGAGTTTCTAGATGTTCCAGGGAATTCCACTTTCTCTCTAGGATACTCCAGTTTTGAGAAAATCAAACACATCTGAAAGATTTTTCTTGACCCTTAGCAAAAAACATAGCTTGTCTACGGATGCATGCAAAAGCAAGTTGAAAATGACTAGTAAATCCTTTATTTTGTAACTATTACAGAACAGACTTGTTAAATAAAATTTGGTCTGCTTCTTCTCAGTATCTCCTGCTCAAAAAGTTGTTTGTTACACAGTCACTTTAGGCCCATGGAAATATCTATCTCTCACTGTATTCCCTGGCAAGTCAGTACCATCCTTGTGCTAGCTGAAGAATGCATAAAATTTCACAACATCTTAAGTCTGACAGTTTTAAGGTATATGTTTTTAAAGTTATTTTTTCAGCTGATCAGTTCTCAGACTTGGTTGACTGTTGCATGAGCTTTCACACCAGTTCAGGGGGAAGAGCGAAAACTGGAATGTCGAAGTGGGGAGATGTGGGATGTTCCCTTTGAGAATCAACGGGAGCATACAAAAGTTCAAGGTAACAGGAAAACCACAAATTTTCTGTGGAGACCTAGAAAAGAACACAGCTTGTTGATATGTAACTTTGAACGTCAGACTATGTCCCCAAGGTTTCTAAGTTCTTCAGAAAACCACTTCCCTTTTCCTTCCCTTTCTCATCCCTCTAATAAGCATAATAACATAAAGCAAAATAAAAGTTGGGTCTCTAACAGTTAGACAACTTTACAGGACTCAATAACTGAACAAATAAGAGCTTTGCATTCTCTAGGCTGTGATCCTTGTTTGCAGCTCAAGCATGTGGCCGGCAGCTGGATGCCTGTTTTATGATGACTTCAAAGATGAAAGCTGAAGCACAGCAAAAAGGCAAAAACTGTAGCAGCAAGGAAAAGCTGTAATAAGAGAAAGTTTAGCAAAAGATATTTTCAGGAGTTAGCATAATTTGGAAAATGCACTCCTAGCCCTTCTGAAGGTATATGTATCTAAGTAGAAAATTGCTCTGCACGAATGTCTGTCACAGACCTCCAGGATAAGGAGGTTAGTATGTGCATGCCTTAGGGAAATAAACTGTACTTAAAATCTTCATTTGTCCTTTGGCTAATTGCACACTGTGATCCTTTCCTGTGTCATGCTAATCTGAATTTGCAAGATGATTCTCCCAAAGACTTAGACAAGAATTGGAATACATGGTTATATGTGTTTCTTTATTCAGCAGAGCATCTGAAGAGATGTTGCTGGCAGTGGAACCTGTGTGTTCCCAGTGAAGAGCCTGTGAAGCACTTACTTGGATAGGGACAGATTAATTGACTGAGCCTCCAACGTCGAGTACTGACAAGAGAGTCTCTGCATTTAGAAAAAATCCTTTGAAACAAGTATATTCTCTCTCCTAGATTTCCCTTATCTTCTCTCCCAGCTTTCCCTTTAGGATGCAGGTGAATTTAGATTTAGATTTAGACAGAGTACTGTCTTTTACCTCTTCCCTTTAGATCTCAGCTTAACTTCTTCCAGAGTATCAGCATAATACAGCTTTTCAAAAAAGCTTACACTGTCACAGAATCCCAGAGCAACCCTTTACTCCTCAGGGATGACAACACCCAGTCTATTTATCAGTATAGGGTTACAGTCAGTTCCTTAATTTAAGAGGTGTTTAGAACAGTCAGAAAACATTAGAAATGGCAAAAAACACTCATTTCTGGAATGATACAGAGAATACCTAATGCATTTGCAGATCTTCCTTTACTCTTTGTTGCTGGTTCTTTATAAGGCCTATAGTATTATGTTTTATCACAAGGGTATAAGCTCTGCAGCTCTGTCCTATGCTCTGCAGTTTTTGGGGAGATTATTATTTTCCAGGCCTCACCGTGTAACCATTTTATCTAATGCACATGATCTAGACTCTTCAGAGCCAGTGAAAAATAACAACCTTTCATCCACCAAACCCTACCAGCAGACAGCTTGGGATCACCACCTTCAGTCACATGCTGCTGACACAAAAATCTCCAGCTCAATGAAAGCTTCTGCCAGAACAATATGATTCTATATACAGAATCATAGAACAGTCTGGGTTGAAAAGGACCACAAGGATCATCTAGTTTCAACTCCCCTGCTATGTGCAGGGTCACCAACCACCAGACCAGGCTGCCCAGAGCCACAGCCAGCCTGGCCCTGAGTGCCTTCAGGGATGGGGCATCCACAGCCTCCTTGGGCAACCTGTTCCAGTGGGTCACCACACTCCGTGAGAAAAACTTCCTCCTAATACCTAACGTAAATCTCCTCTATCTCATTTTAAGACCATTCCCCCTTGTCTTATCACCGTCCACCTATGTAAACAGTCATATATAGGTATCAGCAACTTACATTGTCCGTAGAGCTTTCCTTAGCCAGCCTTTAGAGTAGCTCAACAATCCAGAAGAAGCTGAGATTCATCAACAGATTTAGTGATTACTCTCCACTATGAAATGGAAAAAAAAACAAACATATTTGTCAAAAAATTGCACTTCTCTTAGACATTTCTGAATCCATGCAATTGAGTTCTCCTGCTCTTGCACTCGTGTACAGATATGCCAAAATGACAAGTTTTCCATCAGTTTTAATTGTCATATTTTCACTTAGGTATTCTATAATTTTGGTATCAGAAGCAGACATGCTCTGAATGTTGACAGATTGATAATGAAAACAACAGTTTCCATACGGTTAAAGAAAATATAGTTTTCCTCCCCTGTAATCATATCCCTTTCTTGAAGAAAACAGTTCAAAGACTGTCATATAAAGCACAAAATAATAGTCATACTGGATAAGACCAAAGGCCTATTTAGTCTCATATCTCAGCAAAACCAAAACCACATAGATAAGACTGCATCTAAGGTCAGAACAGAACTGCAGCGATACTGCCAAAGAATTTTGTCACAGACACTAAGTTTTGTGGCTGGAAACTTCAAAAGGCAAAAGTATATGCAACTTTATCCATACTGATGAACTTCCAACTAATATTCTTCCTTGAATTTGTCCTGTCTCTTTTTTAATCCATGCAAAGTCAGCTCCACAACACTTTGGAACTCAATGTCTATAGTTTATACTATCTATGTATTATGTTAATAGCCTTGTCTTTTCCCTTGTTTTGAACACACTACCTTATGTGTCATTTTGAGTACCTTACTTATTTTGCTATGAGAAACAATGACTTCCCTATTTCCATCACATTCCTCCATCCCATTCCCCTCAGTCAGCTCTTTTCCAGCCTACAGCATCTTCATTTGCTCTAGGAATTTCTGCTTTGCTCCACTACATGCAGTATGTAGATACAAACCAACACAGAGTCCTTTAAGCAGTTAAAAAAATAAAAAGAAAAAAAAAAAAGAAAAGCTACTGTGGTGCAAACAAGTAAGAAAAGTGCAAAAATGACATTGTTCAAAAATGATTAGAAAATAGTTGGAGGGAACAAAATCTAGCAGATTGTCCAATTCTGTGGCCTTCCTTTCAGTGTAAGACAAAAATTGCAGCAATTTCCCTATGCATTTCAGTCAGTCTTGTTCACACAGAAATGTGTGGGCAGGGGTGCAAATCAAAGAAGACACTGCATTTTGCAGCTTTATCTGAGCAGCAGAACAATTTTCTATCCAAAACCTTAACTGTCCCATTCTTCCTTCCAGAAAACAGTGACTGTGACACCTGAAATGCCTCAGACACAGTAATGAAGTTAATTTCATTAATCACAAAATCCTCACATAACTAGTTTGACAGCTACTGCAATAAATATCTGCTCTGATTGATACAGACATATAGAAGAAACTTGTAATGGAAAAGCTGCTTCACCTGTAGCTAGCAAACCATGAATTAGTGGCAATAATTGGCCCTACAAGCAGAAAATAATGTCATCATTACTGTTGCTAGTTGTCACCTTAAATCATGGTATTAGATGATGGCTCTGAGGTGTTCACTGATAAAAAAGTCTGGCTTCTGTCCATGTGAAGAAACTAGCCCCCCTCCATTTGAAGGATTCAGAATATAGTTCATGTTGCAGTGTGAAAGCAAGTTGTGTTTCTAACTGATTTTCTCATTTCATTAGAAGGTGCAGATGTAATATAGGAACCACTGAATGAACTCACAAAGTCTGTTTGGACTAGCATTCATAAAACATGATCTTATACATCCTCTTCCCTAGCACTGTATGTTTTGATTCGGTGCAGCAAAGACTTCAGAATAGGTACAAAGCACCAGAAAATATCTACTTTTGGCATATGTACAGGGAAATGGCCAGAACTCCAGGATCAGCATCATTTGCTTCATCAAAAAATTCTATAAGCTCCTGACAATAAGCTCCTGAAGCCACACAGATGTTGGCTCATAACACAGCACTGGACTTTGAAACATCCTCACTTGGAAACAAACATTTCTAAACTGTCACGTGTGTGCCCCTCAAAATAGTGCAATTTTTTCTTTGGTGAGCCTCTCCTTAAACTGAATCTGGACAACCTATTCAAATACAACGGTTGTTCTTGAGAAGAATCACAAGCACAGATGGTCACAGGATACATCTGGATTTGTCTGAAAAAAAAAAAAAAAAGCCAAAATGTGAGTTCACAGTGTAATCAGACAAGGACTGAGAGGTAATATATGGCATACATTGCATGCACTGCATGTGGTCCTTCCAGTGTCTGCTAGCAAATGGTTGTTGGGATGCTTTAATAAAACCCTTAGCTGTCCACTGGGTACCAATTCTGTATCCCTGCCCCTCACACCACCTCTCGTTTGGCCTGGCCCAAATGGCTTGAATTTGTATTTTTATTTCTTAGTTCTATACATATTTTTTATATATTTATTTTCTAAGCCATTTTCTGTCCTGTAGGTGCTGGAGGACTTTGGAAGTAGACATAATCTGTGACCAAGTTGGATATACTTATCATCTGCCTTAGGCATCTAATGTCAGAGATCTGAACCACAATGCTTTCATGGGAGTGCCAGGTGCAGAGGAGATGGTGTGCACCAAACTTTTTCCTTTGAACAATCTGCAGGAAATTCACAACAAATTTTCTTTCTACGATGATGGAGAACATTTCCACATTCTGTATTGCTATCATACCAAAATTGTAAATTAACACAATAATGTCTTGCACTCACTTGATAGTGTAACTTCTCTTTCCTGCCAAGCAATCACGCCCATTTTCATCAACTGATCTATTTCTTGACAACTTATGCTCATAAGAGCAGCTGAGATTTTCCTGCCTCCTGAATTAGGCCATACAGGAGGACATGCCTGCAAACTGAGCACTGCTTTATTGAACAGTGGAACAGACAAAATCCAGGTAGTTATGTGCGTAAAGAACTAAGAGTATACTATTAAGGTAGGATTTAAAAGCAGTCAGTACTACAGCAGCGAATGAATGACTTCCTTCAACATCTAAGTGTACTGCGTGAAAGATGGACAACCAAAATGGCATTTGTTAAACTTCCTTAACTTTTTATTCTAGTGTTTCTCCCCACAGAAAAAGAAGAGAGAGAAGGAAAGAAAGAGAGAGAGGAGAGAGACCAAAGTGATGAAATGTAATTAATTACATAGGTAATAAGCATCAGTTCACAGTTCAGCAAGTTATCACTTCAGTACAAACTACCACAGAAAAGCAAATTATTCTAATTAGCATTGAAGAGAATTTCATTAAAATCAAAGAGGTAGCTGGTTTTTACTGTGCAAGAGACATAATTTCCAAGCATAACTGTGTGCTAGCCAGCAGCCAATACAGTTAACAGGTCTTCGTAGGAAAAAAGAGAAAATGCCATTGACCAAAATGATAGCCAAAGTAAGATAACGGGGCAGTGGGAGGAGAGGCAGCATTACAGTATTTCTGTCTGCTCTAAATCATGACTTGTCTCAGACATCTTGCAAATGAGAGGCTTAAATCAGAGTTACATCTTGTAACTCTGATACCTGGAGATGAGATGGTTGAGACTGCAATAATTTGTTCATTTGGCTTTGACATAAGGTGCACCGAGAGATGAGTGACACTTGTAATTTAGGGCTGAGGAAAGATACTGGATCTAAGAACAGGAATAATTCCTCTCATTAACCAACAAATATAACTGGAACGTAGTCCTGGAAAACACACAAAAAAAGATATTAAGAAAATAAAGTTTTGATTGTGTTCATTCATATCTGAACAGTCACTGCTGCACATCATGTACAATCTAAATTAGATCTGCAACTGCACAGTATTTCTTTCACTCTGGGAGAATTTATGGTATGGTACAGAGGGGACAGATGGAGCACCCAATTCCCTTACCGTCCTTTGGAAGCCAGGACCGTTACACGTGATCACTGAAGAAACTCCTTGCTATCTGCCTAATTAAAAGAAGAATCCAGTTCATTATTTCTGTCTAAGAACTGAACAGCGCATTGATGTGAACTGGTAAATAAATTCACTTCTCATATGAAAGGCATTCTCAAATGTCTTCCTGGAAGTGTGTTTTGCAGCCAAAGTACAAAGACGATGTAAATCAGAGAAGAAAACAGAACTGGGAAGTCCAGTCCTTGAAAATACAGTCCATAAAATAAAGAACTAAGAAAAACAATTAATACAAACCTTTCTCAGCATCCTGATAATGCAATCAACCTGAAGACGAATTGTTCATGAGGACCTCAGGCCCACCCCATGAGTTAAACATAGCCATGGATGCATTGCTCCAGTTCAGTACCAGGGGGTTCTCTCTGTAACCCCAGGCACTTGTTTCTCTCATCCAGAAATGTCTCTCCTCAGGTGACAAAAATCACAACAATTCTTGGATGATTTCAACAAAATTTTCCACGGAACCACAACAGCAGTAGGAGCCTACTCAGTGTTATCATTTAGAATTGACTTTTTAAAAAAGGTGTAATTTCTAAGGGTTTTTCTTTCTGTTTTGATATTCATAGCCTCGGTTTATTTATTTTTTTTTTTTCTGAGGGACACATTGGAAAGCCTCTTTCCACAAAACAGTGTAATGAAATGAATACTACAAATCTTCTCTCACAGCTGAAAATGTGAGGGCACTGCCCATGCAAATGATTTGCGCAGGGTCACAAGGACAGTCAAAGAAATTGAAGCCAGGTCTCCTGAAACACTGGCCTGGTCCCTACTTAGATTTCTGAGCCTTCTTTTTAATGTTCACCTTGTGCTTCACTTTTCTGAGATGCACTGTTTCTTGAAATTTTATCTCAAAACCAGACTAGATGGAGTAGAAACCAGCACTACTCTCTTGTCTTGTTTGAACACACAGATTACTTATCACAACTCTCTAAGCCACAGTACACAAGAGACATCAGGTCTGCACTGTGTTTAACAAAGCAGCTAGCATGCAGACTGTTGTGGCTTTCATACTGATTACTGTTTTACTTGCCTTAAAGCGGTATCTAAATGTTCTTTCACAAACACTTTGAAAGGTCATTTGGATCGTGCTGATGTCTGCATCTTTTGTTTACTGACTATATTAACCTCTTCAAGCCATTTTCCTCTATGAATCACTGCATACATAAAAAATATGGGAAGATACTCAATATATATATGACACATGTGCATACGTGTGTATACATATCTGATATACAACTCAGTATCACAAGATACTCCCAAAAATTTTCATTACGTTTCTTGTAATGGCTTACATTTTCAACTTTTTCACCACTTTCTAAGCATGCATTAAAAATAAGCGATCTGCATCCTGCTGCAGTTAAATTCTTTGACTTTCGACGTTTATCCTGTATAGGTTCATGTACTCAGGTCGCATCTGAGTCAGTTTGCCCACAACCTCTGTGTTGTTCTTCCATGGGGGTTTTGCCTTGGTATAGAGAGCTGTTTGCCTTATGTAGGCATTTGCTTTGTGTGCTCTCTCTTTATGTGTAAAATGACAGCAGCAATTCCTCACTCCTATTTTTTGAAAGAATCTCATTCCCATGGGATGAAAACCACCACCTGAATGCAAGGGGACATTACGTTTAGCACAGATGTGAGACAGCTTAACACCATAGAGTTTCCCGTGGCTTTTACCACTGAGATTTCTGAACAGTCACTGCTAAGACAAGAAATATGAATTCCCTACATCTTGTGCATCAGGCTATGTGCTTTCACAGTATTTCTGTTGTGCACAGAGTTCTGAGTAAAAGGAGCAAATAAAGCTGACTACAATAGCAGAGGTGCTTCAAAAGTAATCCCTCCTTTTCGATTATGTTGACCCACAACACCAGAGGTAGATGATGGTGCTATGGCAGTAGAGGTTGAGTCATAGAATCACAGAAATCCTTACAGGGACATTTAAAGGTTTTGTAGTCCAACTCCTCTGCAATGAAGAGGAACATGCACAGTGAGATCAGGTTGCCCAGGGCCTGATCCAGGCTCACCTGGATGTCTCAGGGAATAGGTTATCCACCACCTCTCTGGGCAACCCATTCCAGTGCCTCACCACCCTCACTGTAAAAGACTTTTTCCTTATATCCAACCTAAATCCCCTTTCTTTAAGCTTGAAGCCATTTCCCCTTGTTTGATGTAAGAGTCTGTCCCCTTCTTTCCTGTGGCTATCCTTTAATTACAAAAGGACACCTTTTGATATCAGGTCACTTGGAGCCTCCTCTTTGCCGGGCTGTACAGTCCCAGTTCTTCCCACCAATATCCCATTACATTTTGTTGCTATGTGTCTGATGGCAACAGTGGGGCAGTCTGACAGAATGGCATCAGACACAGAATTGCAGATGGAACAGAGGTGTGAAATTGACCAAATGGTGGATGTGGGCACAGTGAGGTTCTGGGTGGTGTGTTTCAGCAATGGTAACAGTGACAGTGGGTCACCTTCATTAGTGAAAATTGTTATAAGCATAGTATACAGGTCCGTCTCTGATAAAAACACATTGCTGGTGGTAGTGGGCAAGTTGTGAACAAGTGGACGAGTCTTTCAAAGCAGAGAATTCGCTGTATCAAATAGTGTTACTGTGCTTTTTGCATCTGTTTTTGGAAATAAATAGGAGGCATTACTTTTGGAGTGTCCTATCTATTTACTTTCTTGCAGCCTTTCCATAATGATGCATACCTCTTTAGAAAGAAAACACTACACAATAATCAGAGAAAATGGAACAAGAACACTTCTAAAACTGAGTTCTAGCAAAATATTAATAAAAAATAGTGACTAAGAAAACTTGGAGACCAAATAAATTCATGTGAATGAATTCTGCTAATAATAGTGACCCTGTGCCAACATCTCAATCCAACTGCTGTGACTTGATTATCTTTTTTTTTCTTTCCTTTTTAGAAGTCATCATGAACTCTGTGAGAGACTCTGAGTTGCCTCAATAATACTTGCTTCTTCCTTTCTAGAGGATGGATTAAGTTGCAAAGTCTGGTTTTATCTCTTTTGCCATTTGCATTTTTTGGAAAGTCCTGATGTTTATGCACTGTTACTGAATCTATTTCTTCTGCTCATATGTTTGCGGTGGGTTTCATTTGCAGATATATCCCACTGTCAACCTACACCTGCAAAGAAAACAGAGCCCTCGTCCTAGCATAATATAGAGATGTGTAGATTATTGCTTTATTCCTCTAGAGGGAACTCTTACTGTGTTTGAATTTCTCCATGTATTTCTCTGTAAGTGCCACAGGGCAGCTGAGATGAGAAAAGAGCTACAATCTATTTTCCCAGAATGAAACCTGGCAGAATTCCACTTGTATAGCAGTTGTCTTCAGGTAGCAGTGACCTCCAGAGCTGCCAGACCTCCTCTCTTAGCCTAGCCTGGCATTTCCACCTCTAAGAAATATGCAGATCAGTCTCCTAAGTAGCCCACAGAGGCCTGGATTTAGACCTTCACCAGTACTGCTGCTGTCTGTGCAACATTAAAGCTCCAACAAGACCTGAATTCTTACTTTTGTATATTGGCAAAGGGCAACAGACAGTCTGTCCTGAGGGTTTAATCCTGCAAAGCAGGAGGTGTGGGCTGGGAGAAGTGTGGAGGACGGCAGCCATGCCGCAGCACTTCTAACCTGCGCTGTCCATCCACTGAGCTAACTCGCTAGCCGCAATTGCAGGAGCCCTTTCCCCTGCAGATCTTCCATCTGTTCCCACAAGCCTAGGGGTGACGAGAAGCATCAACCCAGAAGGGTCACAGTCAGTCCTGAGTAGGTTTCAAGGCCTGTGGGTGTCAGATAGAGAGGAGCGGACTTCTCTGTGGGAGGGGAAACTTCTGCATTCAGAGGAATGTGGATATCCTCTGTGGTTATCACAAGATCTGTGTTCCAGGCTGTGCTGGTCACAGGGGTGGCTGTAGCTCTGTCACAGGGCTTCGGGGAAGTGAATAGGGGACAGGGCAAGCTCCTTCCCACGCCCATCTCCAGTTCTGTTCTGAAGAGCAATGCCAATCCGACAGCTCCTCTGATTGCCCTTATATGGAAAAGCAATAAATCACCACTTCTGTTCATTTTGCCTTGGTTCAGTGCCAGCCTTCCTACACTCCACTGAAGTCTTTATAGGGAACAAGTCATGACAAGGTGCAGATGCAAAACCACTGGTGCAACCTCTGACTAACTTAGTGCTGGGCAAAGGGACAGCCATTAATAGGGAACTCTGATCTGAGTCAGCATCCTAACTAGGAGCAGGCCAGAAATGATAATAAAAATGGAGAAACAGTGAATAGCTAAGCTTGCTGATATTGCACACCTTGTCTGTATTTCACAGAAATCTCCAGTCCATCATCTTGGCCCCTTGGAGTGAACTGCTTCTGAAATTACTCCATGAAACAATATGCATTCCTGCCTATAAATGAAGTTAGGAGCAGTCTGAGGCCATCCCACCCAGTTGGACAGGTCGGGTGGCAAGAAGTTCTGTGTTTGCGAGAATCTGAAACACAAGCAATAACAAAGCCACTGTTTCTTCTTCCAAAAGCTTTTGAAGCTGATCACAGATACGCTATATGCAGAAATTACCAGCTATCCCCCATGAGTGAAAGGCATTGAAACCCATCACCAGACAAGACAATATGGCTTATCAAAGAGATATTACATGCATTCTTTGTTTGTAGGCAGCTGTACAGGAGAACTGCCTCATTTGCATGTTGCCAGGAGGCCTGAGTTTGTCACAGACTGAACTGTTCAAAAGTGATCACAGAAACTAGTCTGACTCCACAAACCTTACACAGGGTAAGTGAAGTCATCAAACGGCAAGTATGGGCTACGTGTTTGCCCAATACCTACAAACCCAAATCTTTCCCCTCTTGATTCCCACCTTCTGTCTTCTTGTTTCTTCCATATGGCATCCCTGAAGAACCTGTATATGTGGTACAGAGCACTTAATTTTGTTTTTTACTTAACCCAACAGTTCTCTGCTCTCTTCTGTGCAGGTATGTGCTGAAAGAGAACACTCCTCTCAAGGAGTAAGAAAATCTCTTGTCCAGGGAAGAAGCTGCTTTGGCTGCCTCATTTGTTTTTCTGCTTTAAACTGAGTCTGTTCATACTGCCTTGCAAAGGATAGTGCATGGACACAGAACTCCTTCCTAGACATTGCAACCTGGGTTGATTTTCATGCAGAATTGTTTCATCCATACTTTGTGATCCGGGCATAACAAGCAATTGATTTTTTATTTTTATCTGTACTTATTTTGAGGGAGGCACTCCTTCTCTGTGAAGAATGTCAGATTATCAGCTAGGTATGTACACTGAATGATGTGTGTTGAGGGCACCAGAAGGGATTGGAGTATGCACGTGCTGCTGAGACAAAGCTGAGGGACTCTGTGTATGTGCACTACACTACGACAGAAGTCCAGACAGTTGTCCAGCCTGGAGCTAAGTGTGCTCACAGCTACCTTTCCAGAGGGAAGCCTGAGCGACACATAGCTTGAGCAACCTAGACAACCAGAGGGCTCAAACCTAGAAGTAAAAAGTGAAACAAACCATCTGAGCAGATATAAGTGCACTGTAGTATGCATTTGCTTTGGTATGTCAGAGAAAAAAGTATATTTGAGTATACTTTTTTTCAATTGCAACTGCAATTTTTCTGGAAAGTCTTGCCAAACTGATAGCATTTTAAGGTATGTTTTGCAGCAATGCACTCAGCAGTCAAACTTCTGGTTTGGTGCAATATTTTCAGTTCTACACATGCTTGAACTGATCACATCTATCATGATAGATCCATCTTCTTGTAGCACAGGGAATGAAGTGAAACTAGTAAAACACAGAATAATCTGTGGAAGCAAAGGAAAGTAGGCAAACACAGACTTCTGAATCTAAAGTTATCATGCAACCCACTACTTGTCTTCAGTAGTTCCATACTATTCTTATATTTTCCACACTTTCACAGTGCCCAGTAACTCTGCCTGCTGGTGCTAGAGGGGAAGAAGGAATCTTTTCTTCATCAGCATCTGTTATTTGGCACTGAGAAGAATTTAGATGTATGGCTTTTGGAACACCATTATTCCAGACTCCCTCAAATAACTTGCATTTGCCCGAGGAGTGATCTTCTCTCAGCATGGAAAACATGAGATATACCTTCTCATGAGCTGAAAAACCAATAAGCCCAAATACACCAACTGCAAAGAGATTCCTACACTGTTAATTAGTCTCTGTCACCTCACTGTCCCAAGAACTGGATCCTTTTAATATTTGCTTACCCAATGAGACACTCATCAGTGCCTACACTGTGAGACAGACCAGGTCTTAAGGCAAGACTACTGCTACACTAGCAGTAAGGTTTGGCCTTTCAAACCTAAGGGAATCACACTGATGCCCCTTTGCAGTGATGGAGTAGCATGGGATCAGAAGTGGTAAAGATGCCTGGCTGAACCAGGATGTTGTTTTGTTTCCTCTTCTTTCCTAGAACTCAACTTGCTCATAATACTAATCTTAAAATGGTGTTTTGTTTTGTGGGTTTTTTTTTCCCTTCAGTTCTCATATTTTCTGATTTAAAACATGCTTGAATCTAAGGAGCCTGAAAAAATCTTTTCTACTCTTAATTAGGTTCAAAGTGCGTGGCAGGAAAGAGACTGATGAAAAAATTTTATGAGCACTGGGAGACTTGCTTTCAACTGCTGAGCCATCCATAGTCTCTGTAGGTGAGTCACTTAATCTATCGCACTATCTCTGTTCTCTATATTTTTAATAGCCTTTAATGAGAATAGAACTCATTAATGATTGTTGGACAGGGAGGCAGCAGGAAGGTGTGGGCCCACAGATGCATAGATAACAGGGTAGAGAAAAAAAAAAAGAAATAATATGCTGAAACCCATGCTCCCCAGCAGTGCCTTCAGGGGGAGGTGGGTTGCGGGGGGTGAGGGGGGGGATGAAGGGGGGCAGGGGGAAAGAAAAAGGCAGCCCTGAAGCTCTAAGCTTGTTATTCAGAGTGCCTGCACTATGTGTTCATAGTGAAAGCAATCATCATAGACAAGTTATTCCTAAAACCAAAAGCCCCAAACAGCCCTGCGTCTTCCCTCAGCATCAAACCCGGTGTGCAACCCTGCACAAGAAGCAGTCACATGCAAATAGTCATCTCACCACTTCGGCAGGAATTTGCCCGAAAGTAACCTTTCTCCCCCCTTCAAGCAGTGGCATTGTTTAATTCCCTTCTCATGTTAGTCTCATGGTGGGCTGCTTCACTGTGGCTGTCAGGCAGCAGCTATCCAAGTGAAAAGTGAAGAAGGAAAGGGAGCCCGGAGGAGTCAGTATGCAAATAAATATATAATTCCTGTATAAATATATACATATTTAGGTATATGTTGAGATTTTAGAGAGAAGTGGTGCTGGAGGCTGCTGATCTCAGAGAGTTCAAGCTTTGCTTTCCTCTGGAGGCAGGAGAAAGCGTAATTTCTATGGTGGTACTACCCGAAATGGAAATCTGTCATATATTTTTACATATTCTTCCTTTCTCTCTGATTTCTCCCCTGCACCTCATTCTGAGAAGGCTTCTGCAGAAACTGAAGAGCCTGAAGATGTAAGGAGTCACACTGTGACCTATGAGCCATGCAAGAGAGAGAGAGGTCAGGAAAGGGTCTAGAAAGACCTGTGCCCTTGAACATTAATCTGGAGGCTGGGAGCAGGGGACAAGTTATATTTGGGAGAAGGCGAGTAACATGACAAGGATGCAGTGAGTAACTTCTTGCTGCCCACTCATGCTATTTGCATGCCATTTCTTCCTAGTCTGTAATGCTTTCATACAGTTTCCTCTCTTACAGCAACTGGTTCCCCTCTCTGTCTGCTGGTGTTATCTTCTCTGTGCCCACCCACGCCAGAAGAGGAAGGGCAAATCCACAGAGACTGTGGCTTTCCTGGAATGTGTTGGGGTACAGCTCATAACGACCCCTGTTGAAGAGAGGAAATGGCTCATTAGCTCCGCCTACTGCTCTCTGGTATCTCCCCGTCCTTCAGTCGAGATTCCCTTGCTTCTAAGCGTGCCTTCTGCTCCTCGTGCTGGCTTATCTCCCTACCAAGGGGCCTCTGAAGGAGACAAACAAGTATCCCAGGAACTGATAATGTGTAAGAGCCATTTTCAGTGTGCAGTAAGAGGGACACGCAAAGCCTGCTCACAGCTCTGTGAGAATACCCCAGGCCCTGTTTTTTTATGAAATATGTAAGCAGAATCTGGCTTTCAGTGAGCGCTCAAGGATATGTCTCTCCAGAAGATTCAGAGGTTCCTAAACATCTCCATCTGACTCAGCTTTGTATCAGGAGAGCACAACAGGGCATTCAAGCCAATCCCCTTGCTGTTCCATGCACAACATGAAGAGCTCACACACTGCTGCTGGAAGTTTCCTTCAGCCAGAGCTGGCAGAAAGTTAGAAAATGTGTGTGCGTGTGCTCTGTGCAAGTTTTATAGCACATTGAGCATAAAAATAATAGACGAGTCTAGAAAAGGAGCCTTGCAATCAATTCTTCTCCTATCAGCAGAACTCAAACGTCCATGGTGAGGGTATGACACCAGGCAGCCATCCTGCCTGCAGGAGAGCCCTCACGCACACATCCCTCAGAGCATTCTTGGTAGTGTTGTAAAAGGCCATTCTCACCTCCGTCTTTATTCTCAGGCATTTCTCAGTCAAAGCTGAAAAAAATCTGAGCCTATAAACACTGAAAAAAAAAAAAACCAAAAAAAAAAAAAACACAGAGGGAAGGATGAGATTCCTGAGCTTACTGTTGTATCAACCACACCATTAAGGAGAAAGGGTTGCTCTCATGCCTCCTGGAGAGAGAAGAGTCCGGCCACTGACAATCCCCGACAATGTGTCTGGTAAAGGATGCCATGGGAAATTGAGGATATCAGACCAAGATGTGGCTGAGTAAGAAGGACCAAACCAGCTAACCACCGCAGTTTCACAGGGTGGGAGGTTGAGCACAGCTGGTATCCTCGTACTGCATGGCTGTGACTAGCTTATCTTCAGTGTTCAGTCTTCAAAGTATCCAGTTACTAGGAAAGCTTCTTTTTTTCCTCTCTCTCCCTCTCACTGGTTTTCAACAAATGTGAAAAGTGCTGATAAATACTGCAAGTGAATGATACAGTATTTACTCACTCATGCTCCCCGTTTGTGAAATTATTTTTCTCAGCATTGTATGGTAAGGATCCTCGGATCATTCTTACATTATCCCGTCCTTCACACAGCAATGGCTGAGGCCTGAACACTGACCAAACTCTTCTCCTCTGCATTAGTCTCTGCTGCTTCCAGCTGCTTGGGGTGCTACACTCGACCTTTCTGTCCTTTGGGAAAAGTTATTCTCAGAGTTTCTCCCAAAAGCTCACTTTTTCCTCTTACCATCTATTTTCCACATGACATCTGTACCAACATACTTTCATAAAGACAACAGAAATATTTTCTGACAGAAAGTGCTATGTGATATGATCTCCTGTAACAGTCCTTAACCAAAAGATCTATTTTACTCTTGGTCCTGGATCCTATTGGAATTTTCCTATTCTCCATGTTTTGCTTCCACTTCCTCCTTTCTGGCTCAGCTGCTGTCACATCACAGATGACTTTCCTTAAGGCAGAGAGCTATGTATCACCTCTTCCGAAGTTGCAACATCTTGACTGCCAATAACAGTACTATAGGTTTCCCACAGGTCAAACAGGTCACTTGTTCATGGCATACATTTGCTGGGCAATGAGAGTTAGGGCTCTTTCCTGCTTTGTTGTGATGGTCCTTCACTGCCTTGATATAGTCACTGAAGTTTTGTTAGGACCACATGCACCGTAGACCAAGTTTGGCCTGTGAGGAGCAGGCTGTTAATTCTCTTCTCTGTCAGTCAGACTGTTCCTTACATAGTTATGGATCTTTCTGAGATCCTTTTTCTAACTCTTGAAGCATGTCTTCCACAAACAACTGAATTCCATTCACTGTTGTTTTATATAATATTACAAATCCTGATCTGGCACGGTGCTAGGGAAGACCTGAACTCAGTGCAGTTTTTACTCTGCAAACAGACTTTCTGTCAGTCACATACAGATAATGCTTCTTATATCAGTGATTAAAATGTTTGTCTTCAAGGATTTAATATATTTTATTATTCTATTTCTAGAAATATTCAACACAGTACTCAAACTCAAGTATGTAAAATATGTATGTGCTGGGATTTTCACCTGTCTAGCCAAGCATGTAAGAGTCAGTCCCCCTCACAACATACATACAACACTGAATGGAAATAAATGTATTCCTTTTTAACAACATTACATGTACATCAACAATTAATACTTCAGAAACAAGACACGAAGTAGAGAGGGATGTGCATGGGATATACAGTCCATAGTCCTCAAAATGCACAAAGTCCAAGTGAGAGACTACTGCTAGTTATTTAAATGAACTTATAGTGCAGTTGAGAGAGACGGTTTTATGGACAGGTACTTCTATTCTGTTATGCTAGGTAGCCAGCTCACAGAGAACTTGGAAACACCTATCTCATTATCTCAGTACGCTGTTTTCCTCTGTCTATCTGTGTCGGCTTAAGCCAGAAGCTGGATGTAAAAGACATGTAAGCAAGGGCAGTAAGGAGGTAAAGGCAAAAGTGTGTTGTGGAGACCTTGTTAAAGAATTAGCTGATGTAGGCTTATCTCCCAGCTGGCTGGAGGTAGGTAGTCTTGCAAAGAATAACAGACAAGTTCACTGGGCTCCTAAGAAGTCAATACAGGGAGACAGAGGTGCTGGTATCAAGACGGGATGCTGAATTCAGCAAGTTTGTCAAAAGAGAAATGAAAGGAGAAATGAAGAACAAGATTCAGCATCTACCTACTGCAAGTTTAGGGAGAAGGTCAGAGACACTTAGTCATTGTTGCTTTCCAGAACTCTTTGGCAACTTGGCTGTTCTTTGTCTGGAAGAAAACATAACTGTGGTTATTGCTACCCTTAAGATGCCCAAGAAAAAGTCTTAAACACAATTGTCCTATTATACTACCAGCTAACAAGATGTCACCATGGGAATTCTATCAGAGAATGGCTGAAAACAAAAGAAACATGGCAAATCCTGCAGACGAGTAATGTAAATGCCTCAGTGAGGGCTACTTATGAAGGAACACTGGAAAAGGTGCTCCAAACAAGTCATATACAGGAGGGACTTACACTCTTTTGATGCCTCCCCATGCATTTTCAAAACGATGCTTCCAAATGCAGACGGAGAGAAATGATACAACTTTAAGTGCAAATAGATGCCTAAATTTCAATTAAAAAACATCCAGCCAGAAAAATACCATTGTTTCTTTCACTCTAGATTTAAATCAAAATGCACTGAGTAAGGAATTGAAGTTACTGTCAAAAGAATGGTCCTCAGCATTTATCTGATTTCTGCCCAGGGTTTCTAAATTCACTGACATTAAAGAAAAAGCAAAGAACTACAGCAAGACATACAAACAGAGCTCTGTAAAGAAAAAGGGGTGAAAAAACAGCAAGTAATTTGCAGGTCTTGAATCAGCCATTGTGTTTGTATTTGCTTAGAGCTTACTTCCTCCATCCTCATCTTGTGATCCCCAAATGAAGAGAGGACTGATACTGGAAGCAGTGTTTCTGTTGCACTAAGTCTGTTTTGTGTCTCCTGTTTAAGGCCTCAGAAATAAAATCAGAGAGATTAAAATCTACTTTTTACCCTTGTACTGAAAACCTTTCTAAGCAAAGGGCAAAATTTTGCCGAGATAAACAAGAAATTTTGGCTTAATTTTGTGTCTGGTTATAAATACATTTTTAAAAGGGGGAAAAATTAGTCATATATAAATAATAGCTCAATTACATTCAAGAATATGTGGGTGGGTGTTCTGGGTGGAATAATTTGCCAAGGCAGAACTCTTCTTTACTTTTACTCTTCCTCTTAATTTATTCCTCTTCCTTAGTAACTAACGAGCTGAATATGTACTTCTACTTTTCAACCTTTATTTATATCTTGCTCTTTGTTCTATAATCTGGTTATTTTTCTGTTATGGGTCTTGATACATCATTATCACCCTTCTTTAGGATTTGTTTTTATGGACTAAATGTTTTTAGTAAAGATAACACAATAAAGTGCAGTAAAGCACCTAATTGTGTACTTAACCTCAGGCACATGCTTCTATTTTCTTGATGTCAGGAGAATGTGTATTTAAAATCTATGGTATGCTAAACAGCTTTGCTGTATTAGTTTTAGCATGGCTGATTTCACCACATAACAGTACAGTGCAGTAAGGTACAGCCTGCTGCAACACCAAAGATTCCTTCCCTCTTGCCTCTTCTTGGGTACTTTTGGTCTTTCTTTTTTCTGTGTTTTTTGTTTGTTTGTTTTTTCCTTTTCTTTTTCCTTCCGTTATTACTATCAAATTGGACACTGTCATGTAAGGCAATGCTCCAAAATTTAGACTGTTGACAAGCCACCAGGTTCAGATCAGGAAACTACATCTTATTCTGCAGCTTGACAGCAGTGAGGAATTTAAAAATCACTGTGATCATGCCTGGGAACACAGAGCAGAGAGCTGGAGTGAAATGACAGCATCCCTGAGAAGGCTTCTGTTCCTTATGGGAATGTCTTGCTTGCCAGCAAGGAGTTCAAGGCAAATTGTGGGGTTTGCTTGGCATCTTCTAAGCCTCTTACAGCCTTCTATGAGAGCTCCTAGATGTTAAGTGGGGTATCATGTACCAGTTTTTCTTTCTCTCTCATTTATTTATTTATTTATTTATTTATTTTTCAATTGAGTGCTACTTGCAGCACTGCAATTATGCTGTTTTGTTCGAGTATTCCAGTAATTTTCAAGACTGTACAGACCAAGAGATGCTGAGAATATCTGTAGGAAGTCAAACAGAGCTGGTATTTAAGCTATCACTAGAGCAAAGCATGGCCCAACATTACGTACACTCATTTCGGTAGCCACCTTGAAAGGACCAAAGGCAGGAAAATTTGAGCTGCAATTTCATTTTAAAACTCTCCAGTTGTTAGAAATGCTCTCAAGAGCCCATGGAATCAAGTTCTTTACTATGAGAGTGGTGAGATGCTGGAACAGGCTGTCCAGAGAGGTTGTGGATGCCCCATCCCTGAAAGTGTTCGAGGCCAGATTGGATGGAGACCTGGGCAGCCTGGTCTAGTATTAAATGGGGAGGTTGGTGGCCCTGCCTGTGACAGAGGGAGGTCGGAGGTTCATGATCCTTGAGGTCCCTTCCAACCCAAGCCACTCTGTGATTCTGTGTGTGATTCTGAGTCAGAAAAAAGACTTTTCTCAGACTGTGGGAGTTGGATCAGGCTTCACATTATAAGGACAGTCAGCATCTTCATCAAAAGCACAGAGCTGGTAGCCCTCTCCTCACATCCAGCATCAATCATGGAAGAGGTTTTTAATTGCAAGGATTAAGGGAGCCTTGTAAGGCAGCAGCCCTTCAGGCCACAGGGAGAAGCCCCCAAACATGCTATGCTATGGAACAGAAACAAGGGCTTCAACAAAGCCCAAGTATCTGACAGCAGCCACAAGGAAACCTTTCTTTTGAATCTTTTTTTTTATTCTTCTAATACTTCTTTTGAAAAAAAGTGTGGCCATTTTTAGCCTTCTTTCAACCTGTTCTTGCATTGGAATCTGTTCCTGGTGCTCCTGATTTCCACAAAGTGTTTCTACATATGAAGAAGCAAGGCTGACACTGGCAGTACTCTCTGTTTGGGAGTGTCCTTGTTTCATTACTTGGAGTATTCTAGGTTTAAACCTAATTATGTATTAAAAAAAGCCTCTGGTATATGGAGCAACAGAAGACTTGTCCTTAACTTCCTGGCGCTTTTGAGGACAGACACACAGCCAGCCAGCCTATCTCACTGTTCACCAGGTGCTTTGACACGGTGGGGTGATGAACAACAACAGAAACTCTCCACAGTCATTGGCAAGAACCAGGTCAAATGATATCAGGTTACTTCCCACGGGAAGGCCCTGCAATGAAGAACACTGTGTTTATCTGACATGAATGGCTGGGAGATTACATCACTGGACATACACAGCACCCACATGCTAACACCTGCTACACCCAAAGTGGGCCTTGTTTAGCATCTGCTTTTCTTGTGTTGATGCATTGTTCTATCCGAGTTAGCTTGAAACAATTTAGGAAAGCACCCTGAGCATTGCTGAGCAGAGATAGCACCACATACGGATGTAGAGGCATTGTTGAGTCAAACTCTACATGGGATGTTCTGCCAAATGGTTCCCTTCCCTTCCTTTTCTCATTTCCTTGTTCTCCTTCACTGGAGAATGCTAATCCCTTTATTTGTTTATGCACAAACTGGTGACTTTCCAGACCTGCTATAAATGACATCTGGCCATTAGACTTTTCTGGAAAGGGACAGCAAGAGAAACTGGTAATTGACTTCCTGCATGATGACTTGATGGCAGTTCGATTGGTCCCCTTGGACATGTAGATTTTGATTTTGCTGTGTTTGTTCAGAATATGGACAGCACTGCACTAATAGCCGCCTTATTGCTAGCAAAAAGAAAAATACTACAGCTACTTTAATTCTTCTCTTCTATTGAAAAATTTATTTCAATGTCTATTTCTGTTCTACTTTAACTCTAGAAACAACGCATTTGCAATGTCTTGCTCATCCAAAGCAGCAAGCTTCTGGTGTTTCATTCACAACACATTAAAAAAAAAGGCGGCCACACGACTGCCTGGAAGGAGAGAAGTGCGTTCCATAGTTTGTATTACAGTTTGTAATGGTTAAAAAACGTGTTGATCATTTATGCATGCCTCCATGATGTCAAAGCTCATAGAAATCCAGGATCAACCACGCATTTCATAAATGTGGAAAAAGGAGTACTTTTCTCACTGATGGATTAGTTGAGTGCTCTCTCAAGAGCACTGTAGAGGAACTCTTAGAGAAATTCTTCTTGGACTTAGGAGTTGTGGTGCATGAAAAGCTGTGCATGAGCCAGTAGTGTGTACTTGCAGCCCAAAAAGCCAGCAGTATCCCAACGCACTGCATCTAAGAGGGGTAGAAGAAGGGAGAAGGAAGGGATTGTCCCTCTCTGCTCCTCATGCCATGAGTGCTGTGTCCAAATCTGTGCCATCAGCACAAAAACGAATCGGAGCTGCTGGAGCAGGCCAGAGGAGGCCATGAAGATGCTCAGAAGGCTGGAGCACCTCTCCTATGAAGAAAGGCTGAGGGAGCTGGACTTGCTCAGCCTGGAAAAGAGAAGGCTCGAGGAAGACCTCACTACAGCCTTCCAGTACCAAAACAGAGCATATAAGCAGGTGGGAGACCAACTTCTTGCACAGTCTGATAGATAGGGAAAGGGGAATAGCTTTAAACTAAAAGAGTGAAGATTTAGGTTAGATGTTAGGAAATTCATTACTCAAGAGGGCAGAGAGGCTACGGCACAGCTACCCATAGAAGCTGTGGTGCCCCATCCCTGCAGGTGTCCAAGGCCAGGTTTGTTGGGGCCCTGGGCAGCCTCAGCTGGTGGGGGCAGCCCTGCCCACAGCAGGGGATTAGGACTGGGAGAACTTAAGGGCCCAGTCAATCCAAGCCACTCTGTTGTGATTCTATGACTTGAGATGGTAAGCTGCAATTCAGGAAGACTTACACCCTGCAATCTACTTTTTAAACTGTGTACTCATTGACATGAAAGCATATGCACATTTCAGACACCGCTGAGGAGCGTGGTGCTTCAGCACAGGAGAAAAAGCAACTACCTGCCACACTGCTAACTAAGCATGGAGACACCAACAGACAGCACTTTCACTGTTGGATTCCAAAAATTCCTCAAAAATAAGTATGTAGGAATAAATTCTAGGCTTTAGTCAGGATCAATTTGCCTCGTAGGTGCATTAACTGAAATTTTTTTTGTCACAGTTTCTTTCCAGGCTAGCATGGCTTTTTCTGTTTGTTCATGGCACTAACTGGTGAGATGAATTAGTTAAAGATGGTGCTCATCTGCCCCACATAACTCCCTCCAAAGGCTGTACTCACTGCCATGAGCAGCAATAACCCCAAAGACCATCACCTTCCCTGATGCAGCTTGGCACTGCAGAGCAGAATACTGATGTTATACCACCAAGTACAGCTGCAAGCATCCAGAAGGTTCCTGTATTCTTGTTCCTCCACAGAAAACATAGTATCTGCTTTATCTATTGATGTGCTTAGTGATGTTACTGTGGGCTTTAAAGGAATACTATAATAATGTTATTACTGTAAATGAAGCAGTGTACATATATATATTATATACAGGCCTGACTTATAAAGTCCTTTCAGTCCTTTTACGTAGCATCTGACACACGAAAGAACTCCCATCCATTCCCCTGCTGCATTTGGGTTCCTCCCTTGCCTGTGTTCCCTCTCTCATTCATTTTCCCAGGGTACTTCTGTATTCCCACTTCCTTGTTCCCATTCATCCTTTGCCTTTGTACCCATCCCTTTTCCATGACATACTTACCCTCTGCTTGCAGTAGGAGCAAATTCTACTCCTGGTGAAGAGCCCCTTCAAAGAGCCTTGCTACAGCCCCACTTTGCATCACAGGGTAATTGTGGTTGCTGGAGCCCACACAAGTAAAATTGCTCTGGTCACAGCCAGTCCTGATTTTAGCTGGGCACATGAGTGTGTGCCAAAATGATCTTTCACTATTATTCTCTTTGGAAAGTGGTGGTGTTAGGGATCAGCACTGCCTCCTGTACACAGAGTCAGAAGCATGAAAAGCACAGCACATTTCCATTCAGGTACAGGGAAGTGCAGAAGCATAGTTCAGCTATTTGTTTCCACACAAAAATAATATTTTTTTTAAAAAAGTAAAGGCTGTTTTAGAATGGCATGAAACTTGGAAACCTCAAACTCCAGCTTCCTCACCGCTTTGCTTGTGAGTAACACCCACAGTCATCCAGAGATTCTTCAGTATCTTGACTTGTGACACTACCTCTCAGGAAATGTAAATATAAAAATGAAAAAAAAAATAATCTGAACTCGTATAAAAAAAAATTATCCCCATCTTCCTATCTCAGAATTCAGGTAAAAGGCTATGGACTTCATATATGGACATACAGAAGACTATTTCATCAAAATGAAACTCATGAGTTTGGTATCAGTTTGAAAGTTTTATTAAAACCACAGGTCTCCATTTTGTACAAAACTGAGGAGCTTCCTTTTTTTTAAAAGCTTATTAACCACACCAGAAATAATGCAGTGTAAATGGTTTGTTATTAAAATCTTTCTGTAAGCTATATACAGGATGAATACCACACAACTGTATAAATGTAAAGACTCTTGGCAACTTCAGCAATATATACAAACTACCCTTAAACACATAAATATGGTATTTACAGCTAATAAATAACATTCAAGGCTAAATCATGTGTCCCCATGTAAAAAGAACCTTCATTATTTTGAATCCAAGTTCTAGATGTATTTGTATTAGATCCTGTATTAAAGGCACACCTGCTTACACACATTTTATTTCCAGAGAACTTTCACTCTTAAAGAGAAAACTGCAACAGAATGTGAAGTCTAGAGGGAATATCATTGTATTTATTTTTAGAGGCCTCAATAGCAGTGGCTCAATACTCAGCCCCACCCTCAGTGACTCATCCTATCTCTTCCACAGTAAGCAGTTTTGGAGTTATTAATATTCTAATGTATTGCACTGTTTAAAACTTCTATCCCCATATATACTAGCAGCCATGGCTAGGAAGAAAACAACTGTGCACATACATGTATTTCTGTTCCTTTTCTATCAAATATAGGATCTTAGAGGATCACCACCTCCACATTTTGTCTTGTACATGTGGGAAAAGACTGAAAACCAGCACCAATAGCTCACATTACACTTCTCCAAATGCCTATCTTCAAACCCTTCTGCCTCCCCAGTTTTTGTTTATTGCCTAGAAAACTAAAGGCTATTGCTTTTTTTCCAAGCATAAGAATAACTTTGCGTTACTAAAGAAAGAAAAAGCAAAAATCAATACATCTATTTTTGGCAACTCACAGAATGTCCAATTCAAGTGTTTTTCAGAGCATTCATTTTTGTGCATCACAAAATCAGGCTCCTTTAAATGTCACAGCTCCTGTTCCCTGCTGAATTCCACCTCAGATCAGAAAACCAAGCAACTCCTAGTATGTACCATTCTATCACAGCCAAGCAGAAGCAGCTGGTCACTGGAAGTCACAATTCCAGCACAGGAAAGCAGAAGTATATTTGTCACCTGGCAACTGGTTTCAGTTGCACCAAAGACTGGATACAGCTGCCACTCAGCTGAGTGACTGACATTCAGTTTTAAACTGCATTTCTTTGTAGCTTAATTCCATTGCAGTTTCTTAATGATGGAAGTTAGATGACTCCATTCTTGAGGCATGAAAGCATGAATGAAAAGTTGAATGTCTGCAGAGGACACTGGTATTGCTGTCTTCTCCTATTGCTATTTATTCCAGGATAAGATGCATGGGATTACATATCTTAACAGATCACAATTATTGCTAAGAAGCATTAGCATCTACGCCCAGTAACCACAACCCAGAAGATTCTTCCTCATATTGAACTAGTCCCTGACATCTCTGTTATAGCTTTACACACAAGGGTATTTTTTTCCATGAGAAAACTACTCACTTGCCAAACACACTTGAAGACAATGAATTCTAGCCACTGAACTGTCCGAAAATTCAGCTAGCAAGGCCAGGAGAACAACAACAGAGATCTGCAGTTCCAGAAGATTTCTTAAAAAGTAAAAATTGGAAACAAAAAAAACACTAAAAAGAGACCAGGTACAGAAGCTTTGTGTCTTTTCAATAAATACTACAAAACTGCTAAATAGGAGCTGACATCAAGAAACTGTCACAAGGCATCATGATTAAGCAAAACTTCTTATTCCTTCCTAACACTCAAGCCTTTGGCAAGTTGTTGCAGGGGTTTCTTTGTTTTTAACTATTCAGATAACGTAACTTTATGGTTAGTAACTTTGTATGCTGAAACTTCCTTACAAGAAGCCTCCTAATATAGCTAGATATAGCAGGCAAAAAAGCCAGCAGCAGATAAATATTTCTATATATTCAGATCTGAACATCCACTTCACAGTGATGAACAGACTCCCCCCTCCTCCCCAGTGTGGAAAATCTCATTCTTGCCATTTTTAAGTAGACTCATGTGCAGAATTTTCTTTAGAAGCTTTCTTGGCACTGTGGAAAGAAAAGAATAAAATACAGATTTGTTAAAGAGAAGGACATGAGGTGCTTATTTCATTTGTCTTATTGAGGTGTATGTTTTAAACTACTACTTAGAAGGAGAATTGTGTGTTTGGGCTTTTCTTGGCCACTGATGGATTTTACAAATGTGTGACAAAGACACACCTCTCTCAAGGGCTCACCAGGTCATTGCCCTGGAGTGAAGATCCACACATGTGCTTCAGATCTCAGTCTACAAATGTCCCCATGAGACCTTTCACTCAAAGCAACTGCACTAAAATAAATATAACCACTTCTTCAGTTCAAACTTCAGTGGATAAAGTCCAAATAAAATTGGCCTCAAAGCTGAAAGTTTAATCTAGGTCAGAAAAGCTACTAATCAAAGAAGAAAAATGCACTTGCATGTATCTGCTTTGCTCTGTACCAGCCTCAAGATCTGCAACTGGCTTGTGAGATGAAAGGGCTCAATACTGACTGAGTGCAGATGCCTGGACATCCCTGCATTAGTGTTGAATCTCAGACATCTTCAGATATAGGAAAGCTTTCCTCTATTTTAGTTCTTGGTTCATAAATCCCCTTTGGCTGCTGTGAGAGTGTGAGAGATAGTGATTTACACTTGCTTTGCAGATGTGCTAACAGCCACACAAGGAGATAGTCCGTAGAGAATGACAGCTGGGGGCTTTAAGCTGCCTAAAGTTGCCTCAGGTTAGAATGAGCTAGGATGCTTCTGAATTTTTTTAGATGAGTGCAGAAATCAGCCAAATCTTGAAAGTTGTATGAAATCCTCCCAAAGCCTTACGACAGTAATGCTCTCTCTTACCCTCCCCTCTTCCTGCTGACAGGTTGCTCAAGGCACTTCACAAATATTGCTGCCTCTTCTCCTTTACCAAGACGTGAGCTGCCATCTCGAGAACAGAATACCACCCTGTAAAAGAAATACTGGACATTCAGATCATCCTGTTTTAACTGTAGAAACACTACAACAAACAGCAGCATTCACTCTACTGTGTGGGTACCACTACTTTACCAGCCTGTGAGAATCACTGGCAGAAAACTGTTAGAAAAGAGTTCTCAAAGAATCCCTATGTAAGAAAAACTGGGAAAGCACATCAGATACAGACTACAAACCACTGCCTAAGTTCTGTTAAGTCTTCTGCATAAAAATCTTTAGGCTAAGAGACCAGCGGCTCTACCACAACCTTCTGTATCTTCTTTATTTACTACAGTCATATGACTTTTTGCCAGGTTAATGATCTTGGAAGAAAGCCTTGTTCCCTTCAATATTTGCACTGAGTTGGTTGCCAATTCCAGCAAACCTAAGCAGTTGCTTTTCCATTTATCAGTACTTTCCCAACCCCTATATTTGTTCAGTTCTGATAACTGCTTTTTGATAAAGGGACAGCCTTGTTTATTTAAAGGAGTAACATACTATTCATGACACTACACAGGATATGCATATTCTCTATTTCAGATACATTTTTTGCTAACAGATCTCACATCTAATGAATCTAAATACTTCAAAAGATTCAGGTGAAAGCAGTACTGATTCAACTAAGTGCTGCTTTAGCATTCATGTATTAGCAACATCCTGCAATATTTATGCGTTTAAGCTCCCACCCAGACACTCAGCTAACCCCAACTCCCAAGAAAACCCAACTTATCATTTCCCAAGCAAATGCACTTTTTAGAAACCGTTCCGAAATATCCATCTTTGAAAGAAAACCTGTACAAGCGTCCAGCAAATGAAAAGAGGAAAGAAACTGCAAACATGATCAGAGCTGCTCACTTATGGAGATCCTCTCTTGCATACTGTAAGCAATATGAGGCAAGTGAGCAGAGGGATGCAAATGAATCCTGTGGGAGTGAAATTACAGACTGCAGATCCTAGTGGAAGAAAACAGCTGAATCTGGCTGAAATAAATGAAGGTTTGCCACTGCATAAGTCTTGACTGTCAGTACTGCACTCATTTGTAACCATTTTCCATGTTTTGTCCCGCCCTGTGAGATACCAGGAATAAGGAAACACTGGCAAGTATAATTCAAGGCAACCAAAGCAAGTTACTTTTTCTGAGTTTCGCCTGACTTCACTCTGACTCTCTGGATGGTGAATGCAAATGGAGTCCACCAGTCTGACCAGCTGAAGAAGGTATCTTTCTCCCACTGCAGCTTTATCATAAGCAGATCACCAATGTCCACTTCTGTATAGATCAGGAAGGAGAAGGTCTTGTTGGAAGAGACTTCAGGCCTGTAAGGAATCAGAGAAAAGAAAAAAAAAAAAAAAATTTACTGCAGAAGTCTGAAGAGCCAGAAAGGCTAAAAGTCTTAAGTGAGCTATGGAAAAACTAGAAGAATAGTAGCTTTCTAATCTAAAGGACAGAAAACTTGAAGAGAAAATAAAACCAAGACCTCTTGTACTTCAGAGGGGGAGAAAGAAAACTGTCCACCATAATTCCAGTGGATGGAACAAGATAAAGATACCTGATGATTTTGCAGAAACACTTGGAAAAGTTTCTGCTGGAAGCCAGAAAAAATCCTGGGGCACATAACCATGCAAAAGATATCTTCTCCATTGCTGGTGTTTCTCAGGGGTTTGTTAGACAAGCACCAGCCACGAACAGTTTCGGTAAAGCATTTCCTTGTTGAGAAAACACACTTCGGTGCTTCCCAACCCCATTCCCTTCCAGCCCACATAAGCACTGATTTATGCTTCTTAGCAGAGCTTTGAAAACATGTCTCCCTCAGCTTCTTCCTTGAGGACATCTAACAATTAATTCTAGGTCACAGTCTAGTTTAGAAGGAGACTTAACACAGGTGGAACATTACAAAGATTCAGAAAGGGGGATGGAGAAAAAAAATCCACACTACAAAAATTCCTACTGGTCTGACCTATTGCTGACTTTCTCACATCCATGTTTCAGATCTCTTATAAGGAATGGTGTCTACAGAACTTAGTTTTTTCAATGGATGAATAATGCATCTATTTGATCAAAAACAGTTAACAGATTCTGGAACCCTGTAAGATGAGCTTCTGGAGCTGGAGCTAGAATCCTAAGTACTTCAGCAGGGGCTTTTAACTGGTTTAGGCTAGACTAAACACTGCATAGTTGTTTTTTTGTAGCTACTCACAGTGTGAAAGCAATGTTCTCACTTTCATCTAGAGTGCCATACAGAGAGATCAGGAAGGGCTGGTCTACCTTGGTCACATTGGTCTTTCCAAAGAAATGTATCTTGACCTGATAATGGAAGACTGGAAGAAGAACACAAAAGAAGAGGCCATTATGAAAACAAAGCAAAACAAAAAACTCTCAACCTCTAAAAGTGACAAATACACAAAAAGCCCTGCACATATCCTGTGATGGTGTACATATTTGCAACCCTTTACATGAAGCAGAAGAGCTATGTCCTCCTAATACAGGATTTTTGGTGAAGAGAATTCAGCCTTCTAACCTAACTTCTAAACCACAGATTAAGACTTAAAGGCCAACAAAACACTGCTGTTGCAGCTATTCTAAAACAGCGTTCTAAAACATTCTAAAACAGGAATGTCCTTGTGATTGCTGCACATAATGCACACAGCAACAAACATACCACATGGTACAGTCAAAGCTACAGAGAAAATAAGAAAAAAAAGCCAAAACAAGTAACTCCAATTTGCAGTTATTTTGCTAACTGAAAGCCATCCAGTTCTTTCTGCAATATCCATTGCAGGCCTACCACAGTGGCAGTGGAAGACAAGAACTGCTGTGAGATTTTAACATGGGAGTGGTGCTCCTCTGGCAAAAAGAGTATGGGAATCTGACAAATCTGATGGCTGCACATCCTTAAATAAATTACTCATCAGGCTGAGCTCTTCTGATTATTTTCCCAGCAGCAGGAAAAATTCAACTGGATGAAAACAGTGAAAAAATTCAGAAGATTCAGTTGTTCCAAATTGAGTCACTGTCTAGGGTGCAGAGTAAATCTTCCTTTCATTCTGTTGCTTAGAAGTTTCTTCCAGAACACCCTTCCTGTTGTACCGTAACTCTACCACATGTTGAATAAAATGACATTATTTTCTAATCCCGAACTTCAGCTTGCAGATAAACTAAATGCAGTCATGCTTGACCCCTGATCACTGTAGGCATCAATGCAGCAATACTACCCAGTTGCAGCATGGTTCAGTGTGCACGGCGGTTACAAGGTAATAGTTGGTAAAGATCACAAAGATAATGAAGTCGAATCTTAACGACTCTATGCACCCACCCTGGTTCACAGCTGAACAAAAGCAGCAGCAGTGTTTACCAGTAAGGCACAGAACCTACCTTTGTAGGGCATCTGAGCGCGGGTCTTTAAGTACATTTTGGTGTTTCTCTTTGTTCTCACTCTATTGACCTTATAACCCAAGTTGTTGCATCGGTTCTTCCGGCAGCTTAGGCAGAGGCCCTTCTCAAAGGCCTCTTTTGTGTTGCAGCGGTAGGCCATGCTGGGCTTCTCTTCATAGAGGAGTGAGTCAATAAAGAGATGGATGGATCGCTCATGAGAGCACTTCACCAGCTGATCCACATCTTCAAAGAAAAAAATATATATATATAGAATACGTATGCACACACAAAAAAACTGTAAGCAGTGACATAAACAAGCAAGAAACACTAGCTGGGCTTTATACTAAAAGTTTTGAGAGCACTTAAAGGAGCAAACCTCAGTCATCCAAAGCAGAAGTGACAGATCTCCCTTCAGATGTTATACTGTTTGTTTCAGAGCAGCCTCACCTGAAAAGCCTTTTTCAGCAATCAGGCGGAGAGCTTCTCCCAAGTTGCAGCCTGGCTGGAAACCTCCACCATTAGGGTAGATATCGATGTGTCCAACAGGTTTCTGAATCCCAATGCTGCGATCTGGAGAGCCTCGAGTATAGGTGTGCAGAACATCCACAAAGTCAGCATCATCCGGGGAGAGACGGATAGGAGCATCAGCATACTCAAAGGTGGGACCAGCAGGATCCAGACCTTTAATGCAAACCACAAAGAATAACTGAGATGACCATCTGGCAAAACACTGGCAATGACAGGAAATGCCAAGCTTAGGTACCACGTTGCACTGGACTACTCATATGGCATTGCTGAAGACATAACAGTCGAGTCATTTAAGTAACACCGTGTAGGCAGGAGAATTACATACACTACCTCTATATGCTGTCACTATTTCAAACATAAGGTATATGTAAAACCATATAAAGAAGCACAGATAACTTCTCCACAGCTGCAGTGTTTCCAGTGGACAGAAAAATGCTAATATTTTCCTCGGTGTTTTCCCCTCTTGTCTAGAAACAAAGAAACTGTTAATTTCTATTTGAAGTACATGAAGTATGGAAAGCATCTTGCTGCTCTCTACTAAAGAAACTGGGAAACGTAAACGAGAGCTTTGCTGTCCACACGCCTAAGGGGAGTGACATTTTAACGTAATAGTGTCAGTAATGCTGCAGCTTGACATAGAAAAGCAAACAACCAGATCCATTCTGCCAGTGAGCAAGAGCTCCCATTCATAAGGCACGCACAAACAGCTTTTGTTACAGTGCCATCTCTGGCATCCAGACAAACTACTTAAGAGATGGCTGATAGAGCTGTCCCCACAAGACATGTATTTCCTGCACCCAGCTCTGCCCACCCAGATCAGCTGAACATACTGTGAGCAGCCTCCCACTGCTGTGAAAGCTTCAGGGACTACATTCCATCATTTCCTATGCTTAAAGGCAATGCTGTTTCCCAGGAAAAAGTCCATCCTGGACACCAAAGGACAACTGTGAGGGCCACTGGTGTTTGAGTGATTTGGCAAACTCAGTGAAACAAACAAAAAAACCAAACAGGAGGCTGAGAGGAAGGAAGGGTAGAGGAAATAATGCTCTGGCCACCCGATGTAATCTGCTGCCTCTTGGGAATCAGTCCTTCCTGAAGCTGCTGCTTCCCAGGCCACCCTGCAGCACCCCCGTGGATCTGAGATGACAGTGGGTCTTGTTGAAAAGGCCCTTGATGGTAGGAAGAAGGGAACTGGGCTCTGCCCTGAATGTGGCTCTGAAGCTATCCGAACAATGAAGAAACCAGAGGAGTGATTTTCTTAGCCTCATTTGCTGACATTGGCACTTCCTTTCTCATTGAGATTAACGCTGAGGCAATGAGGAGCTCAATTCTCCAGGCACCGGGCTGTAAACCAAACAGTCATGCCACAGCACACTACCTTATCTAGTATACTATTCGGCCTCCAAAATTATGAAAATGACTCAAACCAGACATCTAAGTAATGCATATGAGCAGATCAAGTGTAACTGTACTTCCTTCTTCCCAACATTATTTTCGAGATTATATAAGCCACCTGTTACAACTTATTTTTTCAGTAACCCACAGCAGATTTCTTCAGAACATTTATCCAGTCTCCCCTTGAGCTTACACGGACCTCTTGCATGCATAGCTTCCCTCAACAATGAGCTCTGCAGGTACTAGAACCACTGCAGGCAGATTGACCTCCTGCTCTTCCTGAACAGGATCCCAGCATCTGCAAAGGATGACCATCTGGATAATGACAACTACCTGAAGTTCTGCAGCTGCAAGAGAGATCTTCCTCAGAACACACATTTGGCAAGCTACAATCCCATTCCCCCAAGCCAGTTTCTTCATGGCTGATAAATCCACCTAGTCACTCATTTCTTGCACATAAGCAGAACAAGGTTTCTCACTCACTACTACCCTGTGTCGATCTTTTACGAACCTCTTCCATCTCTGCTACAAAAATATCAGATTCTGATTCAACGTAGAATGAACACATAACCTAAGTACAGCCAACAAGTGACAATTATTCTGGCAATATTTCAGTATTAAGAGAAGACTTTCCACTCTACAACCACAGGTTTTCTTACCAGTAATTCTGTTCACCTTCTTCTTGGTTAGACTCCCAGCAATCCCAGCAGCATGAGCACCCAGACTGTAGCCCAGCAAGTGGACATTGTTGAGAGGGTAATTGAATTTCTCCTGCAGAGGAGAGCTTTATTTAAAATCTGATATCAAACAGGACAGCATCAGATGACAAAGGAAAATATTTTATACAAACCGTGATTTCTCTTTAGGCAACAAGTAACAAAAAAAAAAAAAACCACCACATATAGTTGGCATAACCTTGCTCTATATAAGCTTGCTTGAGTCTACTGTCTTAAGGCAAAAAAAATATCTACGTAGAGGAAAAATGCAGAATTATGGACAGAGTATCTAAGGCTCTGTATTATAGACAATGTTTTCAGCCATCCTTTCTCCTCAGCTTTTGGATCACCTAAATATTTCCCAACGGCAAGTCACATTTTTAATAGTTTGCCAAGTGGTGGCTGCTATATGATATGTAGGAACGTGTCTTTCATAGCTACCTCTCAGAGCCTTCAGAAATTTTCTGTGGACCCACAGGACTCTATAGACCACAAGGTGAATAAATCTCTGGGCTGTAATACAAAAGGCCTCCTTGTCAAAGGGACAGCCTTAGATTAAAGCTGGGATTTTACCAGCCCAGCTGAACACACTGTCTGCCACAGCTTAACTCAGTCTGTGCAAAAGGAGACAATTAACTCTTTATGTCTGCTGCATCGGTGGCATGAAGATAAAACTGTTGCATTGTTTTGTGTCCCCTGAAAGATTAGATGTGAGACACACATGACTACATGCCTTACCTCCATCCAGTCAATAAACATAGCAACATCCTTTCCCACCAGCTTCGTGTAAGCAGCAGACACTGGGTAGTGCTGCTGAGCTCGAACCAGCCAGTCCACAACTATAACATTTGAATCAGGTTCCCTCTTGTACAGAGCATCCACCAGCTTTGGGACCCAGCTTTCATACATTCCTGTCACCTGTTATGTTGTGATAATTTAAAAGACAAAAAAGGGATACCTTGATATTATGTGCGGCACATAGACACCAAAATATCGAACAGAGTATCAGGGGTGTAACCAAAAGGGACATGCCACTCTTTTCTTCTTACCGTCCACCCATGGATCACCACAAAGGTTTTGCTGGTATGGTTGAAGTTGCATTGTGCCAAGCTGTCCATCTGCCCAGGAACTAGGTAGCAGACATCCTCATCAGGCTCCGCAGGTGTTCTTAACGAAAACTTGCTCTCAATCCCCTCAAAATTCATTTCAGCTTCTGCTGGACAAGATCATAGTAAACACATCAGTGGTTTAGAAGTATTAGGACAACCAGAAGTCACAGTCTCCAAAACTGGAGAGAGATTAGGAACAGACAAGAAATGGAACATGCTGTTTTAATTTCCCTCAGCAGCCACGTAGAAGGGAAACCAAAGGGTGAAAAATCACTCATTCTCCAAAACCACTGCTAAAGCAGTGAGAATCTGACCAGCTGTCCAATAGACAAATTCCTTTTAGGAGTCACAGTACAGAAGAAGAGCAGCAAGTTTCTCACCATACTATCATATACTTTGATAGCATATCTTCTAACTTCATCACAAATATCACTTCTTTACCATGGCTTCTTTTAGGACACAGTAGTCACAGATCACTAAAAATATGCGCTGCGGAGTCCAAATCTTATAAAACAGCCATTTTACCAACAAAGGATTAATAGTAGGCATCAGATGCACTAAGGAAACTAAACCAAGAGTGCAAAAGCCTGCACTTTGGAGGCAGTTAAAAAAAAAAAAAAAAAAAAAAATCATCTGATGAACAACACTTGAGGGGAAAAAAAAGAAAAAGTCTTCCTTTGCCTGAAACTATTTGGAATCCATTTGGAGGGAGAAAAATAGTTATGTACTGGCAGTAAGAAAATATGTGGTGGTCTCAAAGGATCACATCTCAGAACTTCCTCCAGTTTCCAGACCCCCCCCCAAAAAAATTATCATTTTGTTCCTGTCAAGGAAGAAAAGTGACCTTAAGCTTCCTGCTCACTTCTTCCTCTGTATGGGAGGAAAGGTAAATGAATCCTCCTTTTAGGTCTGATTCAACATTTACGCACCTCTATAGCCAGCTGACCCTGTCATTAACTGTGGGCTTAAAACCCAGTGCTTTCCTGAAACCAGGCCAAACTCTGGCAACTTGCTTTTAGCAAATATTGATGGCCTGTTTTCCAAGTGCAGCTGAACTCAGGCCAGCTCCATCCTTCTAAGAGCTGTTTCCCAGCATCACAACCACAAAGCTCTCACAAACTAGGCATGCACACACACAGAGATGGTTCCTAGTCACCATGAAACATCCAGGTGCATGATGAGGTCCCCAGGTTATGCATCACAAAGCTCTTCTTTTGCCCACTGAAGAAAAGGTTTTTCCCTAAATCTGGTGCATCTATCTCCATAAAATTGTGCCTCAACCTGCAGATAAACTGATCATTGTTTCAAAAATTTGTTTTCTGGTCTTCTCATTCTAGCCTCAGCAGGGCACACAGATTCCTGCCTGACCTCACTCTGCCCTTGGGTAGCTGTGCAAAGCTTGTGAGGATCCTGCTGTCCTTGGAGGGCCACAGAAGTCAAGGTCTAACCAAGCCCTGCAGCATGAGGTGCACAGACAGCACACTGGCTGGCAGCAAATGCTTATGTACAAGCCTTGGAGGGACTGCAGTCACCTGCAACCAACTGCTTAATGCTGCCTGCATTCCTGCACACTTGATGAAAGCAAAGCATGTACAAAGAAGCTAGCAGGAGCTGCTCGCTGAACAGAGGCAGAGCTCAGCTTTACTTTTGACCTTGGCTGTGCTAGGCTGGCCAGCTAATCCCACATAATTAAACTGTGGCCCCCCTTCTTCCTCAAAAAAGGATGTGGCTCAGGAGAAACATTTTTCTCCCAATATGCAGAATGATTCATACAGTGGCGAAGATAAGACTTATCTAAGCTGTAGAAAACAAGCAATCTACCAAGTTAAATGCTGGTTTTCTCAGCAGTTGTCCACTTCTAGCTGTTTCTGCTAGTCTCAAAACTTCATCTTCTCACAACAAGGAGATCATAAATAAATAAATAAAAGATCTGAAGACTGATTAATTAAATATCAGCTATAATTTTTCACTCAGCAGCAAATCAGTAAAACCTTGAAAGACCAGGAACGGCTTCCGAATCTAAGGCAACGAGGCAAGGACTTTCAATTATGTGTCTTCCTGTTCCACACAGGAAGGCAAACAATAATAGTCCACCTGCTCTCTAGTTAATAGTGCTTCCCTTCATATTTGGAAATCATTTCCTTTCTGAATTAAACTTATCTGATAATCAACCAAAACCCAAATTAAATCCAAATCCCATTGTGTAGTGTGTTCTCAATTACAAACATATGCCAGAATCTACACTTAGGTTCAGAATGCATCTTTTCTAGAAATAAGCTTCTGTGAAAACAAATTTGCAACGCAACATGTACCTCACCTCGCTATGTTGTGGGAGGATTTAGAAAGTCAGAAATTACTGCAGCATCCGTTCAGCTCAGAAGAAATATAATGGTGTGCAGCATTCACACATGTTCAAATCCAGGCAGCAAGATACCATCTGGATGAGGCAAGTGCGTGTTGTTGAGTTTTTTACTGACTTCTCAATGACACATTAATCAGAAGCCATCCTCGAGAGCTGCCCAAGTTTGGCACTGCAAATTCTGTTTGGGTGTCCGAACAAGATCACTCTGTTCCTCATTCTGTGCTGCACACATTGCAGCACTGCTTCATTTCCCACCTGTGGTGTATTAAATTTTAGAAATACAGTACAGAGGCATGTACATAATAACAGATACACACTTACAGTGCATACTGACCTCAATAAATGCTGAAACAATTTAAAATCATGGCTACAAAGCAGATTACTCTGGAAAGCAAGCATTTGCTATTTCAATTTCTGTACTTCAAAGTACAACTCACTCATATTAAAAGACTAAGAACCAAACGGTCATACATGGACTTTTGTCACCGACCTTGCTTTAAATCAACAAGAAAAAGAAGTCTCTTTAATCACATCCGAACTGAGTTGGTCAAACATTGTGACAGTGAGTCTCATTCCTGCAGTCTTACACAAAGCCAAAGAAATGCAGAGACAGACAACGCACACATTCCACAGGTTTGTTAATGATGTGTTTCAACTTGAGTTAGTTAAATCAAGGAAAATCCAAAATGGAGAGCCTTCAGCATTTTTTTCTGACAGGTGGACAGGAATTTAATTGAATTTGCATCAAAGTTTTACATAATGTAGATGGTAGAATTCAGATGAAATCTATGTGTATTCTTACTGAGATATTGAAGTCATTTTTGGGATGAGACTGCAACTCTATTTCTAGATGAGGCATCGATGAGGAACAGAGCTGGAGGTTAAAATTAGTAGATGAAACAAATCTATGCTTTTGCTAGAAATCACACTTTCTCAGGCTTAGTTCAGCAGGGGTATAAAGACAAGTGCTGTGTCGCAATAACTTCCAGGTGCAGTGACAAAAACAAGCCCCCATTACAAAATGAAGCTTTCAGGTCACCTAACTGAGCATAAGCCCACAGCAGTGCCCAGAAAATGTTATCTACCTCTTTGGGGAACTGGAAAGGGAGCAAAATTAAGAATTAAGCCACCAGTTTAAAGAGTGAATCTGGCTTCACTTACAGCAATGCTGCCAAACTCCATTTTAACCTACTCCAATACTTAAATTTTCCCTTACAAAAATCTGTTTTCATCTTGTAAAAAAGCTACATCAAGGTATAAAGGATATTTTAGAACTCAGAAGTGCAGAAAAACAGCTAGTAACTAGAATTCAGTAATCTCATTTTTCTGCTTAAAACTCATTTCACTGACTTGGCCTTGCAATTTGTTCAGTCCATGACTGCTGTCAACTCTGAAAGCATCCCACAGTCTTAAACATTCTGACTCAATATAAACACAAGTTTACTCACTAATAAGAGATCCAAATTCAAATTTCCTTCATGAGAAGCCAACAACAGCCTGGCAATTGTTTTGAACAAAGGAAACCATCAACAGTCTGATGGGTGAAGATAGTGAATTTTGAAGAAGTGATGGCATCTGGAATACGAATCAAAAACTCAAACAGCCACCATCAGGTGAAGGATGCCAAATACAGTAATACTACATGTGCAAGAATCAGTGCAATTCCAATATGGCTTAAATGGGGATCTTTGGTAAACAATATCCTGGCATTATGTACACAGAAATTGGAATACTATCAGCTAGGTGCAAAGATCATCAGAAGTTATACTGCTAGTCTGTGCAAACACAAGTCCACACACACACACAGGCAAACATCTGCACATAACATTAAACATTTACATAACCTGTTGGAGTTAAACAGAGTAACTCATCCTCCCCGCTGATAACCAGCATTAGGACAGAACATCCACCAGTTACACTGAACTCCTAAGTGAGCTCTGAAGCAAACTGATGGTGAGCTGTAATTAAGAGGCTGTACAACAGGAAGCATGATTGCTTCACCACATCTACATAATAAACTGCAAGCAGACTACTGCGCTGTAATCTGACAAAACCTTTCCCTTCAAAAAGGTTACCGTTTAACCTTACTGTGAAAGAAGTTCCAGCTTTCCTGACAGCAGAGCCCTGAGGTTAAGTTCCCCCCCTCACTTCCCAGAGGAAGGAGAACACCTCTGGATAGCACAGAGCGGGTGCCATACGTGGCCCAGCCCTGCAGCTTAGCAGGGTGAGGGCATGCTGCAGCTGCTGCATTGTGCACATGGGTGCTGCAGCTCGCTGAAGAGCTCCCTATCGAATGGATGCTTACTCAGCTGCAGCTGGGAGGCTTGTAACTCAATCCAGCAGCAAAGATCCTGCCATCCATCAGCTCCTCTGGGATATCTGGAATTAGCCCAAGACAATAAAACACAATCACTGCCAGACTGTACAGTAATATGGAGGAAAGAATGCATGAGAAAGCTACAGCACAAAGAGGTTCCAGTGAACTTCCTCAGGAGTTCGATCGCTCATGGTACGCCCACAGCACGTGGTGATGCACAAGATCCTCAGCCCTAAGCCATCTCAGAAGGGCATTTCTTCTGCAGAGGACACACCACAGCTGCCCTGGCAGCTCTTCCCCAAACATGGCCACAGCAAAAGCCAATAGCTCCTATCGCACAACAGCATTAAGAAATGGTGTAATCCCTGACTCCTGATTTACACTGGTAAAAATAGAGATCAGCACGTGCTCTGAGCAATGTATTATCTTTTCCTGGAACACCAATGTTATCTTCACCTACAGTATCTTTTTCCATGTTGTTTATTAAATACTCTAGATTCCTGGCGGGCTGCATCATGTATTTTCCATGGTTCCTAAACATCTTTTGACCATGGTGTCAAAGAAAGTGCCAGGCTCGAGGCTTACACAACTTCAGGACAACCACATAACCTGTCTTCATATAGTTTGTTCCCATGGAGAAATAATGCAATTGTTAAGTGTATGACAAATCAGTTCCTAGAGGGATGAAAGCCTGCTCTGGGAAGAGTTATTTTAGCATATGAAACTTGGGTACTGTGATGAAAACCGCTTTTGATTGCCTTTGATGCCACAAGACTGGATTCAAAGTGAAAATACATTCCTTTGGCTGCGCCACAGCACCCCATCCTCTTTCTTGTGAGCAGTTCCCTCCAGTTTTCCTCATACACTGCGGAGATAAAGGCATCTACAGTGAAAAAGCAACAGCTTACATACTACACCTAAGCTTCACCCAGCAGTTTTGGGAAACTTTTAAGTATGTGGACTATTAAAGGATACACTTGTCTACTGCACAATGTTTAAGGTGGTAACGCCATGACACAGTTGTAGTGTAACAAAATCAGACTCGTTGCTTGCTAAAGTTGCAATCATGTTGTGCATTAACCAGAGTATTAGCAAACACCCAGTAGTCAACAGGCACACGTGCTACTCTCTCTGTCCTGCAGAGTGCCTACACAAAAATGTTGATATTACAGGTGTGTGCCAAGACATGCTGGAGACATCTACTCCTCTGATAACATTTTCTCTTAATGGATTTTGTTACGTTAATGGTACTGCTGCCCAAATGCATTATTATGACATTGATGACATTCGGCCTTGTCTTACACACCGCAGACTGGGAACCCTGGCAGGCCGGGACTCAAGACAGGGCTCGAGATGCCAACCGTGATGCTACGGCTGGGCCCGCCTGCCTCTAGCAAAGGTCTCTTAGAATCCACCTCACTCTGGGTAAAAACAAAAACAAAAAAAAACAACAAGCAGATCCCAAACGCCCGAATCGCGAAGCCGCTCCAGTAGTTCCCTAACGGGATGCGAGTCCCCCCGTTCCTCCTCCAACCGCACCCCGCTAACCAGCAGGACCGGGAGCTGCAGCCCCGCACAGCTCTCCTCACCACCCCCACCCCAGAGCATCTAAGGAGAAGAGGGAGCCCCACACGCCCCTGCCGCTCCCCGCCCTGCCCCGCCCCGCGCACGCTCCGGCTCGGCCGGGGACCGCCCCCATCCCGCGCCGCACTGGCACTCACCGGGATCCGAGCCGGCGGCCCCGCGCACGCAGAGGCAGAGCACGGCCAGCAGCGCCGCTTTCCTCATCGCGCTTCTTCGCTCCATGCGCTGTGCCGCGGCGGAAAGGTTTCAGCGTGAGGGGTTAGCAAACAAACAAGAAGAATATACGAGTTCTTAAACTTTGCACGACTGTAAAGTAAGGAAAAGCAAACAGACAACAAAAAGCCAACTAAGAACTCAGTCGCTCCGGGACAAACCCGCAGCACCGGTCCCCCTAAGACGTGTATGCAAGCCACCCTCACTGCTGCCGCCGCTGCCGTTCCCTCCTGTCCCCTTAAGTCCCCGCCAATATGCAAATATGCAAATGAGCACCCACGCCCATTGGCGCGCGCCACGAGGCGTGGCCACCGCTGGCCCGGGCACAGGCGGCGGGGAGGGGGAGGGTCGGGCCGCTCCCGCGGGGCCCCGCGACCCTCACGCCCCCGCACGGCCCCGGGCACGGCCGGGAGCCGCGAGATCCGCATGCGGGTGCGGTTCTCTCCCCGGCTCTGAGCCTGCGGACTGGGCGCGCTGCTCCCACTCTTTCCCCTGTGCTCGCCCTGAGCCTCGAATGCTAGCTTCCCTCTTTCCTGTGCTGTTGTACCAAGAAGCAACTGGTGTTCAGCTCGCTGCTTGTGAAGCACCTTTTGCTGCTTGCGCACAAAGCCTCTGCCAATGTTTTGTCTTGCCAGCAACCAAGGGGGTCCAAGCTTAGAGTGCAAGTTGCTAGAGGTTGCCATATGCGCTCTGGAGAAATGCAGACTTGCCTTTCCTAGTTTTTCAGTTCTCTGTGTCCCTCCGCCAGCAGTTTGCCATCTGTTACCTTTTGCTGCTGCCACAGGGTGAAGGATCAGTTACGTAAGGAAATGTAACAGAGAAATATTAAATTAATAACGAGCCTTGCTTTTATTTTGCATTGTGTTGTCATGCTTTTGGTGTAGGGAAGGAGGACTCCTTGGTTTTGGCAGCATGGAGCAAATACCATGCACTTCAAAAGCAGTGGCTTCTCAGAGTGGAAATTAAAACACACCTGGTCCCCATGGGCACAGCTGTTCAATAGGAAGTGGCTCAGGCAGAGCAGCACTGGGTCACCTCTGTAAAGTGCCAATCTGATAAAAGACCAATAAGATCCCAGTACAAGTATGCATCTCAGGTTGGGTGTGAGGCAAAACAACTCTGAAAGAGTGCAGAAGCAGGGGCGCAGGCTGCCCATGGAGGTGATGAAGTCGCCGTCCGTGGAGCTGTTCAAGAACTGGATGGATGTGGTCGGTGGGCATGGTGGGGATCTTAGAGGTCATTTCCAGCCTTAATGATTATATGAGTCTGTGATGTCAGCTTTTTATATCCAAAAGGCACTGGCAGAATTTAATGAAGGCGCAACTGAGACTGAGACTTTCTTCCAGCCGAGATGAGCTGGGTGCAGGATATGGAGCAGCACAGGAGACAGGGGCTGGGAACCAGGGGCTAGGGGTGAGGAGAGGGACCAGAGGGTGGACATGTGGGTGGGAGAAGCACAGTATGTGCTCTCTGCTTTGAGTAAGTGTGGAGCATATCCTCTAACTGGTGGTTGCGACTCATCAAAACAATGGCAAGAATTTTCTCATGTCTTTTTTTTTTTTTTCTTTCCAACTGTGGTCTAAACAATGCATTTGCTATTGATTTAGTTTAGTTGAAGCTCTATAGTGTAATTTCCCCCCTACAAATCAACCTGGCTCCATCCAGGTTCGGACATCCTTCCTAGAAAATTCCACTCCCTGCAGCCAACATTTAGCAAATGAAGAGAACAATGTAAAATAAGGCTCCATAACACAGACTTTCAGGCCACCATAGTCACAGGTGATATTTCCAAGCCACTGGAGCAAAACAGGGCATGAAGTCTGTCCCCCATATCCTTCACAGCTAAGCCAATGACTACTACAGCAAAATAGTGTTTTAGAACACAGTAGTGAGAAGACAACTGGTGCAGTGTTAGTGGCAGGTATGATGAGGTAGAACAGAGCCCTGGCAGGCTAGCCCAGGGGCAGTGCTGGCCCCCACAGCCTCTGCTAATCTGCAGGCTGTAGTCAGAATTTCAGTTAATTCCCAGTTCAGACAGTGGATCCTATCAATAGCCAAGGGCTGGCAGCAGATCTGCAGGCTTCTTGGAGTAATATGTAATTTGTTACACTGGAAATGCCTGCTCGCATAATTTTTGTGTTCCATCTCATGGCCATGCTTCATTTTAAGACATAATCTGAAAGAGTTATGCAAAGTCTCCACCTAAAAAAAAAAAAAAAAAATTGCAAACAAAACATTAAAAGCAAATTTTGATGTGATGAAAGAGAATAGGCAGAGTGGGAGGGGAGCAAATCAGTTTTCTCAGATCTTGAACGAGTTGCCTAAGTCTGTTGTAAACACAGCTGCAAAACACTCTGAAATAATGGGCTTCCTGAGGGCAGGATGTGCCTGCCCGCCATGCAGTTGCACTGCTCTGACATAACACTTCTCCCAGCATTTATAAAGCACTCATTCCTTGCAGATGATCATGGTCAGACTGTGAAGGAACTTCATGGCATCAACTCAACATGCTTCAGTGCTATGATAGCTGATGGCTATCAGCTGGATTTGAGTTTTGCTTCCTCTGTAAAATACATAATCCTATAGGGGAAGCAAAACTTGATCTGTGAATCAGAGCCTGACGTATCGTTCTTGGGGATGCTGAAGTAAGTGGAAGGTAAAAGAGCAGAAAGACATTATTTCCAATAGGGGTGGGTGGGAAGTGTGGAGGCAGGAAGATGGAAGTTGCATAACTGGGCTGGTGCTTGCAGCTGCAGACCATGTGCAAGGTTAGAGTCAGAACAAGCCCACGTGTGTCTGCTATGCAGTGTGAGCAGGCTGGGCTGTGTGGTGCATCTGGGTTAGACCTCAAGCAAATTCACTGTCTCACACAGCAGCAAGCAAGGGGAGAATCAACCCCAGCACTTATTTCCACTCCACCACACCTAACAGGGCCTGAAACAAGGCAAAGGCCTATGTCTGAGAGAGAGAGCTAACACCATGACTGTGATCATTCCTGTGCTGTCGTAGGTCTCCTCACACAGGTGATTAAATAGCTCAGGACAAGAGGTCTTCCAATAAGCATTATTTTCCTAGAAGCAAGCAAAAGTCTTGTTCTGCTTTCCTCTTTGTGAGGAGATGCAAGTAGGCAAGAAATCTCTGTTTTCACCCTATGAATATTTAAGTTTTCCTTCTGTGGAAGAGGAAAAAGGAAATTAAATTCTAAAAGAGTGACATTTTCCATGTGATTTCTCCTCTAGTAAGTTCATCAACAAGGAAGCCTTCCCTCCTGCTTAAAGTTTGTTCAAAGATAGCAAAAGAGGTATTTCTGAAGGGTGCTTCTTGTGAAAACCAGCCACCTCATAATAAAAACATAGCTTGGGAGTAAGAAATGGCTTTCTCCAGCCCGTGAGCAACTGCTCCCTCAGTCTTCAGTGCCGAGAAGGAAAATGCTAAGCAGCTTTTTGTGTTCTTCACTCCCTTGCCCTTTCTGGCATCTGGGCTCTGTTATGGCTTGCCGCTCCCTTCCCATGTAGCCTTATCTTGCAGACAAGGTCCTGGCTCACTGATTAGTAGAAGGCTTCATTCCTCTTTGCCTCGCTCTCTGATTTTCAGTTCAGAACACAGGCTGTCCACATGCTCTCACAGAGAGACCTAGGCTCTGGCACAGCTTGTGTGGTGGGCCTGTGCTACTATTTTCTCAACTACGCTTTATTTAATTATCACGCTGCAGGCAGCGCCTGCCAAAGCCAGCATGCTGTCTGGCCAGACACATCTTTCAAAATGCAATGCCAAGGGAGAGACATTCCTGCAGCCTGTTTGGCGTGGCAGGCAGGGGAGGACAGGCCTGCTTCACATCTATTGGCCGCAGGCTGGGCCCCTCACTGCCCCTCACACAGCTCCTGCAGTAGGGTAAAGATGACGTTGTCTGAAACTTCTGCAAGATTACGCAAATGTGCGAGGGCAGGAGGGAGAAGGAGAAGGGAGAGCTCGTGTCTGAGTGGCACTGCTCTGTCCCTGCAACACGTGGGCATGACAGGGCAGGGGCAAGGCCCACATCCTACCAGTGAGGTGCCTGGTGGGCAGCCTTCAGCCTCCCCTGTCCCTCTTACACCAATTGCTATGCCATTCTCTAATCATGGGAACAGAACCCTCCGCTTGGGTCCCAGCCTGGCAGTCTGCATCCTGCTTGCCTTGGGGACAGCGAGGAGGCTGAGGCGGAATGCATGGTGAAGCCAGTGTGGGAAAGTGTGCGTGTTGTTTTCGTCTCAAGAAATGTACCAGGGAAGAGAAGCCACTTCTCTGGCCTCTGGGCTCCCCAACGAGGAATAGGATAATCGCTCACTTTCTGCTTCCCCTTTACTTTGCTCTGCAGCGCTGACAGATGGTGTGTAGTGCAGCCAAGACTGGATTCCAGCTTGTATCTCCTCCGGTCGCTTGCGACTTACTCAGAACAGATTCCTCCTTGGGTTGACATTTCCATCTCATCCCAAAGGGAATTTGTTTTTAATTTTCATTTAAAGTTTAGGCTGAGCTAGCATTGCTGCTCTGGGCTTTCACAATTGCTGTGTAAAAACTCCCTCCTGGCCCAGTGCTGCTGATGTGGACATCTAACCCAAGCGCTCATGGAGAGAGGGCTGTGCTCCCCCAGGACAGGTCGGCACGCCTGCGGTCAAGGCACGCTCATGGCACTCCACCAGGGACTGTTGAGGGATCTTGCAACGATTTTGTGCTCCTGAGTTTCACATGCCTCAGTTCCATGCCCAGAATTACAGGAGTTTATTCCTCTTCATGTGCACACGTGGGCATATCCACGTGCACGTGTACCCTCCTCATTTTTCTCTTCCTGCCGGATTTGTACATAGCTAGCTTGATGTAGACTTAGGACTCTGATATTGGTTCCCAGTTCCTCTGTTCAGTATCAGGCAGGCAATAAGAGTATGCCAAAGAAAGGGGGGAAGTTAATTTGAGAACATCCCAATGATTGAAGTGCAGGGCAGGGGAGGCAAGAGGCTGGGTATCTCCCTCTCCAGCTCCTGTTCAGTGATTCAGAGTCACAGAATCACAGAAGTGTAGGAACTGGAAGGGGCCTCTAGAGATCCTTGAGTCCAAGCCCCCTGCCAAAGCATGCTCCTTAGGCCAGGTTGCAGGTAGGTGTCCAGGCTGGTCTTAAATGTCTCCGGAGAAGGAGATTCCAGAACCTCCTTGGGTAGCCTGTTCCAGCTCCATCTCCCTCACTGTGAAGAAGTTCTTATGCACATTTGTGCAGAACTTCCTATGTTTTGGTTTGTGGCCATTGCCCCTTGTCCTATTACCACGTATTGCTGAAAGGAGTCTGGCTTTTGTCCCTTTGCCTCCCACACCTTAGATATTTATAGACATTGATCAGATCCTCTCTGAGTCGTCTTTTCTCAAAGCTGAACAGACCCAGGTCACTCAGTCTTACCTCATAAGAGAGGTTTATATCCAGAAGAGGATATAAACAAGCCAGAGGAGGAGGAGAGAGAAGGAGCAGGGGATATGGTGACAATATCCCACCTCCCTTTCAACAACCCTGATCACCATGTGAACTGTGAGAGGGACTGGAGGAATGGCAGACCTGATTCTGTTGTAGAGGCCTTCAAAGACTGTAAACTGGCTCTCCAAGTTGGAAAGGGATATTTTCCTTTCATTGAGAGCCACTAAAGGAAGTACCTCATCTTTCCATTAGGGAATTGTGTGAGGTCAGCAGTATCACGTGCTCAAGGCAGCCACTAATGCAGGAGACCTTTTGCCTGATTTTAAAGCCCTAAAGTGCTCAGTCTGGCATTTTTAATGCAAAAGTCACATGCATGTCACTGAAGACAGAGAGGAGGCATGTTCTAGCTCCCACTGGAGTCAAGGAGCACCTGCTCTGCATGAGGGCAGCCTCTGAAACAGAAAACACAGTCAGATCTCATAAAGGTAGTACAGATCTTTTCACTAGGCACTCACACATGGCAGATGAACGTTCAGTTTTTTGAAGTCCCCAACATCATCTTCCGCCTGAGTCATTCCTACTGTGCCCAGTGCATCCTTGAAGCTGTATGAGACAGCAGTGAGACCCCAGTGTTGCTGCTGGGAAACTGCTGTTGGTGACACCACATCTGGTGTCACCAGTTGTCCTCTGTAGCTGCTTGAGGCCTTGTGTCAAGGCTTTACAGGGAGCAGGAAGCCAAGGAAAATGCTCAAAGTGGCCTGCTCCAATGCTCTGTGTAGAGCAGAAGGAGTCACAGAGCCCAGACCTCCTTTGGCAGGGAAGGCATGGCATAGTCCTAAGTGAGTAAAGCCGGAGGGGTGCTGAACAGGTAATGGAAAGCAGGAAAATTGTTTGTTCTTTGTCTTCTTTGGGTGCCACTGGTTTCCGGCTCCACTGGAGCCTTTGTCTCCTCCCCATTCGTACCACCCAAGGTTTCCATGACATCCTTAAGGGGAATTTTTGTTTTTATGTCTAACGGTGAAGAAAGCCATCTTGTGTGTTTGTGCACAAGTTTGCAGTTGTGTGGCTGGAATGATGCCAAAAAAAAAAAAAAAAAGGCTATTCTTATAAACCTTCCTGTTTACTTAGTATAGCAGCTACCTCAGTAAATGTTCCTGTGTTTAAAGTTATAAAGAGGCCATTCAAAGAGCCAATAAAAGGCTTAGAAATCTCTAAGGATCAGACTCCAGGCATGAATTAGGTAATAGTGGTATTAGCATAGCCTGTTTCTCCAGGCAGCTGATAGCATTGTAACTAACCAAACTATGACATAAATTTGCCAGAGGAAACAGGCAAAATAGCTCTGTGGGTTGTTTCAAATTACTTATCCTGCGGGAATCCTAAGAATCCCAGTTAAATAATTAGGGACATGTGAATTTCATTTCCAATACTTCTGCTACCATGAGAACTTTGGGAAGGTGGTTTTTTTAAGGCATATCAGTTCCTTTGTTGTTAAGTAAACTTCTTTCTCAAATGTTCTGGGGTCATGATGCTCAAAATGATATATATCCTTAAGGATTATTTTGTGTTACAGCAAGAACTAGTGGTTCCAGGTTTTCCTCTGTAAGAACATAGCTAGAAATGCTTTTGACCTAAAAATCATAGGAAAATGAAATCATCCAGAGAAGTTCCTAGCACATAAACTGTCCTGGTCTCATGCCTTGCCTCCAGCCCAGGCGAAGCAGCATTCCTCCACACGGACTGTAAGCACAGACTGTCATGCAAAAGATAGTTCCTCTCTCTCTTCTGTGTGCTCAGACTATTCTGAGCCGCAGTGGGATTTTTGAGAACATCTTCATTTACCATTCATGGGCTACTTCTGGATGTGCTTGAATTCATTGTGGCTAGGCACCATGGAGGACAAAATGTTGGATTCTGTGGAAGTAGCCTTGAGTGAAGTGTGTACTCTTGAATTCAGGTCTTAGAAAAGCCACCTAAACCTCTTCGAAGTGCCACCATAGAAGATGTGATGGATACTGCTGCTGCAAAGCAGGAATGGGATGACTGTGCCCTATGAAGCAGCTGTGTATGAGCCCACGTGGGTACCTGTTCCACCACCTGCAGAAGTGAGGTCATCCAATTGCGTACACATTTTTTAAACTTGTGGTTTTCTATAAATATTGTGGTTGAGGTACAGGGCTGAACAGACAGCAGAAGATGAGGAAATACACGCAGCAGAAAAATGAACTCTACTCAGCCTAGTTTAAAAACTGCTGGGCTTTCTTTGCTTTGTTTCAAAAGACAAATGGTGAGGCATTTCTTATTTACCTTCTGGTTTTTGAGGTTTAACCTTCTCCTTGTCAGATTCTTCTCTGTGGCCATGAAGGCTAAACATTCACTCTTCCGTAATGCAAGCTGTGAGTCCTGAGAGAGAGATCTTAAATAAACTACCAGCTTCCACAAGACTCGCTGTGATTCCAAAGAGCTTCCGCCTCTTTTGGGGTTGATGACCAGTTCACAAGGTGCCCCAGCTTTTCTCTCGATTGTCAGCATACAAACAAACTTACTGAGTAATTATTGTTTTGTTGTTCATTTATATTTGCCTTCAAGCTGGTGAAAAGCCACTCTCCCCCTCCTTCAGCATCTCAATGTTGTAGTTTGTTGTCTTGGTGGAGCAGGTTTGTTTTCTTTGTTGTTGTTTTGGCCCATGGATTTCTTTTCCTTAACAGCATGAAGAGAGGAAAGCTTTGTAAAGGAGAGAACCAGCCTCAAAGGAAGTTCCACCTGTGGTCATGGAAAAAACGGTTCCTACTTAAGTATTTTCCTTACACAGGGGAGAGCTAAATAAATTCTTTCTTTGTGTTTTCAGGACATTAGAGGACTGGGATCAGAAGGGAGAACCATACTGTGAATTGTTTTGCAGGCAATTGAAGAGGGCAGTCACTGCCCTGTTCTCTGCTTGGCTGTCACCTTGATTCCGTCCCAAGATAAAGCAGAGACAGACAACAGAGCAAACAAAGCTAATGGGATAAGGCAAATTTGGGGCTGATTAGGCATGCTAAAGGAAGGAGTCAGTGCTCCATGGATAATTCACGGCAAAACAGCTGCAGGCTTCTCTTTCGAGGCAGAAGTAGAGCTCAGCAAAGTATTTTCAACCTAAGTAATTCTTGGCTTTGAAAACTTGCGTTATAACTCAATCACAATATTTTGCAGTTTTATGCTGAATTAGCTGAATTGCTGAAGATTAAGCAATAGTTCTATAAAAACTTTTTGGTTTTATATTTTTAAAGCAAAATGCTGTTTTTTAAAACTTTTCATTTTGGCATCTCCGTTCAAATTTGTTCTTACAGTGTAGAAAAGGAAACAGCCATGCAGCTCTTGAATACAAATGAATACTGATCCTGGTCTTAATAAGCAGTCGTGTTTGCCTCCAAAAGGTAGTTAAGCTGCAAGCTTTTCGGTATCACTAGCTCTCTTTTTGCATACAACTACTTTCCATTCAAATATCCCATGTAAAACTAAAACTGCAAAGACAGATTCAGCTGTTCTGTACTTCACGCGAATGCCAGTTTCTGAGGTGCTAAGCAGCTATAAACATGGTCCAGCTGGCAGGGCAGGACATGTAACATCTCCTTTGCTTTTGTTTGAACAGTACTAGCCAGAAGAGTACACTACAAACATGCTAGCCTGACTGATCCTGGCAGAAAAGAATCACTGTTAATGATAACCCACATCCATACATCTTGCTCTGCACATTTGGAATCTCTGCAGAAGTTAAGCTGTGCTTATGCAGAGAAGCCCAGTATGGCAAACACTGTTAATAAGGTGTGTTTCCAGATATCTGGGGCCTGCAGCAGGCAGGACGTGTCAGGGCTGCTGCTTTTGGACTTGCCCCCGCTGGCATATCTGCATACAGATCAGTATGTAGAGATGAGTGACTCATACTCTGAGTGAATGAGCCTTCCTGATTCACCTTGCAACACAGTAGAACAAAAAGTGGTTAATTGTCCAATTTTCCTATTAAGAGAGGCAAGAACAGATCTGTATGTATATTATGTATTTAGTCTTAAATTTACCCAGACATTTTAAATACCTGCCTCTGCACTGCTAGTTTCCTTTCCTTTACCAATTTTCTTTTTTTTTTCTGCAGGAAAAAAAATCATAGCATTTTCCAGTGTTGGGTTTCATCCAAAATGGAACACTTCCATCCCCAAGAAGTAATTCCCAAAGCTTTATAATAACAGCATATATCCGAAAATCTGGGGGAAAAAAAAAACAAACTGAAAACATAAGTGCATGAAGAACGCAGATGACTTTTTGTAATTTGACATCTGTATAATTGTTGGATTTGTTCCAACTGGAAAAGTATTTTCTTCTGGAAATGCAGACTAGATGCTGTAAATCAACTCTAACCAGCCACTAGTAACTTCACAATAGCTGGCAGTGAAGGGTAAGGTTTCTTTACAGTGAAACAAGACCTTGTATTAGATAGCCTTTCTCCTGAACAGATGATCTTACTTCTCTGATAAAGGGCTTATGCATGTGAAAACAAAACCAGGTACCTCCTCAAAGAGAAGAGCCACTGTGCATCCCAACAGAATCTGTGAAGGAACTGGCTAATTCCTGCCAGCAGAACACCACAGCAAACCTTGGTCTTGTTAAGGCACAGGGCTGGGAGCATTGATTGACTTAAGCAGAGGACAGTATTAATTTCCTTCCAGGGGCCAGCTGAAATATGTCAGTGTGTGTATTTATGCTTAGTTACCCCTGCTGCTGCACGCCCTGTTGCTCAGTGAGAAATCCCCATCCTCAAAACTTTTACCATTGTTGGATGCCAGTACATAGGGAGAGTTTTACAGCCATGATGTATTACCTTGCCACCTGTCATCTGATGATTACAGTGTGTATTGCGAAAGATAAATTTCCAAAACCTCTGTAAGCTGGGACACCCCAGGAAGGGGAAAAAGGAAAAAAGGTAGAAGCTTAGAGGAAGAGTTTTGTAACCCAAAACTGCACATGAAGTTTGCTTGGACAGACATGGAGAAAGCCATAGAGTCAGGAAACCATGCACAGTGCCTGACAGCTGATGAATGCTACAGACAATAGCTGAAGGCGTTTATTTCTCAATGTCAATCAGCTTACTAGTTTTAGTCACCCAGATTGGTGTATCTGTCAGCGTCCCCCTTAGCACCTGTTGTTGAGGCAGAATCTGGAGCCACAGGGACAGAGGCCTCTCCCGTTCCAACTGGGTACACTGCTATTCAGAATTCATCCAAAGGTCCAGAGCTTAAACACCAGCCCTTAGAAAAAGTGTCAAAAAAACACACTCTTATGTTCCAAAAACTATGGAAGTTTGCCGCTTTCCATGTCAGGTAATCCTCTTGATTCATGCAGTTCATGGAAGGATAGCTTGAAGGAGGCCTCAAACTTACCAGACATGAATTCCAGCAGAATCCATTGACTGGCTTCTTCTGTTATGACTACTTCTGGCCTTTTAAAACATTTAGGATGAATAGTAAAACAAAAAGATTGAGTGTTTTCATGAAAATATTTCTTGATTATGTTCAAAATCCTGCTGAGAACACAACTGTATGAATTGTATTATCCATGTATTAATTTATTTTTCTGATTGTTTCATATATTTTTGATGCTATTAATTCTCACACCACTACTACCACTACCACGCACCTTCCAAAGACATTTGCAAACTGTAGAGTTGAAATAGATACTGGTAGTACTACTGATAAGGTCTAATGTGACAAGTCCCTTCTTTCGACAGTCCTTGTATAGCTTTTTACTGCATGAATACATCTCTATCCTAAATCTTTTTTCTTGTGTTGATCAGCTGTCTGACTTGTTTTCAAAACACTGTTTTCTCTTTCACCCCACCGAAACCAAACTTGAGCTTAAGGGTCCTCGCACTTCAGTAAATCATCTCAATAAATCAGTGCGTAACAACCCATGAAGAGGCCTATTCAAGCCTATTCCCCTCTGGCCTCAAACTTACTTAAATCCCAGCCTCATGTTTTGTTCCAAGATCTTACACCATCCTTTCTCTCTCTACAACCGCACAAACCCATTGGAAAATTAATACATTCCCCAAGGATGGAGAAGGGCAATCTAAGACCCATGGGAGACCAGCCATGACCTTTTTAAAAGTTACAGGCCTTTCCTGTCTGACAGAATCCTCTGGAGGGAGCACGCAGCTGAAATTGCATGAACTGAGCTTGCTTTGCAACCACTCTAGACAAATGATTGCTAAATGCAACTCGGCATACACAGCAGAGAATTGTCTACAACCTGCAAGTACCATCCCTTTACAGCAAATCTGGGGGTTGATGCAGATTTGGGGAAGGCATTTGATGCAAGGCTGATGTGGACACCAAGATCTGAAAATATCTCATTGCAAAAATTACTCGTTGGATGCAGATGCATCATGTTCTCACTATCTTTGGAGTCTTTTATTTCATTACTTGGGCTTGCGCATTTTGAGTGTATGAAGTATATATATTTAGCTCCCTGCATGAAAATATAAATGGAGAGCAGTCTTATGCTGGAGGTGAATTTATGATGTGATACCTTGACTGTGAAACCTTATTGTGGATTTCAAGTAAAGCCTGCAGTGCGAACTAAGGCTTTATACAGAAATATCATGATCCAGCACACAGTTAGCTTTTGAGTGTGTACTAGCTGGAACACATCTCATTTACAAGTAAGACTTCATCTGACTGAAGACCCAGCACACAGGGAAGCCTGAAAGAAACAAGCAGGAAAAAAGTGTTTGTGTATCATATCTTGAATGGTTGTATGCTCACTGTCCCCCTTGGTAACAGAGCAGTACTTACCACTTTAATCCCCTTCAGTCCCTAGAGATGAGTGTCATGGCAGAGAGCCAGCATTGCAGCTCTTCCTACTCACATGTTCAGCCATGTAAATCTCAAGAGAGTCAACTGGGACAAAGATGATGGTGTGCTGTTCTTCCACATATTCAAGTCCATACCACCAACTTTTGGCTATTACTTACTACATTTTTTTCCCTTGTTCCTTATCCCTCAGGAATGCAATTCAGCATCTAGAAAGTCAAGCACATGCTATAAGATCTGTTCAGTTAATTCAGAGAGGAAAGTTCCAGTTGTTTTGTTTGGATGACACCCAGGATTTGATGAACAAAACATATTTAGTTCCTGATCCCTAAGAGTAGCCTCACTTCATGCTGCCTGAATAAGGATGTGAAGACCCACATCTCACACCACTGCCAGAGATTTCAGACTTCCTTAGAAGATATGGAACCTGGAGAAGAAAAGGCTCCAAAGAGACATAATTGCAACCTTTCACTATCTAAAGGGGGACTATGAGAAAGAACAGACTCTTTAGCTGAGCCTGACGTGATAAGGAGAAATGGTTGCAAACTAAAAGAGAAGAGATTTAGGTTAGATATAAGAAAAAAAGATTTTTATGATAAGGATAGTGAGACACTGGCACAGGTTGCCCAGACAGGTGGTGGAGACATTCAAGGTCAGGCTGGTTGGGGCTCCTGGCAACCTGATCTGCCTGTAGGTGTCCTTGCTGGGCAGTTGGACCAAATGACCTCTGAGAGTCTCTTCCAAGTGAAATGATTCTATGATTCCATTATCTGATCACTTGACACCCAAACTGGTGCCAAAGTGGCTACCCAAAAAACATTAACCATTCTGGAAGAATTCAGCATTATTAGGCAGTACCAAAGGCAGACAACAAGCCATTAAAGAGAGAAGTGTCTGCATGAAAACTGTTGGAGTCCCTTCATGTTCCAAGTTGGGTCTAAAAACTTGAAAGTTAAAAATATAAACAAATCTGGAAGATCTTACATACATCATTTGATAGGAAAGATAAAGGAGCAAGTCTCTTGAGAGCTACTGAGAAGAAATAGAAAGTTAAAGACAAGGAAGTTGGGGTTATTCCCTTAAGTCTCTATCATAAGCAGTGAAATGCAAAAGAAGGAACAAAAATCCCCAAGGAGAAGCCCATCATTGTGCTGAAGAAGTATCCAAACTCATGAAAAATCAGGAAAGATCTGCATGAATTGGTTAATTATGCAATAGGACATTAACTTCTACCATTCATCCCTAGTGTACAGTTAGGAAAAAGACAATATTACGCAAATTATGAAACATATTGCTATTTTAAATTTTCTTCATTATTCACTGAAATTAAATGCAAGCTAAGAAGTTCAGAAATATTTCTTAATACAATTTTGCCTCAGGAAAGGTCACTTGCTGCAGGAGAACTTATTCCAGTGGGGATGATCAGTGCCTTTAACCTGTAGCACTCTCTCAGCCACCAACCTCTCCCCGTTAGCTCTCGCCATATACAGCTTATTACACTGGAGGTAAAGCATAGCTGAAGTTTTAACACGTACCTGAAGCAAGAAATCCCTATCTTAAAGCAAGTAATCCATATTTTTACCTTCAGCTCAGGCATCATGCTCAATAATGAGTTTCTAAAGATATCTAGAGTAATTTTATCTTATTTCTTTTCTCGGAGACTTCCCATGCAGGCCACAGGAATGGGCATTTCAAGAGTACAGGGAGGAACAGACCTAGCCTGTGGGTAAGTATCTACCTGTGGTGAGATGTTTAAGAAATTGTGATGCCCAGATCTGAGACATGATTATGCAGTTCTAAATAAGTGCTATGAAGATTTTACAATGAAATTCATAGAAAAAGAAGAAGGCATGGAGTGGATCCCAAATTCAAACTTCACCCAAAATACACCAGTCACTTAACGCCCTTGCACACTGAGATCAGCTAGCTGGACTAAAGGCTAGGATGGGCATAAGATCTTGTAACGATTTCTCTCATGTTGTTACTGCAAACACCCTTAGAAAAGCCTAAACACTTTACTGTGCCTCAGTTTACTCCCATGGGTGTTTGCCAAATGATACAGAAGACACACTGAAGCCTGCAGGGGTACATCTGAGGATCCTGGCCGATTTGTTTTTCTAGAAGAGCAATCACTGGCATATACTGTGTGCCCTCACACTGCTCTAAAACATACAGCTCCTTGCCAAACACAGTGATGGCTACTCCTAACCAATCAATGATGTGATCTTGGAATTGCTCTCTCTTGCTGAAGGAGAAAGCCCAGAAATCCAATTTAAACATGCTGGAACAGTGTTCTGATGGGAATCTGGATGTCTGGTGGCTGTTTTTGTGCCCAAGGAACAGTGGACTTCATGCAGACCAAAAACCCCCTTCACTACATGCTTGGAACGTGCCTAGAAAGCTGGATTTTGGTTTTAGATGGCGCCTGCAAGTTCCAGCCTAGCACAATGAGCATCCGGCACACCTCAGTTTGACGCCGGTGCTTGCGCTATAAATAGAGGAGCTCTGGCATTCATTGACTGGATCTGCAAGGAAGCACACAGCCACGCTGTCCATAGCATGCTCTGACCAGGCTATTATTCCAACTCCTTGTTAATCAAGAGATATCCATTGACTACTAATCCAGTTGTCACACAGTGTTTCAGGGACACATGCAGAAAGTGTTAAAACAGTATGTTACTTTACACCCTCTTGTGCTCCTGGGGTTTTTTTTCTAGCTTTCAGGTATCAAGCACAGCCCTAAGGAGCTCTATATCCTGTTTTTCTCCTCCTGCTTCTGATGAGGTTTTGTAGGCAGTATAAATAATTAGAAACAAATAAATAGCCCAAAATTTGCTTACACACCTTATCTCATCATGACAGAAAGTTCTAAGCCTCTCCAGCACTACCATCTTTCAGAGGCTTTGCATCACTCCCTTTTCTGTGATCATTCCTTTCTGGAAAGTAACGTGCTTCAACCCTGTCTGCAACAGAATCCAAAACCTCACAAAAGCTACCGGACAGATGATTAGTTTGGGTCCTATATCCTTGGTTTCACTTGTCCTTAGCACTATAAAAGTCAACACAGTGTCATTTTCTTTCAAAAAAGTTATTTTTACATTATTCAGGAAGAGTTCTTCTCTGAACACAGCCACATAGAGTATGAGCAAGAAAAGAGTCCACTTTTTCCCCCTGTTGGACTCCTTCCCATAAAAGAGGCAGCACAACCAACTAGGTTTAGTAGCAGAGGCTGAAACACTCCTGGAAGCTCTGTGTCTTCTGTGTGTCAGTGGTTGGGATCTCCTTCAGGTTGGGATCTTCTCAGCTGCACACTCAGGCACCAGAACCATTCCCAGTTCTTGGCCATTTCAGGGCTAATTCTGTCCTAACGAGTATATATCATAGTACTGATGACATACCATGCAATGCTAAAAGCTGAGTTGGGAAAGTGCTGCCAACAGCAGAGCAGGGCCATAGCCAAGTTCAAGGAGGAGACACCATATGCTTTGTGCCTCTGCTACTGATCTGTACTCCCTAGAGGACTCTCCCAGTCAGAGGCACTGGCCAGCCCAGGTCAAGCTGTCCTGTAAAATTAGCAACCAAGACCATCACAGGTAGAGGAGTGGGATTTCCTAACTGCTAGAGGAAAAAAAAAAAAAAAATCAACCTGCTGAAACATGGACTGATTTTACTTGGCTGTCAGCTCCTTGATTGCATAAGTGAAACAGAGACTTCTGTTATTATCAAAGCAGACAATATGTGCAGTCACTAATTTATTTAAACCAGTTGGTTTCCTACCATACAAACTTCTTTGTTTTCCACTCCCTTTCTTATGCAAGTCTCTCCTGGCTAAGATGTTCTAGGCATGACATTGAGTAAGCGAGTGATGAACTGACTATTAACCCAAGGGTCTAATTTCCCCTAAACAACTCCAATGTTGGTGAACAATGCTATTCTTCCATTGGCACATGAATATGCAATACATGATGTGTATTGCATTACATAGAAGCCAGCTACTGGAGCTATGCCTTGCAGCCAACTATCTGTGAACCTTGTGGACCAATAGGTTCCATACTGAATCTGTCTATTCTAGATAGAGGGTTTGAACGTGTCAAAGGTCTAAAATGGTACTGGGTAGATGTGCTAAGGAAACTGAATTGCCCTCAAATTTTCCCTACAATACTGCAACCAAAAATGGTAAAGCTGCTGCATGAGAAGGCAACCTGACACCTTCCATGAGAACATCCCACAGCTCGTTATACGTCACTTTCCAAGAAGAATAGACTCTAGTGCTTAGCAGCAATTTAAAAATAAATTGTGAAAGAATAATTGAAGTAGACTCCATAGAATTAACATACAATGGAATTGAAAGTCTTTTAATTCACAGTGAGCATTGTCTGATGCTAATTATATTCTTCATTCAAGAGTCTTCAGCCTGGGACAAAGGAATATTATGATACAAACTGTAAGGTATTTAACAGTGGTCACCTGATAAGGAAATGTATTCCCCAGACCTTGCACTTGTTACACAGCTCATGTTCAGAAGCCCAACTTATTCAGCTCTGGTCAGCAACCAGGAGGGATAAGGTAGAAAATAGAACCTTTCAGATGTGGGCATAGAGGGAAGTGGCCTACAGTCACCATCTGTGCCCTGAGGTCTTGGCAACAAGGTGCCTTCTTTGTGGCACAGGTTCCTGAGCCTATGCCATCAAGGCCAAGGCTGGCCTCTCTTTGAAATAGATCAAGGTTTCTAGCTGTAAGCTGGGAGTTTTCCATGCATAGTTTGGTCCATTTCATTTAACTGAACTCCTGAAATAGTCAACATGCACTCCAATGAGCCTTTTCTAAACAAAATTTGGGTACAGCCCCTGATAGGAGAGGGAAATCACTACAGAATCAAGAGCAGCCTGTTTTTTTTTGCCATGGCCAGCTTGTATGAGACATCAAATGCATTTCATACCTGAGTTAGATTCCATGCATAGCACAGAAAATAGTGGCCTACTTGCCCTGCAAAGAAAGGCATAGTCATACTGACCTCTGGAACTAGATCAGTGTCATGTTCCGTGTATCATCTTGACAGCAAGAATCAGAGAGTTCTAATAGATAGCAAAGCATTGGTTTTTGACCAGCTTGCCAAACTTGCCCCATGCCCCATGATTATTCTATGTGGTTCTCTAGGGTTGGATTGAGCCTGCTTTCCCTTCAGTCACTTTTCTACAGGCTGTTCTCTGCACAAAATCCCCTCAGGGGAGGCTAGTGAATCACACAGTCTCTCATCATTATCCTTGAGACACATAAGCTTTAGGTTTAGATGCTCCAGTGGGACACCTTGTCCTATTGATCTGGGCAGTGATACAGAGACAGTTAATTAAAAAGTTGTGCTTTGCCCTGCACAACTCAGAAGTTGTGCTACTTCCCTGCATCAAGATGAGTAACATGACAGCCTCTTGTTTCAGAGATAGCTGTCCAGGGTGATCTCAGTCATGTCACTTAATGTATCCTGTCTGTCCACTTTGGTGTCCCCTCATTGGTGGGCTGGGAATAGATCTTTTGCCCATAAGTCTAATTGAGTGGTACCAGCTGCTGGGACAGTGCTCTAGGATACTCCCTGACAACAAAGAGTTGAATTTTTCCCTGAAGTAATGCATAAGTCTAAGTGTTGTTTTTTTGTTGTTGTTGTTATTGTTTTTTTTTTGCTGCAGGACAGTATCTGGGGGTTTCACTATTCAGACTACCAATTGCCTTTGTGCTGCTTGACTTTCTCCTCATATGCTGCTTCTCCCCCAGAAGCCAGTAGGTCTCCTGTGGCAGCACTATGGCCAACCCTACTTAGCCAAGCTCCCTTTCCTGGAGTGCTGATTCTCAGCAAAGTTGCATTTGCAATGTCAAAACCAGGAACTTTCAACATCCACTTGAAAAACTCTCCCAGTTTATGATAGAGAAATGATGTCCCATGTGCTTTATTTCCAGGACAGGAAATGGCTATCCACTGGGGACAGTGGATGGCATAGTCACATCTTTGGCAGTCTGTGACATGAAGTAACACAGGACATGATTGCAACCACAACTGCAACCTAGAGCAAGACAGCATTGTAATCGCTGGTGGCACAGCTCCATTGTGCAGACTGTCTTCATCGTTGGTAAGCCACTGCAGCAGTGATGAGGGCATGTACTGCAGTTCTTCAGTAACACAAGCAACCACACCACATTACCCTGTTTGTAAATTTTCTTACAGCACAAAACTACCTTGTTACTGCTCCTGTAGTTCCAACAGAAAAGTTCTCACAGAACTTCATTCCTGGTAGATAACAGCTTGATTTCCAGCCTAACTTTAGACACTGAGCTTGGATGCTGTAGCAGTGTTGGGAAAGGCCGTGCCACTTTCTAGCAAAGTACCTCTGAAGGCAAACAGAATGCTAGCTTAGGTTTGAGACATTTAAGAGAGTAAGCAATGCCACCTACTGGCATGGAAATGGAAGATTTAACTCCTCCAGTGGGTGGTGTGATGGAAAGAGCATAAAGGAAATGTCACTGTTCTTCAGAAGGTCTTTTGCAGCTTCATCTTCAGCTGAAATTGAGGTGGAGGCAATCAGGAGCTTTTCTCCTCGTGAGTGTTACTTGGCTAAGCTCTGTAGGAAATGTTTAGCAGCTAACTCATAGCTTTTACTATTCCTTTCGGAATGAATAGTGATGAAAGGAGCAACTTGACCTGGCAATGATGAGCAGACTGCATGCCAGGGTGGTACCAGAATATCCTTGGAAGTTGAACATGCAGTGATGATGTGAAAATACACCCTTGCTTAGCAGCGCTGATAGGTAAATCTCATACATCCTCAAGGTCCAAAGGATTAATTTCAGAGAGTGAAGTTATCTATGGAACTTAAGGCAATGCCTCAAATTCCGAATGTCTTAGTGGATGGGCAGCTGGGTAATCCTGCCTTCATAATAACACATGAATGTGGAAACATTTGCAAATAATAGGCTTTAAACACATAAAGGGAAATAACGAAGGCTATAACTCAACTAAGGAAGTCCCCAGGACAGGATATTCATGAGGCAAATGCCACTGTTTGTTTGGGTTCCCCTCTCTTGTTTCTAGAGGTGGAGCGCACACTGAGGTAAGTGCTTATACAGAGCATCAGCAGAGAGCATTTCCAGAGTATTGACTATTTTCCTGCCCTGCTCCCTCAGTTATTGAGGTCTTTTACCCGCAGTGTCCACAAGGAGAAACACAGGATGCTGCAGGGTGTGCCCACAAAGCCTCCACAAGCTTCAGAGAGTACGCTAGCCACCAAGGAGCTGCCTCCTTGGGGAAGGAGGGGAAGCAAAACCCTGAGACCGGTGCTGGGGGCCAACACAGAGAAGGTTAGGTGTGTGCCCTGCTGGGGGGAAGAAGGACCAGAGCTGGTAAGTCCCTGGGGATGAGAAACCCCTTTGGCTGCCCTGTCCTGGCCCTAAGAAAGGGCAGCTGTGGTCCATAGTTATTGCTCTAAGCGCTTGCCCAGAGCCAGCTCTATGTCCAAGACTGCACCCAAGAAGTGCTTTCTCCTTGGCTTGCCTTTCCTATGCCCCAGAGCAGGATTTTTGAGTTGTACCAGTGACATACACTGAGTATGTATGTGTGCTTATGACCAGGAAGAATGGGTCTTCCTGGAGGTGATGGTGATCACGCTTGTGACACAGGCCATATGAGACAAGGCTGAAGGATTTTTCCCAGCAATGTGAGAGAGAAGAAACATTGTGGTAGCAAAGGTGCAGTAAAACCTAGGACCAGCCTCTGGCATTTCAGGAGCCTCCAAGCCAGCCTTCCTTCTCAGCATCTGCTCCTCCTTGTAGCAGTATAGGGCTTATTGTGTCATACATCTCAGCCTCCTCCTGCAGATGTAGCTCTGGTTTCCAGCAGCATGGCTGGGTGAAAGCGTGGTCTCAAATGCAAGAAAATGTTTTGGGCTCACAAAAGTGGCCATGTACTATCCTATTTGCCATTTCCCAGGAGATGCTGCTCCACACCCTTCTCCCTTTTGACGGTGAGGAACCTTTGCTGGAATAAATATCATCAGAGATAAGAAACTTCTGTCCCAGTAAACATCATCAGAGATGTCTAGAACAGCTGGACTAAAGCCATAGCCAGTGCTGAGGTACTACAACCACCAAATATGGAGTGTCTCTCCATATGGTGAGCACTGAGAGCCTACAGCCTGAATGCCAGTGCTGGCAAAACACTGATCATGTGTCTTTCAGGTCTGCTTCACCTTTCATGTTGTCTTCTGGCACATCCTCTTTGCCCTGTTTTTGTGGCCGGCCCGTAGTATAAATTGGAAAAATCAGTAAAGGCACTACTATGTTTTTCGTGTTGCATTTAGGACATCCACAAAGAAGCATCAGCCCTGCAGCATTCTGCCTACACTTTCTGGCATCCAGAGCCAGTGTAGCAAAGACATTACAAGGAAGGAGTCAGAAGCACACACAGCAAAGAAAGGCGCTGAGCAGTGTTGAACAGGTACCACCAGACAGCAGAGCAGAACAGGAAGCAGGGCACAAGACCCAGGCCAGTGAGTGCATCTGACTGCAGGTGTCACTTCTGAGCCCTGTCTTGCAAAACCACGGACAGAATGGGACCCTGATCGTTCACAGTTGCACGTTTTCCTCTACCAGGGCCCTAGCTGAATCCTACGCTGTGTCCCCGTGTTTGTTTGGTTTTTTTCTGCTTGTCCCTGGCATGAAGAGTCAACACTTCACACCTGAGCTGTGAAGTGAGAATAGTCCCAAGGAGTGAAAGAAAAGAACAGAACAGAGAGTCTCCACAGTGACTACGAAGCCAGAATAAAATATGCGCAGTCACATCAGTTTACACAGCATTGTATTCACACTGTCCTACCATTACAATCTAATAGGCTGAAGTAGCTTTGTGAGAGGTCCAATTAGAAGCACGCAGATAAACTGTTGCTGATGAACTCCCTGTCCAAGTCTTACTAATATGTTGTGATGCCAAATCCTGCCCAAGTTAATAAATTAGGAGAGACTACAACTAATTGCTGCTTAAACAGCTGAGATTGAACATGTTTCCATAGATGCATTTGCCCTCTCCCCTGCCACCTGTTCTCAGAATAATTAGTTTTTAAAAAAACAACAAAAACAACAACAAAGAAAAAACAGAAACATCTGAAAAAGTACAAATTACAACTTCGCTAAGATTATTACATGTTATACAGGCTCAAAAGACATTGAGGTATGGAATTTTTAACAATTTTGATTTGGCCAGTACTGAAGCCAACGAACCTCAAAATCAATGCCAGTAAAGCATTGTAATGAACTGTTTTCTCTAAGACAGAAAGTGGATTTGGGCAGTGATTTGGAAGAAACTGGTTCATTTTCCACCTCTGTATTTCCTGCATGATCTAACACTCCAGGACATAACAGAATGTGCACCTCACAGCCTGGTTGTTTTAGTGCAACTTCAGGTGCACTGGTGGTGTGTACTGAATTGTGAATCCTCTGATGAAATACAGATGCACTGTTTCATTTTGGTGCATTAGCTGCTTTTGATGAGATGGATCAAGAAGCTGACTTCCACAATATTGTAAGTCCCCTAAACAAACAGTATCAGATTCTGTGGGATAGCAGGGTGTTTGCCTATTGCCGCAATGGGGACTAAGCTAGTCCCATACAGGAAAATTCTCTTACTGAGACTTCTCTAGGCAATAGAGACAGCACTGAACCAAGAGCTCTCCCTGGACACAGGAGGAGGGGCAGAACGATCCCCACTTCTCTGCCCATGCAGCATCCTACCAGGGCTGTTGCTTCACTGAGCTACTGTGTGGCTCCCACAGTCACCAGCAGGACCCGGTCAATTCACATGCGCTGCATTTGTCCCAGGACAGGGAGTGAATCTCATCTGCACGTTGACACAGCTGAGGGCATTTAAATGCCATCTGCTTCATCAGAGCACTGTGTGGATGAACACCCAGGACCTTTCCCAGATTTGACCTCTGTGTAACTGTCATGCTTAACAGCCTACCTACACCAGTGAAGCCATCCATTATGTCTTGTTGGGCAGATGCTTATTGGTGACCCACCAACAACCGGACAAATTCACACCTCCTCTCCGGGCTGTTCCCTGGACGTTTTGTCTTGTTCTCCATGACAGTGTATCCCATAAAACAACAACATGTGGGTTGCGAGCCCTGATTTTGGCTGGTGTCACTAGGTTCTGCAGTAAGGTAGGTGACACATGATGACACAGAGCCACTCCTACCACTTTTAGAAACAGACAAGCATGGGCTCCTACTGATTGTTTCATCATGCGTTTCCATTGGGTTTGGGAGAAGGTTTTGGTTGCAGTACGAGAACCAGCTCTTCCAACCATAGAGCTTGGGTAGAAAACAGCTGGTTCAATGCAGAATCAGCAGAGAATACCATCACCCGTTTTCATAGCCCATGGCACAAAGAAGCTCAAAGTCCATCAGGACTTCCAAACTTAGGAAACTCACTCAGAGACCACTGTGGAGTCCAGAAGGAATGCGGGGCTGTGCTGTGGCTGTCAGTACCACATACTACGAGCAGTTCCCCTACCAAGTCTCTGCAAGGAGGCAGGACAAAAAGTGTGACCCCATGTCAGCCCACATGAAGGAAACCGAAGGAGTAATATTGCATCTAAGTGCTCAGTCCTGTAAAGGTAAGTAAGGAGAGGACTAGAATGGGCTTTCAGGGCCCATCAGGATCAGAGCAGATGCCCAACACTGAGAGAAGTAACGGGTTTAGGAGTAACCACAGAGCTCACGACTGCAGTGCAAAAGCATCCCAGTGAGAGAGAAAATACTGGATGCTGAAAGGCTGTTTTATCAAACAGAGAAAGGTGCATTGAGAACCAGTGGCTATAAATTGAAGCCTGACATTTACAATGAGATTAGAAAGATTTGTAAAATTAAGGGGGAACTAGCCATTTGGTTGGAGGTATGAAGGATGGTATCATTAGATCTCTTCTGGGAGAGCACAGCCTGGCCTATGCACTGACGTGCACACTATTGGGGCAACACAGGGAAGTCCCCAGCTGTATGTAAAGCTAAGTGAGATAACTGCATCTGCTGACACTGCTCCATGGGAGGCAAGACAGGCCAGGCAGGTCAGTACCAGCAAGCCTCCACTGGGCCACTTGAGCCTGGTAGAGGACTTTTTAGTTGTACCATGCCACCTCCCAGAGGAAAATCTTGTTTTTATCTTCTCTCTCTATTCTTCTTTTTTGTTTATTTATTTTTATTTTTAATAAACAAACAAAAAACAACAGCTCCTGGAAACAGTGGAATCTTAGACTTTTTTTTTTTTTTCCCCACAGCTCTTAGAATGCTCTCCACACCTCTGCCCTTTGGGGGCAAACTTTCATTCCCAATTCAGTCCTACAGTGTGAGAGAAGGACACCTTCAGCTAATTTACATCTAAGTGAGCATTTGTCAGAGTAAAGAATTAAGGTCTTAGTGTGCAAAATGGTTCCTGTGGCAGTACTAATCAATACTCGTTTGATGGATTGCCTGCCAGGAGTCTTTCAGGCACATCATTTCAGCTGCTAGACTTTCTGCTTGCTCACTGCTTAACAAAATAAATAGAGATGAATCATGGTATTTAACATAAAACTCCAACCCAGAATCAAAGCTGTTTAAAATGCATAGTGGTTTGCCCTGCTCCATCCTTCCTTTCCTTTTGCTCGGAAAGAATGCTAAGTCCCAGCTCCCCTGGAGCAGGCACAAGGTTTGCATGATAACCACTTCACCAAGGACAGCCCTTTCCTCTGCAATCACTGACCGCAGTCCCAACACAGGGCTTCGTTTTTCTCTGCCCCTGAAGCAGGAGCTGGCTGAGAAAGAAAGAATTGAGATGTATTCCTGCGTGGCTGATGGGAGGGTGATATTTCACATATGCCTTTCTTAGTTGCTGTGATGCAATGCACAAACTGTTCCTTCTGCTCCTGTGCCTATTGTGCTACTAATCCACGTGAAAGCTCCCAGCATTGAACCGTCCCCACCTGCAACTGCATCACACTCAGAAGTACAAGCGACAACACAGGGCCAGGTTTTCCGAAGCATTCGGCTCCTCGGTAATAACAAATGTATATTTGGCTCTCCAAAAATTCACATTTCTATTCAGAAACATAGCTAGTAGCTGATTTCTTTATCTAGCTTGAAAATAGATGATGCTTTTCTTGAAACTCTGTACGCCTACAAGCCACTAATAGCCCGGGAAAGGGTGAATAATGATAGCAGTGACTGTTTTGGCCAGAGAGGAAAGCCAAACTTCATCTAGCAGTTTTGTCCCCTCTCATATCTCACCAACCCCCCTCACCATCCTGCAGCAAAACTCAACCAGTCAGGTGGGCAACTTGAAAGGGTTGGAGGAGACGTGCAGCCGGGAAAGCCAGAAGGCAAATGCTGGGGAGTACAGCAGCAAAGATGAGATGCACTTCAGGGTCCCAGGGCAGTTACCCCAGCATTGGGGTAACTGCCTAATTACAAAAAAAAACATTGTAGATGTTAGGGCAGCAGGAGCACACAGCACTTGGGCTTATGGGTGCACGAAGCCAGGAGCAGAGGTGTTCGGGGAAGACACAGAGAATGCTTGACTTCTAGAAGCTGCTGGGTTTCAGATAGAGTGCAGCTGCAAGAAAAAGAGGGGCTTTGAGACTGAAGGCTTCCACACTGCACCCCCACCCCACCATCTTCTTCCCACAGTGCTTGAGGTAAGCAGCAGAACAGATCAGAAGGTTTGGAGCTGTTTTTGACGATGGTACGATGGGATAATTTTTTCCAAGTGACACACAAAGTAGATGCCCTGAAATCTTTCCAGTGGGACATTCCTAGCTCAGATGTGTGAAAGCTGCAGAGTGCACTGTGGAAAGCTGGGACACACTGCGTCGAAGCACAGAGAGGTCAAGCAGCTCATCTGGAACAAGGACAGCTTAGAGCCAACAATAATAATAACCCCACCCAGTGCTTTGCAGAATGACTGTAGCACTTACCAACAAGGTTCTTCTGGCCTTAAGACCAGGGACTAATTCTTGTTTTCAGTATCCAAGGAAAACTCTTCATTCACAAGTTTTTGTTTTAGTTTTGGTAACTCCTTCAGTTTTCTTTATCCTTCTCTCTCTTCTACAGCTTTCTTGTAATCCAATATATCCATGGTTAATAATTGCTGTGGTACTGAATTCTTTGAATTATACATAAAGGATTCAAAAACAATCAGAAAAGAACTTGAATATTTCATATCAAACCTAAATGTTTTATGATTGCTTGCAGAGTGAAATTAGTAAGGACACTTGGCCAATGCTGTATAATTTATGCTGTGCTTAAGCAGGAAAATTACAGAATTGAACACACAGAATGGCTGAGGTTGGCGGAGACATCTGGGTCCATCTGGCCCAACCCTGCTCCAGCAAGAACAGATAAGCAGGGTGCCCAGGCCCATACGCAGGCTGCTTTTGAAGTTCTCCAAGGAAACACCATCACCTCTCTGAGCAACCTGTGAGAACCTTCTGTGTTCCAGTTTGTGCCCAATGCCCCTTGTCCTGGCACTGGACACCGCTGGCTCCATTCTCTTTGCACCTTCCCTTTAAGTATATGCACACTACTAAGATCCTCCCTGAACCTTCTTTTCTTGATGCTGGACAGACCCAGCAATCTCGTCCTTTTCTCACTCATGTGAGGAATGGAATGGAATGGAATGGAATGGAATGGAATGGAATGGAATGGATGGAAGAGCCACTCCATTCCTTCATCAACTTAATGGCCCTCTGTTGGACCCTCTCTTGCAGTGGCCCCAAAACTCCGAGTGTAATCTACAGTAATTAAAAAAAAAATCTGTAACGTTATTTAATATTGGGTAGGCGAATGTTTCTATTAAATAAGGGGTGTCCTGCATCTTAATTTGCAACACTGTTCTTCCAAGCTCACTGAAAGAGCAGAACTTCCATTCTTAGTTTTGTAGTTGTGCTTTCCTCCTCCCACCTGGCAGGATGAAGGCTACTGAACAAGGCAGCACCAACCTCTGCCCTCAATCCAAGCTACTGCTGTTTTTGTTTATTGTGCATAATAACAGTTTTATAGGACAGTAAACAATAGCAACGATCTGACTGTGGGCAAAATGATCAGTGTGCCTGTTTCTTTGTCTTCCTTTATCTGTCTGTTCTAACTACTTTGTCTGCTAATGTTTTTGCTCTGCAGCCAGACAGTGCATCCTGACTTTACTGCAAAAAGCCCAATAAAGCACTTACATTTCAGCTTTTGAGAACAAGTGGGTTGAAATAACAGTGTGAAGCCATGGGGGGCTTGCATATTGCTTAGCATAACAGTACTGGGGTGATGACCGCAATACAAGAGACCACTAATAAATCTGTCTGAACTTTAAATGGGGTTTTCAGATAAGAGAGGTGCAGATATGCTAGAGGTGTTAGCTATAATTGCAGTGATCTGGTCAGCTGTGGAGTTTTCTCAGCTGGCAATTCAGAACTAAACAAACTGGTACTCAGTGAAGAGTAAGACCAAGATGGGATGATGCTCCTTAAGGAGGTAAAGCCGCTGGAGAACTCAAGGCAGCTACAAGACGAGTGTGAAATGGGAATTCACCTCGTGTATGTGCTCACAGATTCCCAGGTGAGCCAATTACTTGGACTTTTTCTGCTTCATTTCCATCTTGAGGACAACAGCATAGGGAGAAGATAAAATGTGATACAACCAGAGCAATCTAAGTACTGGGGGCACAGACCACATAATCCCAGGTTAGAAGGTATCCATAGGATCTTCAAGTCTAACCCCTGGCTCCTCTCAGGATCACCCAAAATCCAAACCCAATGCGTGAGAGCACTGTCCAAACACTCCTTGAACTCCAGCAGCTCGGGGCCGTGCCCACTGCCCTGTGCATCCCATTCCATGCCCACCGCCCTGTGGTGCAGCCCCTGTCCCAGACCCCCAGCTGCCCTCCCCTGACACAGCTCCATGCCGTTCCCTCGGGCCCTGTCGCTGTCACACAGAGCAGAGCTCAGCGCTGCCCTCCGCTCTCTGTGAGGAGCCATGAGGGCTCCCCTCAGCTCCTCTGCACTGAGCACCTCGAGGGACCACAGCATCCCCACGCACTGTCCTCAGACCCTTCCCTATCTTTGTAGCCCTCCTTTGGATGCACACTCGTAGTTTTATGCCTGAAGTACAAAGGCTGAGCAGAATCTATAATGACTGCTTTGCATTAGTCATTTGGAAAGCCTTATCCAGTAGGTGTCACAGCTGAGACAGGCTGCAAAGAAGGATTTTGACCTCTGTGGATATGGCTGTTTTCTTTTAAGGCAATCATTGATTTTTCTACAAGTCTACGATTGCAGAAGCCTGAAAGATCCAAACTGTCTCTCAGAGAAGACCTCTGAGATCTCAGACAGGGGCTCCATGCACGGTGAGCGTAGAGAATGAATCTCTTCAAGAGCAAATAGTACAAAACCAATGGGTCAGTAAGAGAGAGGCATGGCATAAGAAAAGGCATTTACTGGGAAACCTTCGCATGAAAAGATGGGAAGGAGAAACAAAGGATGACAAACTTCAGCTAAACAACCCTACAGCTAATACAAGCAGACAAACAAATGCAGTGTTTTCTCACACCCATCACAACCCCAACAGAAGCAACAATGACCATTAACTGTGGCAGCCTTTCATCATTCAAAGTGGAATAGACCAAGGGCTGGAGAAACCTATAGAGACCTTTGCTATATCTGCTGAGGAAATGTAGAATAAAAACTGTACTGCAGCAGAAGGAACTGAATGGATAAGGGAGGCTGGTCCCTAAACAAAATCAGGATTCCCAGGCATGGCAAACTTGAACAGTTTACTGCAAAGAGCTGGATTAGAATTTGCATGATTTCTTTCTCTCTTTTCTTTTTTTTTCTTTTCTTTTTTTTTTTTTTTTTTTTTTAACCTTTGAGAAGAAAGGCAGATCAGACAAAATTTAAAGGGGAAGTTTTCTTGGTTTGGCACCCCAGCAAATCAGCACTTCATGGCCCACAGAGGTCAGCTCTCAGCTGGTGAAGACAAGGACGTGCCTTCTGCCTTTAGCATCCAAGCCATCTTTCCCTGACCCTGCCAGAGCCAGAGTCAGTAGCAACAACTGTGGTTTTGGAAGGAAGATTTTTTTCAAGCCTAACTCCTTGAAGCTTGAATTAAGTCAAATGGGTATTTAAACCCCTCAAATTCAGAGAAACAGCCTTGGTGAGTCAGAAGGAAAGGACTGCTCCTCTGATTGATCACATCTGTGACTCAAAGCCAAGTATGCATTCGAACAAGTTAAACCATCTCCAGGGCTCATAAAACATTGTGCCAGGCCTTTTGTGTTTTCTATTAAAGCCATGCCAGTACCCAAAAGCCTTGCAGTTTGCAAATCATGGAGATTAATATTTATTGCTGTTGAATGTACATGGTCAAGGCCCCTGCCCTGGAGAGTTTGCATTTAAATAGTACAGAAAGAACTGGCACATGCACTCAGCCTTGGCCTTTGTCTTCTCCCAGCGAAGCTAGGGGTGAAACCTTTCTGGCTCCAAAGCTCGCAGCAGATCAGGCTGGGTTGGGCTGGAGCCTGTGCTTCCAAATAGCTCTTGCTTGGGCACCCTCTGAAATCAAGAGTGGACAAGCCCCAAACTGCATGATTGGCATATGTCGCCAGGAGGACATCTGCATCTCCTAATGCTTGGCAAGGAGGCCCTGTCAGTCAGACTAGAAAGAGCTAAACATCACATCAAGAGACATCTGATGAATCATGAGCACAGCAAGAGCCCAGAGGGCTGTAAAATACCTCTAGGGACTTGTTTGTGCCAGATCTCTTAGAAAGTTCAAGAGGAATTAGCTAAAGATGTGAATCAAATTGCTGTGGAGAACGTGTTCAGATTTTAAAAGAGACTCTTTGCAGGATGCAGCGTGCTACACTCCAGAAGCCAGACTGTACAGGGGCCATCTGAATCAGAGTGAGTGCCAAAGTGTTTGATGCAGTACATCCCATGCATTTTAAAGCAGTTACCTCCCTTCAGATGCAGCTATCTGGCCAAGCCCTTTGTGGTGGCATCACCTGCCACGTGGGAGTGAAGGGACTTTGAATTACAGTGGAGCTCTATCATTGTGTTCCTGAAAAGGGAGGGCGTCCACGTGATGCATGCTGCGGTCACAGAGGCTTCGTCAACTCACCTTTCTGACAGCGTGCAAATAACCCCTAAGAGAAATGATAAAAGAACAAACAAAAGGTTAGTGAACGTGCAAGCCAATGTAAACCAAGGGATCCCACCTTGTCAGATGGAACGATATTCTGGGAATGATGCAAAGGTTCACACACACAGCGCTGTGGAAATTCCACAGCTGTGAGACTGAAGCAGCAGATGAGCCAATGTCTGAAATTGCCCAGCACCACTGCTTCCTGGGTGGCTGCCTGTGCTGTCAGAGCCCAGGACCCTCATGGACAGACTAACCAGGGTGGCTGAAGCTGGAGCAGGAACACATTCTTTCATGTCCAGATGGGCCACTGGAAGAAAAGAGTCCAATCCGCCTGTAAAAATATCCTTTTTAGTGCTGTTGTTGAATGTTTTGGGTCTCTCCATCAGTTTCACTGCACTCAGAGGTGTACCTGCCTACCTGTCAGCAAGCGTTATTTACCACTAGCAACTGCTGCTCTGGGTTCACTGATCTTCTCAGCATCCAAAGTCAAGAGGTTCAAGACTCAAAGCAGAGCCAACGAGGGATGGTCCAAAAACTATCCTAAAAAGAATTTGGAAGGAGAAAAAAACAAAAAGAAAAAAAGCAGCAAATGAAACAAAGCTCTCTGAGGTTTCACTGTTTCAGGTTCCCATCATCTGCCTACGTTTTGCCCACACACCATTTAATCAGCATGCCAGGGAGTCTGGTTCCCTGCGAAACAGGAATGTGGATTCTGACAATTTGTCTAAAGTGCAGTCAGAAATTGTAGCTAAACAGAAAGAGCACTTCTTTCTTCTTTTTCTTTTCTTTTTTTTTTTTTGTGTGTGTGTGTGTGTTTTTTCTTTTTTTTTTTTTTTTTCCAGAAACAATTACAACCTCTAACTGTCGCCCACACCTCAGTTGCCTGAGAAACGCAGCGTGGGTACGGCGGCAGTAGCAGATTCAGGTTTTACACCATAGTTGCTATCATTGGTTAGCTGTGAAGCCCCCACAAAACCATCCCAGCTGGATGTTTCAGCCCAGACAGGGAGAGTACTGCCACCCCAGGCACAGCCCATTTCAAGAGCCCACCATAGCAAGCATCACTCTGGGAGAAGACAGGGGTGTAATAATTGCTGTCTGCATTACTCCAGTAATTATTCTGGCTCCATCCACCCCAGTCTCAGCACTTCATGTTCCAGCACACTACAGTTCTGGATGGGATGGAGGGCAGCATGCACTGAGAGGGGGGTATAGCACGTGATTTTGTCACATCAGAAATGCTTTCCACGTCTGCCCTCACAGCAGTGCCCCAGTCGTCACCTTATCCAATCTACTTCCCAATTGACAGGGCACACACCTGTTCTGGAAGTTGTATCCACCACAAGTTTCTAGAGGCACACATCCTTGCTAACGGGCCGTGGCTGGAATTCACCTAATAAGACAAAATGTTCTTCTTTAACACTGGACATGTGGGCAGAAGGGTTTAGTTTGCCCAAACCAATTAAAAATATTCACCTTCTCAAAGAGGTGATGGAACGTCTCTACTTCTGAGATCAGAGTCAAAGGGCCAGGGGAATGGGCAGAAGGATGATTTATGTCTGACAAAGACTGTTCTTTCAGGGAAGAAAAAACACACAAACACCACTTATTTATTTATTTATTTATTTATTTATTTAGGAACTATCTCTGCATAGTGATACAGGGGGAAGTTTGCTTTCTGCGAGTTTTTGTTTCCCTGCTTTTCCCAGCAGAGACATTTCACATCCAGCAGACAGTGCACAGACCCAGGGATGCTACTGTCTTCCAAGCTATAAAGCACAGAAAGGAGTATTTATCTTGACTACCTCTGAGCTGTCTTCTCTGAAGGCCAGCCCACAGCACCCTCTCCTGACCTCATGGCAGCCCTGACAGTGTTCAGATCTCCTCTGCAAACAGTGGGGGAACATGAACTTTTTGCCAAAAGACAAAGGAAGGTGTTAGGCAACCTTCATAGGTGGCTGCTCCTTTCTTATTAATGGATTGCTTTTTCAAGTGATAGATGGATCTGTATGCAGTTCACTTGCCTCCCATGCTATTTCTTTGCACTCTTGTTCAGTTTTCTCCTTGCTTTCAGCTTCCAAACCATTCGTTGTTGCTTTCTCCTACTGCAAACCCTCCCTGCCATTTTTTTCTGCAGAGCTTCCTATCGCTGGTGCTATATTCTGCAGTCTTCTGCAGTTTTCCAACCATCTGTACAATACATTTCACCTACATTTCAAGACTGCACAGATAAAGACCCACCAGTGCCTTCACATGTGCAGACAAGTAGCGTTTGTTCTTAGAGAAAACACGATGCTTCTGCAATGCAGAAGTCTGTCACTGAGATTTTAACTCACAGACCTTGATTTCTCAAAACGTCCTTTTAATGTCATTCTTTGCATTCTCAGTGTTCATCCTTTTTACCTTGTGGACACTGGCAGAGCTCCTGCATAATTCAAATATTTCCAAATATTCTTACAAATATCTTTTTAATTGCCTGAGTCATTAAACTTGTAGTGGCTGGGCCAAGTTTACATTAGGTGCGAACTGTCCTGGAGCCTTTCTCCCTGTTCAACTTATTTCTGAAACCAACTGAAACCACTACTAAGAAACTGGTCAAGGTATTAAATAAGGAACATATCAATTACCCAATAAACACAAAACACTCACTTGTCTACAACTATACTGTTTTCGACACTGTTATACAATTACAGAGCTTTTAATTAGTACTTTTACATGCTACGCGTCACACAGAGTTACCACTCAGTTACAAATCCACCACCCTTCCTTCTCCACATGACCTATAACCAGGGTGCAAATCTATCCCTCTGCATCCCACCTCCACACCAATTTTTTCAGACAGAGTCCTGATGCAAAGTCAACGGGCTGTCGCACAGGAACTGCCTCTGGCTTGGGTCTGTAAGTCAACAGCACTATCGTTCATAGGCACTCCTCCCCTCAGAATATTTCCCCATCCTTCGTTCTTCACCTGTTTTTCTACCTTCTTCATCACTGTTTCTATTTCTGGCAACATTTCTGCCTCTTTCATACCTTCCTTTCTTTGCTTCAGGTGCTCTGTAAGATTGGTATTACTTGCCCACGGCTGGCCCAGTTCTGCTACATCTGTATACAGGCACATTTTTTCCAAAGTTCCTTCCGGGGGCAATGTCAGCTTCCTATAGTACTGCTGATAATCTTCTCTTTAAGAAGAATCAGTGTGCTTTAGATGATCTACAAAAGAAAGATCCACATCATCTGCGTAACCTATATACCAAAAAAATTAGCTGTGAAATGGTGACCAGAAGAGATACCCTGTAAGAAATATGATCATTAGAGCAATCCCAGAGTCGTGGCAATCTGCTGTGTAGTAGTCCATTTTTTCTAGCATGGCCCAATTTCAGGGAGAAATGATTAGTATGGTGGGTGGTATAATTTCTTCTGAAAAACATCTGTTTAGCAGCAAACATAGAAAGGCAGGAAAATGCGATGACACAAAAGATGAAAACCTGGGTCATCATCATATCATTCTCCGCATAATGCTCCAGGATCTTAAAAACCTCCAGGTATTTTTTGCCCTTGCCTTGCCATTTAGGAGGCCACTGTAGCACATCAGTACTTTGCTATCTTAAGAACTCTTCCAATTTCTAATCTAGAGATATCCATGACAACTTTAGACCTATTTGTGCTTTACTTTGGGGTGAAGTCACTCTCTCATGTTAGATTATTTATAAATAGCCAAAGACATTTGTAGCTTCTGTGGACTGTGTCGATTTTAGCTGTATATAGAACCTTCTGGGTTCACTTGATAGTTTTATTACTTACTCGGAAATGTAAACTGAAAATGGACAACAAAGAATGAGAGAATGTGCTCAGAGTTGACCCTGTCAGCTAGGAAGACAAAATAGAAAAAGATGTAGTGATTAGCACTGGCATTACCGTTTACAAACAGTTAAACATTCATTCATTTGGACATTAGAGGAGGCATTTAATACATCTTCCTAAGTATAACTCCCACTCCTCTTCAGCATCAATTCTTATAGCCCTTTCTTAGAGGACATACTAACCCATGAACATGTATTAGGACCAGAAAATCCCAGAGCTTTGAAGTATCCAAAGTAACCAGGATAGGAAATACAGGAACAGCAAAGAAAAAGTCTGATATTCCATAGCATAATGTGAAAAGATAGCATAACTACCTTAAGTCCTGACATTCATCTAATGTGCCAAGTTTCTAGGAGGAAAAAAAACTAAAGACAAAACAAAAAACAAATCATCAAGATGACGGATGATTTACAGAGATCTTGGTAAGAAAAAATACCTTCCTTACCACTGTTTCCAAACAAAACCTCACAGCCCTGTTGCAAAGGTTCTCTGTGCCCAACCTGCTATTGGAGGTGTCCTGTTACGTGTTCAACAGTCTCCTCCACTCCTACAATGAGCCACATCCAGTGCAAGAACAGCAAACACAAAATTGTTTGCTTTCTATGCACTGTGCGCTCTCCTTTCCTTCACTCTGGTGAACCCACTCTCACCTGTATTTCTGTGTTCCTTCTTCTTCTTTAGTGTCCTGCTTTTCTGCCTGTCACTGGTCTTTGTTTCCTTCCGTTCACTAGGCCTTCAGCAATTTCCAGCCCAGCTCTCAAGCAAAGCGTTCTGGTTGAGGTCACTTTTGAACAGGTGATCACTGCAGCCCCCCTCTACCAATCCATCTGCTTGCAAAACCATCTTTAATCACTCATTTCTCTTCCTGATGTCTTTTCACAGCTAAATGGAGGTAACTTCATAGCTTATACATTCTGTAACAGCCCATAGGTAAGGCCACCTGTTGCAGAGGTACAAAGAGATATACTCCAGCTGTCCTCATTTAGGACTAGTGCACATGCACTACTGCTGGCCCCAAGCACATGTCTCCTCAAGTTTCCTGTGATAGGGAGTGTTTGCTGTACATCTATGTAAGGCCATAATGCGTTCTGCCAGAGATATGCTGGTCCAGACTGTTTCTGTAAGGCATGCAGTACCACTCTCCAGCTCCTGAAACTTGGAGTCTGCTGACTGCCAGAGGTAAGCAGGGTGCTCTGGGGAACAGCTGTATCAGCTGGTGGGTGCACATTTTCCCTGAGCAGGTCTGCCCAGCTAGGGGTTGCTAAGAGCCCCCAATACCAACCTCATGTTCCTATGCACACGAAAGAAAGGTAAGGGCTCCAAAAGAAACCATTCAATTGCAGAAGATGAAATACATTTGGTTTATTTCTTTCTAAAGTTTGTACATATACATATATCATTATACATATGTGAGATCCTTCACTAGGGTTGCTTGAGTTCAATTACATAAAAATTATTGGGAAGCTTGCAGGCTCTCTGTTGCCCGTAAGCAACACTTATTCCAGCTTATAAAAACACAGAGGAACAGAGTAATAGTCAGGAACATGGACACAAGAGAGAATTCTACTTTATATCTCACAGTTTCAATACATCAAAGGCAAATTATTTGTCTGTATACCGTAGGCTTACTTTATCAGCAATGATAAAATAGAGGAAAATATTTATATACAGTCACCTCAAGTGAAAAATAAAGCAATGTAAACTTAAATTCCAAAATATTATTTCAAATGATATAACAATATCCCCAAAAGTCCTTCTTCCACGGAGAAGAGGACTGATTAAGTGCCTTCATTTATCAGGAAATGATCATTCTAGTACCAGTTACATGAAGCAGAATAAGGGAGGGCATCCTGTGGTACCTGTAGAAAAGAGTGATAACTCTGCTTCAGGAAACCATCTCTGTGTAAGCAAGTACATGTTTGAGTCCCTGTGGACATCAGCAGCACGTGGAGATGTCTCCCACGAACCAGGATTTGACTGAAGTCTGACTCTGACCACTGAGGAAGAATGTGCTTTTCTGGCAATGAACGCACCCAGGGACAGGAAGGAGTGCCCTGGCGGTAAGACAGCCTCAAGCCTGACCACACCAAGAGTCAGAGCAGCAAATTTCATACTGCTGGAAAAGATACAGTGATTACCTCAATGCCGCCTCACAGCAGAGCCAAGAAGTACCACAGAGCAGTGAGACTGGGACTGCGTCTCTAGTGTGTCGTATGAAGAACACTCCATTGAGTCAGTGATGAGAGTAAAGTGAGCTGAACAGTATTAGGAAGAAGGCTCCTACACTTGGCAAAAGGGACAGGAGGCCACTGAGAGGAAAGATCTTGCAAGGACTGCTGTTTGGCCCAGTAAAGATAGGTCTGCACAAAGGAGACGGACAGTGTGCATACATGCATGTTCAAGACGGTCTTTGCACTACTGCTGCTGAGGGTTCCTTTTCCCACAGGGGTACTACAGCACAGTAACTGCTAATTAGGTGCTTTTTCTGAACTGCATCTTCTCAGGCTGAGAACAAGTGCCAATTCATAACTACAACTCTGAACTCATCTACTCACTGCATCACCAAGGAAGGCAGGTAACCCAAGGGAGAGCTTGTTGCCCTGAAAAGGATTACAACTGATCCAAAGGAAGATGATGAGGATGTCCCTCTTAATTTCACCCTCTGCTGCAGTCAACTTGCGTCTCAGTCTTGCAAGACACTAACACCCTGGCTACGGTCCAGTGAAGCATACAGCCATGACTTCACAAGTACTTCTAGCTAACTGAATAAGATCTAATAAGATTTTTATGACTCCAGGTAAGCATCCCACCTTCTGGCTTTGCTCCTTCTTTCCTAGAATAATGCAGATAGTCCTAGCATTGCACTAGCTAGAGCAAATGGGAAAATCCACTAGAAAATCCTTCCTTATGCCTTTACTTAGCCCAGCGATTTCTTAACAACTTGTTTAAATCTCACAGAGGAAACCTTTGGGAGTCAAACAAGACGCCTAATAGTGATACTTCACTACTGTTGCTCTTCTCCTCACTGATGAAACAAACACTCTTCTTGAAATCTGTAAAATTGCAAAAAGAAACCCTCACTACCGCTACATAATTCTGTCTGCAGGAGACATCACAGGCACCTGTCCTGCTTGGACACAGTTTTGGACATGACACCCTTTTGTTGAATTTTCAGAGAGAGGTCAACAATTTCAGAAGTAAAGCTGTACATTTGATCTTCAGAGTGTGATTTTCAGAAGTAGGCATTGATGCTCATGGTACAGGCATCTGCTATCAGAAATGGGGAGATAACCCAATGTTGAGCTAGCAGAAAATAGAACCCAGTGATCCTTGCTTAGACTCTCAGATGTATGCCTTTGCTTTCAGCTACACACGGCCCCTGGTGGGCAACACAACAGGGACTGAGACACAGCTCAAGGGATAGCCTATCTCTGCAAAAGCTCTGATGACTCTTTAACTTATTTTGAGAACAATTAGAACAAGCATCCTAACAAAGTTTGCAGCTTCTTAAGTGCTTTGACCAAAATAAGCCTCAGAAAAGAACAGCAGGATCTGGAGTGTCGAGTCACAGAAGCCATACTATACCTATGGAACACATACACAGATCTATAGGCATCACTTAAACACATTCACCAAGTACTGTAAGCCTCAGATTGTATCTCACACAGAAAGTATTGATTTAAAGTTTTCAAACTGCCAGAAAACGTTGTTCTTTTAGCCCCAAGTAAGAGGACAGTTGTCACGAATATGTACACATTAAAAAAATAAAAAACAAACAAACACCACTGTTCTCATCCCACAATTTTTCAGAACTTCACAGCACTGAGCACCAAGTTTTCCTAAGTGTGTAAGTGACTTAAGACTTTTACTGTCAATAGCATGTGCCTCGTGAAGCAGCACAGACTGGGAACCACAAATCACTCTTTTCCCAGCAAGAGGCTCTGGGAAGACAAAGGACTTCGTGTCCAACATGTCTCCATAGCAGTTGGCTAGCTGCTAAGTGGTTAAACAAGGATATTCACATTGCCCAAGGCAAAGCTGAAACTTGGTCTGCTTGAGCAAAATGCATCTTGCTGTGCTGGTCTACTATAGGTGAATTACAGACAGGACCACTGCTACAGAGTGGCTGCTAGTTGCAAAGGTTTATGCCAGAGAAACGCTGTGTCGTCGTAATTTGTGGCGTTTCTAAACCACGCATTGCCAAGTAATGTACTTTTACCTCAGGCCAAATACACCTTAGGCACGTACTCCAGCTGATTCCTGGCACAGCTTTAACAGCAGATGCCATGGTAGGTCCCTTATTGTTTAACAATTTATAACTTTTACTGAATACTTCATTACTCGAAGGGAATGACATAAACATTTTGTGCTGGCTTACATTTGCTCCTTTTGACCACAGCAGCAAAGTCAGGTCAACAGTGCAGCCTCTGGGAAAGCTGTAGCTTGGACTTGTTAAGGAAAGTGATCTAATAAATAATTAACACAGAGCTTAAATGCAGCTAACAAAACAAATGAGGAAGGTACCTACTAGCAGGCAGGGCCAAGCTGGCATCCTTTCACTGTTGAGCTGGATATTGCCAACAGAGCTGACATTCACAGAGGGCTTCCAGACACATCTCTCCAAGGCAACCTCTCCTCCTAGCTCTTATTTAAAGTAGTCCCTTCCCAATGATGCCGTGACACCCCAGGATGAGGTTGCTGCAGTCACAAGGGAGAGAACCAGCCGGTGATAGAAACTGCGGGCAGTTTCCCAAGCAGTACAGTGTATGTGGAAAAGGTAGCCAGCATCTCTAATTTTCCCCAGCACTAAAGGCAATGCTGGAGTACAGTGTGTCCCAGGATCCAGGAAGTGAAGAGCAATGGAGGGTGGCACTGGCTTTCTGACTGTCTTCAGTAACATCAGCCACATGGGAAATGCTCCCATGTACTGGTCCGTAGCTTGGGAAATACAGGTTTTCTGGAGGTCGACAAGCCTCTTCTTTCCGGAGCAAATGCTCAGAAACCCCAGGTGGAGCAGTTCACTAAGCCGTATCTATGCTGCTGGGAGAGCTCAGAGAGGAGAAGTGAAGGCAAACTGCACAAATATACACTATAAATAATACTTTCTATAAAGCATAAGCCAGAGATCACTTCTTTCAAAGACATTTCTGACACAGCTTCCTCAGCTTGCCCTTTCTGTCAGCCCAGGCAGCTGACACCAGAAGCACATGCTGAGCAGCTTCAGTAATGCTCTGGGAATACTGGTGAAATGTGGACTTCAGAACAACCCTTTCAGAGAAAGTGAGGCACCCCAGAGTTTCAGGAGATGCACACTGAGTAAAGTTTCAACAAGCAGCCACCTAGAAGATTGCTGGACATAAGGTGTTTATACTGCCTTTGCCTCTGCAAAAGCAGATGGTATTTCTGGACATTGTCTCACTGTGCTTGGGGACATGGATTGAAAATGATGTCTTTTTTTCTTTATTTTTTCCCCACACAGCTCCCTGAAATTTATGACCTGGAATTTGGGAAAGTACCCAAATCTTTGCAAAAGAGCGCATCAAAGTTTCCCCACAGAAGACTGCCTCTGCCTCTGAGATATGTAGAGAGGTGACTAGGAACATCACAAGTGTCTGGTCTAAGTGTGGGAGGGGGACCTTGCATCCATGCAGCACAACACAAGAGGAATACAGGAGTCTGAAACTCTTGTCTCGCACCTTCCAGCTATAAATGTAGCTGGGAATACAGGCTACAAATGAGCAGAATGGGAAAGCTGCTCAAAGGGTTATCTATTCGATGAAGCACTGCTTCAGAGCAGGTTTTCTCCAGGCAAGATGGGACAGTCAAATTTTCCACATTTCTGCAAGCATGGAAGGAAAGAGACCTGTTACACAGAAGCAGCTGAGGTGCTAAGATGACAGACAGGAGCAGCTTGACAGAAAAGGAGGAGGAGCTGTCAGACTAACTGTGATAAGGCCAAAATTGATTTAGCAATGGAAAATGCAGACACTGTAAGCTACAAGCCGTCTGCAGAAAAAAGCCTTACCCACTTTCAAGAAGCACACTGCAGAAATGCAATGATAACCCTGCTGCAATGGACTTTCTCCACTGCCACAGACACCTATTCACCAAAGCGACTACTCTCATCAACTGGGTACCCAGTCCCATTGGAGCAAGCCAAAAGTTTGGTTGTTTCAAGCCAGATGGACAACCAGCCTCAGTACAGGAATGCACCAGTATGATCCAGGTCATGAGGGGTCTCTGGAGACCAGCTAGCTCAAGTTCCTGCTCAAAGCAGCACTCTGCTGCACACTGAGCTCCAGAAGAGCCTGTAAACTTGGACAGGCAGCACCCTGGGAGTGGGCAGGATCAAGGAGAAAGCACTTAAGGGATGAGCTGTTACAGCCCTCAGAAAGCTTCTGGTAACCATTTACAAGTGGCTGGCTGTAGATGAAAAAGTGTCTGAGTTGGCGTCACAGCTGAACAGTGTTCCCCCACAGCTCTGCTACATTAATCACCCTGCTGGCTGACTTATCTCTCTACATCAATTAAAGACACAACATAAATACTGGATTAAAAAGCTGCAGTCATGTTCACTGGTCCGTGTGTGATTTATCTGCAAGACACATACAAGCCAGCCCAGAGATATTCTTCCACAGCACAGCTGACAGAAATCTCAGCATCCTGCTGCCTCACTAAGGAGAGTGCAATTTTGGCTTTGGGAGAATATCTCACCTTTGGTTGCAGGAGAGGAGGGAGAAGCATATAGATGCCTTCCCTCCCTCCCCTCTCTGCTATCATGTCCGGATCCAGTCCAAACCTTCCTGCCTCTCCTCCGTCAGCCAAGAGAGGAGCCCACATACGTGAGCAGCCAGCAGTGCTTCAGAGAAGGATGCTGGCCCAATCCTGGTCCCTTCTCCACATCCCCCTCTCAAGACGTGGGCAGAAGCTTTGCCTGAGCGACGGTTTCCAGGCGGCATGCTGCAGCAGGGAGGATGGCAAGGAAGAACGATGCCTCCCCAGAGGCACCAATGCAAAGGCTGCCTTGGGGGCTGTACACTTGTACACACTGGTGGTGGTCTGTCAGTTGCAGTTGAAGGAGCTGGTGCTGCAATGTCTTAACACTGAGCTTCTAGATACAGCTCCACCTGTGCTGAACAGGGCCCAAAACAAGCCCCATGTAACTCCAGCTTATACTGAACATCCCCAGAAAGCCATACTGAGATCAAATGCGAGCTGGGGACAGCCAGGCACACAGAGGAATGCTGAAACTCAGCAGTATACACTTACACATTACAATGGGAGTTCCTGAGTCACTGAGGTCAAAACATTCAACAAAGAGAGGCAAGGTACTGATACCATGCAAAACCATCCAGTCAGACTCCCCGTGGTACCACCCAACAACATGCACCACTGATGCCCCCTGAGAGTATGTGTCCATCCTTTACAATAGCATTGGGGAAAAAAAAAAAAAAGCAAGCAACTGACAGTACTGCTTAGTAGATGATCCTGTTCCTAAGGGAGTCCAGGAGGCTTAGGCTTTCACGACAGCATTTTTTCTTGGCCTCTGAAATGTGCATTTTCACTTGGGTGCCTGGGATGCCTAGAATTTGTAAAGCAATGGAGCAAAATGACATTAATTAAAACTCAAGCAGAACCTGACAAATTCTCAGTAAACTAATCTGCACGCCTCAACAATCTCGCCAAGAGTGCTCCATGCTCAACAAATTTTTAATCACTAAAAAATATAGTGAAAAACGTCATTTACTAAGCACAGATGAGACTTAAAGCTTACACCCTAATCCATTTGCAAGTGTACCTGGAAATGGAGAATAAATAATAAAAACTGAAAAAAAAAAACATTTTTGCACTTCACTTTTTGCAGTCAAAGAGCTTCAAATCATCTCTGCAACCACTTTGAAAAGGAATTAAGCAGTTTCTCTGTCAAAGCTGGGAAACGCATTTTACAGGAATCTTTCTTTTTGAGCTCAGCAATTTAACTGCAGCCTACAGCATCCACAACATCTTAAAAGCTGAGAAAAAAAGTTAAATGTCGCCTCTTCACCTTTTAAAGCTATGCTCTCTGTATTCACAAGAGGTTTGTTGTGCATATTCCAGGCTGCATTTGAAAAGCTCACAGGGACAAACCCACTCTGAAACTCAAGCAGGGCCCATTTAGAAACCTGAGCCCTTTTCCTATTTCTGTTGCACACTTTCTATGAAATGCCACTATCTACAGCTGGGCAAGTTTTCTTCTCAAATATCCATTCAGCATCTCCCATACTTTTTTTTTTTTTTTTCCCTCTCAGCATAACCTCCCTCTCCACTGTTTTAAACCACCAGAGTATGATGAACAGCTGCAGGGATTTCCTCCTGGCTTTGTTCCCCTCCTCCCCACCCCCCATGAGCTCTTTACCTACCAGATATCATTAATTCAAACAATCCCCTCCAATAAGCACTATCACACAGTGAGTCTCCCAGTGCAGCACGCTGCACTCTGTCCCTCTGGCTCCAGTAAAAGAAAGCATCTTCAGTATTAGGACTGAACAGATGCTCCGCAATTATCACACATAACTCCTATAGCCATAGCACTAAACAAGCGCTGACAGTTTCTATTCAGGACTGCAGTATTTACACATTGCCAGGGCTAGCTGCTGACCTCCTGATTCCTTGACAGAGCAACCACACTCAGTGGCAAACTCCAAATGTGCACATCACATGTGTCATGCAAACATCACACATGGAATCAGTCCCATCTGGTTTCGCTGCCAGGCTGCAACTGCAGGGATTGGCAAACTGATGTCATCTTGGTTACAGCCAATGGGGAGCACACTGGGAAAGCATGGTGGTCCTCAGTGGGGGAGGCAAGTCAAGTGGCACCTGCTAAGGTCCTTCTATCTTTGATTGCTCCCTTTTCTGTCCATGGAACCAGCAGTTCAATAAGGTAGACTAATTGACCTGGACACTTTGGGAAGTCTGGCAGAGTGCACATCCAATCAGACAGTAATTTTTCTTGATGTGTGACCCTATATTATTTGGGCTAAAAATATCATCACAGTTCTAAATAGTCCTTGTATTGATCTTGACGTTTCTCTATACATTAAGAATTACATCCATCAGGACAGCCGCCCTGTGCCAGGCATAACAAAAATACTAGCAATCAACATTTCTCAGCTGGCCTTAACCTCGCCTCTCAAGATGCTCTGAAAAGGGCCAGAACGGTTATACTATTCTATATATGGCAAGGGTAAGATGAAGAGACTTATCTGAGCTCACCCAGCAAGACAGTATTGAATCAGAGATTAAAACTCAGCGTGTACAGTACCAGGCAAGCCAATGCTCTTGCTTCCATAAGGCAAGAGGTGCTGGGAAGCAGATAAATGATTTCTGCAATATTTCTGTACTCAACACTGCTGAATACTGCAAGGATCTGTGGGGCAAACAGGGTTTGGAAGTATGGAAAGCTCTACCCATGGCAGCCTCTTCCCAGCCTCTACTTCCTTCCAAAAGCCTAAAACAGGATGTGCTGGAACTGCAAGGTGAGCTGGCAACTGGCAGGCGAAGCGTAGGATGTGTCAGTCAGGCTGCCTTGTTGCCAGCCTCCAGCACAGAGTAGCCAGGATTGCACCAAACCCTGTCCCTGAGTGAGAGCAGGTCAGTGCCATTCTCCAGTTGGCTCCAGCCTCTTCCACCTGTATACCAGCTAAAGCAGAAAAATGAACAGCTATGGACAATCCTTTCCTGAAGAGAAAAGGCAAAGTACTCTGTAACTCTCAGAGAAATTGCATACATCTGCACATACCAACAAGAAAACTCCTGGAAAGCGGAGCATCAGGAGACAATGTATCATAAGGCTCTATATAGCAGCTAAGTGAGAGTGTATAGTTAAAAACTACACAGAGGCCCTTTGTCTTTAGAACACATTGGTAATGGGTGACAGCTACAGCAGCCACCACTGCAACCCAGTGGCTCATTCCAACTTGGTAATTCCTCATCTCCCTGACCACAGAGACAGCACAGGTTTGGACACCTCCCAGCCTGCTAACTCAGGAGATGACTTTTTGCTTGGAAAGAAGCAAACAAATGATTCCAATGCTGTCGTCCCAGCACTGCCAGAGATTTCTAGGTTGCAGCCCTTTGCATTTGTGGGTCCAGGGTCAATTCAATAACAACAAGCAACAGTGGCTATTTACTACAGCACCCATTCCTATTTACCAGTACCAACATGCTCTGCATTGTCAGGAAACCACTGTTTCCAGTATCCTAGACTCTATCCAGCCCTCTGCAGCTGCCTGTTTGTACAAATTTCTCACAACTACAGCTCATATTCACAATGCTGCAGCATTTGTCCAGTTATTTTTCCCACCCACCATGTAAATAAAGTGACAAGTGACTTGAGAGATGAAAGCCACATGCCGATGGGAGGAGATAAATGGGGAAGAGACAGAATATACGTCACAGCGCTCTACCCTTTCCCCAGCTCCTTTAGTAACAGAACACAAAGAAGTCCCGATGCTTCAACTGCTAAATGATAAAATAACAGAGCAAAGCAAAGCAGGAGCAAAGACATCTCCCACAATCTGCACAGAAACAGCAAAATATACAATAGAAAATGTCACTAACACCCCATTCAGGCAGATGCACTTATTTTTATGTATGACAGGTTTTGAGCTGGAAAAAATTTGACCACCGGTACTTTGCTGCATGGCTGTTCCCCTAGTTGTCATTTCCACCCTAAGTGACCTTCTGCTTAATGCTGGGTGTCTCTGGCCTGTAGTCCTTCCTCTCTGAGACATTGCGTTTCACCTTGGCACTAACTGGAGACTCCTGATTGAGCGACGTACTCGAGTGGGATTTCTTCAGTCCTGACGCATCATTCTCTCCTCCACTCAGCAGCTCCTTCACCCCTTCTTTCAGGAGGCCAATGTAAATCTCATAGCGATTTTTCTGGGAAATGAAAAGAAAGGGCTGAATCAGTCTACGGCAAATTCTGCAGAAACATTTGAAAGATTATCTTGGTGACATAATAGCTTCAACTTTCAAGTGATGTTGAAAGCAAGGAGTCTAATATGGATATGAACAATGGTGGCTAATGTAAATTACATCACACAAAAAAGGATTCCGGTCAGGCTGTGCTCAAGGAAATGCTGTGCAATTTAAAACAGTCAGTTCTGCAGCATACAAATCCCAGTCTGAATGGTGGCTCTTGGCTAGTTAGAATGCGTGGTTATTTCCGAGTAACAACACCAAGAAGGAGCTTTCTGACCTTAGCCACACTGAGTCACCTCATGTATATTGAGACACTGTGTGCTCAAAGAAAACATAGAATTATAGAATCACAAGGTTGGAAACGACCTGCAAGATCATCTAGTCCAACCGTCCTCCCATTATCATTGCTATCACAAGCTACTAAACCATATCTCGTGGCTCTTCATCCAAATGCCTCTTGAACACTGCCAGGGACGGCGACTCCACCACCTCCCTGGGCAGCCATTCCAGTGCCTGACCACTCTCTGAGAGGAAAAGTTCTTCCTCATGTCTAACCTAAACCTCCTCTGGTACAACTTGCGGCCACTTCCTCGTGTCCTGTTTGTTGCCTGGGAGAAGAGGCCAAACCCCTCCTCATCACAACCTCCCTTCAGGAAGTTGTAGAGTGCAGTAAGGTCTCCCCTGAGCTTTTTCTTCTCCACACTAAACAGTTCCAGCTCTCTCAGCTGCTCCTCATAAGACCTGTGCTCCAGACCCCTCACCAGTTTTGTTGGACACGCTCCAGGGCCTCAATGTCTTTTTTGCAGTGAGGAGCCCAACACCAAACACAGTACTTGAGGTGCAGCCTCACCAGTGCTGAGTACAGGGGGATGATCACCTCCCTGCTCCTGCTGGCCACACCATTTCTAATGCAGGCCAGGATGCCGTTGGCCCTCTTGGCCACCTGGGCACACTGTCAGCTCATGTTTAGCCAAACATCAACCAACACCCACAGGTCCCTTTCCTCTTCACAGTCATCCAGCCACTCATCCCTAAGCCTACAGCACTGCATGGGGTTGTTGTGACCAAAGTGCAGGACCCGGCACTTGGCTGTGTTGAAGCGCATCCATTCACCTCAGCCCTGTGATCCAGCTTATCTAGATAGCTCTGAAGGGCCTCCCTACCCTCAGGCAGATCGACACCACCTCCCAACTTGGTGCCATCTGCAAACTTACTGAGGGTACACACAATCCCTTCATCTAGGTCATCAATAAAGATATTAAACAAGATGGGTCCCAGTATCGATCCTTGGGGGACACCACTTGTAATGGGTCATCAGCTTGAAATAGATGGATACAGTGTGTGGCAAAATGAACTAAGGGACAACAAAAATCCCTACCTGTATGGCTACAGCTGTCCTTTGCAACCCTCCATTCCTATCAGTGGGTCCTGCTTTTCTGGCCCTTGCAAGGGGCAGAAACCAAAGCAAGGCCCATTTAAGCTCAGACTCTACCAGCCTGGCCACCTTTGAGCCCTTGAGCACATGTCAAACTTTGAGAAGGAGTAGATCAGAGAGCAGCAGGGCATATTCCCCCTGACAGGACAACTCATGAGAACAATAAAAGCTGCTCTTTGTCCAAACACTTGCATTTTTTGTATGGAAGAAGTCTGCTTTACCACTAACCATTCCTGCTTGCTCTGGATTCTCATCTGAAGTGAAGCTTCCCCTTTCAATGGGAAGCTTCTGTTCTTTTGTGACAACATCTTTCTGCACAGAACACCTTGGCAACCAACAAAACGAAGGTAGATTAACAAAAGGTCACTGCAAGGTCTCTGACACATTACCTGTGGCAGGAGGTGCTAAGAACTGATCAACCCATTTTTTGGCATTTGTTCAATAGCCTGACCCTGATAAAACCACTAAGGTTGTAAGCAAGCGTTGTAATCAAGGTGACCTCAGGGGGTTGCAGGCCAGAGTAGGAGGGTGTAAGCATTTTCACTGAAAACAGTTGCCAAACTGTTATGTTTCAGACTAAGGAAAAAGCATTTAGTGAAAATTCTTCCAATTCATAATAAAAGTTCAGGTAATTATACCTATTTGAGGGCAGAAAGACTAAAAGCTTGATAACTACTGCAAAGAGCAGAATACCAAGAACAAAGCATGAGAGAATGTGACAGTGTTTCCAGAGAGCCCCCTAAATAAACAAGACCTAATAGGCAGAATATACCTAAAAAATAAATTAAGAAAAGGCATTCTTATAAATTCCATTTTTGGAGCTCCAGCTCCACAATGTGAAAGACAAACACATTAAGCAGATAAGATGTGTCATACGATATAAAAGGAAATGTAGAAACAGCAAGCAGAATTCAGACAATGCACTGGGCTGATGGATGATTCATCGCAAAATGCATGGGACATCACTGCAAAAGGGACTAGGACTAGTTTCTGCCTTGCACTTTCATCAGTGGCCATTTTGTGCTGGATATTGTGCGCTTACCATTTCTGTATCAATTAAGCAATGCATCTGGAAGCTTCTCATTTGATTTCAGCTCCAAACTTGCTCTATTAATGTTCTGACATTTGAAGCTAAGTATTCAATTTGGTGGAAATTTCCTTTTAAAAAAAAATCTAGAAAATTCTGTCAAGAAAATAAGGCACAAAAATTAAAAATGGTTATCTCTGCAGCCTGAATGCATGTAAAGAAGAGATAAGGCAGCCATCCATCAAACTCCTAACTTCACCTCTCACCTAGCAGCACTCAGAAGATGTCTTGCTCATATATTTGCCATACCCAACAATCATAATCTGGAGTAGTACTTCTTCAGACAACAAGAAAAGAGAAAATGCTCTTTGCTAGGTTTCTATAAGCAAAGACAACAGGTAGGGAGAAATGTTTGAAGGCACATCCCTGAACAAGGAACGATCAACACCTTGGTCACATCTTCTCACAAGGAAACCCCGTATCAGGAACTACATCAGGAATAAGAATGATGGAAACTGAGGCAGTTCGATGAAGAAAAATTACAAGGACCTAAAGAAAATAAACTTGACTTCTTTCTCCCTAATTGGACTATGTTGCTTCCTTGGGAACTAAGAGGTCCTTTCTGCAATTCTTCTGGGGATGCATCAGCCTGGCCCTTCATACACAGATGAAAGGTATAGTCCTCCTCACCTGACTCTTGCCCTTTTGCAGGGACCTCATGCAGCAAGGTCTGCTACCAGTTCCTGCATGACACCGACAGCACCCTGTTCTGAAGGGAAGATGAGGAAATTCCAAAACTGGTGGAAAGCTCCTATTCTGCATGTTCAGATAGCTCACTTTTCTTTTTGTTTTCCCCACAAACTGTTGAACTAATTGTTCAATACTCCCTGTGAAATCTGTGTCAAATGCATGGGTAATGCAGCATTACACAGAAACACTCTGAATCACCATCTTGCACACACAGCTGAAGTCAGTATCTTCATCTGCCTGCTTAGACATGCATTCTTGCAGTGCTGATCACACTTCTGTGCAGACTGAACCTGTTCAAGGCTCCCACTAGGGAAGATCTCTTTTGTTTCTTGTGCTATACTGGTTTTCCTTTGCACAAAGGTAACTGAGATATACTCCTCAAGAATATAATTGACAGAAAACACACACACACACAAAAAAACAAAACAGCGCAATCACCTTTGTTTCTATCAGTTATTAGAAATCATCATCCACTATGGCCTAGTAGTGTATCATCATCAATACTCATCACGCTTTTAGAATCCACAGAAAATAAACCTCGAGTCAAGAGTCCCAACCCAAGCTACCCTTTGCCCTCCCAAATTGCAAGACACCCCCATAGGGGAAAAAGTGTGTGGCTTGACTGTGCACAACTGAGTGATGTGTTCAACACTGATCACAACTGTTTGACCATCAGCTTCCAAGCCACCTCACTGCCCACTTTTTCCACATTATCAGACTGTCTAACGATGCCGGAGAAGGTGAATCAACGTCTATGTTAAAGTCAGGATGAACCATTTCCACTGCTCTCTCTTCACTTGTCAAGTGAGACATATAATTGTAAAAGGCTTTCGTGGTGATCAGGCATGATTTCTCCTCGATAAACAAAAACTGATTACACCCAGACACTTTCTTGTCTTCAGTCCTTTTGGAAGGGGTATCCTGGAGAATTTACTCTACCAGCCTCTCCTGGATGGAGAAGAATCTGGCCAGCCCACAGTCTCTTGGGCTTTCCTCCTTGCTCCTCTTGAAACAGGAATGACATCAACTTTCCTCCAGTCCTCAGGAACCTCTCCTAGTCACCATGATTTTTCAGAGGTAATTGAGAATGGCCTCCCAGTTACATCATTCACCTTCCTGACAACTCCACTCATGGGTGAATGTCATCAGATTACACAGACTTGTGTGCTATCCAATTTATATAATGTCTTAACTAGGTAAATCTGCCTTGCTCCAGATTTACTTACTGGGCTCCTTGCTCCAGATTTATTCACTAGGCTCAGGGACTTGCAATGGGTGGAGGTTGGTCTTACAAGGGGATCTAGACAAAGAAGATACTGACTACTTTGGCCTCTCTCTGTCTGCTATGGCCAGGTCTGCTGCTCCATTATAGGCTCCAACTAGGACCCATATGTTCCCTGGCTGTTCTGCTGCTAAGGTGCCTATAGAAACCTTTCTTCTTGACCTTACTACATTTTGCCAAATTTAATTCCTCATAGGTTTTGGCTTCCTTAAAACCAACAACACAAACCTGATACCTGAACAGTATCTCTATATTCCTATTTCTACAGCTTCCACTTCTGCATACTTCATTTTCAGGAGCAGCTTCTTCATTCACAAAGGCCTCTGCTACCTTTGTTTCGTTTCTTGCTTATTAGTGTGGACCATTCCTGAGCTTGGAAGAGGTGATTCTTAAAAACTGACCAGTTCTCCTGGAGCACTCTTCCCCTGAGGGCCATATTCCATAGGATTCTTTCAAGCAGTTCATTGAACAGGCCTGAAGCACACAGCTGTGATCTTATTCTTTGCTTTGACTTCTCCTTACAGGATCATGAAGTCCACATCTCATAGCAACTTGCTGCCATGGTTGTCCCCAACCTTCATGTGCCTGAGTTCTTTTTTGTTCACACAAGAAGTCCAGAGAAGTGTCTCTCCTTGTCTGCTGCTTGATCACCACATTAGGAAGTTTTTGCTGATGCACTCCAGAAACCTACTGGATTGCTTGTGCCCTCCTGTGCTGTCTCTTAAGTGGATAATAAGGTGGTCAAAATTCTGCAGCAGGACCAGGGCCTGCAAGCACAACTCTTCTTGCAGATCCTTGAAACTGGCCTAACAGACGGAAAACACAATGCCACCTGTCTTGCTCCATATGCTAATACTGATCCACAAGCTCTCATCAAAGCTTTGTGTGAGTGAGCAGTAAAATCACATATACGATTATTTTCACTGTGCTTGTCCTTCCTAAAAAGCCTGTATTAATTCATGGCAGCATTCCTGTCGTCTGAACTACCCTATTGAATCTGCAATCTCAATGAGATTGTAGCCCTGCAACAGCACAGACCTCTAATTCCCTCTGCTTGCCCAAGAAGGGTATGAAAGCTTTCCTTATAATGTTGTTCTATGAGCACTTCCTTAATGATATGCTACGTGTGAGATGACTCTGCTTTAGCTCTCTTTTATGGATGATGAAGTCTCTCCTGTTCACATCACTGTGTACCCTTTGCTTATCAGCCACTTCCTCATTTGACTGTTGGTCAGATCATTTCAGATATGTGGGATGTAGAAAAGCAAACTGGCTAGCCACGCTCCTTGAACAAAACATCTCAAACTCACCATATGCAATGACACCAACGCAGTGCTACAGTAAAGTCCCATCACTCTGGACAACACATGGCTTTGTAACATGAGACAGCTCCTGCCCAAAAAGCTTGTCATGTTTTCAAAAAGAGGCAAAGAGGGTAACATTTTTCCACTTTACAGATAAGGAGCTAAGCCCACAGCCAAGGTCACAGAAGTCTTTATCAAAAGAAGAACCCACATCCAGACTTCTGGGACTGTTGTGACTTTTTTGTTGAGAAAGAACATCCTCCTTACTAGAATACAGTGAAAATTGAAGAAATACAGGATTATATTAGAAGTATGAAATCACAAAAAGTAAAAACAATGAAGTTTCCCATCCATACCTCAAATTCCAGATAGTGGTCCTTCAGTTTGTAATCATCTACTTCCTTGCCTTTGAGCTTCTTGTCAGGAGGATAGGAGCGATGTTCAGCAAGTTCAGTAGAGATCTGCTTCAGCTTAGCTTCATGGGATTTCAGCTGTTCATCCTTCAGAAACACATTAGGCACATAAATTATAGAATCTAAAATACTCAATAAGTAAAGGAAAGTAAAAAGAGAACTTCTGCTTTATCTTAACTAATTTTAATTAGATTGATCAGACCTGTTTTCCCAAGGTTCTGTCCCCAACAGCATTCTCAAAGGCATCCAAGTAAAGTGGCCAACTTTGCAGAAAAACTCAGCAGTGAGCAGATGCCACTGGGAAGGATAGCAAACTTGTCATCCCTTGCCTTGCTGAGAGCAACGGAAGCAGCTTGCTGTAGAGCGTTACTGACAACATGACACTTCTGCTCTAATACATTTTTTGGCAAATTAATTAAGGCTGTTACATGGAGTCGGACCAAGGGCAGAATGAGAAAAGCAAAGACCCTGCCTCGGGTCTTTGCAAAATATAGGCAGTTTTTTCCAGCACAGAAAGGACATGGAATCAGAGCCTTCCTTAGATTTTCACACTACCAAATGCTCTCCTGTCTGTGGCTTTCGTTTGTCAGAACAATGCAATGCAACCAGAAGAAGAGGGGCTGCCCTCTCCTAAAAAGTTATCTCATTTTGCTAAGCTGCTACTAGCGCTTATCCCACTGTGCAGTTGGAAAGAGTGAGGAGCTGCTACTCTCTCCTTTCTAATTTCCTTTATCATAATCCCAGACCCACTCACTTCCTCCAGTCCATCTGTCAGCTAACCTTCCATCAGCTCAGAAGGTTTCCAGCTCCTGCTGCATGGCCTTCTGGCCATCTCTATGCTTGGATTTAAAAACATGTTTGACTTAGGTAAATCCAAAATATAGATACTACTGTGTAGACCTTAATGATCTAGCCAGTCATAACAGCAGGTAACACCTAGCTCAGTTACCAGACACTTACCTGGCCTCAGAAGAGAGGACTGCTGCCAATAGTGTCCCAGTGGTGTGGATGTGCAGCTTGCAGTTTCAAGCCTATCTCAGACACATCTGCAATGCACTATGAGTAACACCAAGGACTAAGCCTTTCAGCTCACATAATTTGAGCTGCAGAGAAGAGCAGAAAGGGGAAAAAACTTCTACATAGGATGATAGCTGAGCCCCAGCTAATCTTGTGTTTTTTATTTTCCGAGAGGACTGTAGAAGAAAATAAGTGGGATAATTTGCCTCCGCTTATACATGGGTGGGCTCAAACTGATCCCTACTGGCTTCCAGATATTGTTGTTGCTATTAGGAACTATCATGAATCCACTCTTCTTTCTGTAAGTGTCTAACCACTTTTTCTGCTAAATTGCTGGTCTCAGGGACATCCTATTGCAGCAGGTTCTCTACTCTGATGACAGGAGGTCTTTGAGAAGCTTTGAATTTGGCAATTGTAATTTCCAGGGCAGCAGCCCTTTGGTGTATTTGTGTATACATTCACACCCTCAGAAAAAAAGGAAAACAAAGTTACTAAATCCTTTCTACACTGGCATTCCTTTATATGTGGTTTTGTCACATCCCTCCAGGCTAACTGAGATCAGACATTAAAAGCAAACTTAATACAATGATTGCATGAAAATTATCATGTCCATCCTCCCTTGCTCAGCTATGCCATGTTCCCACAGCATCTTCTGCCTGACCAGGAAGAGGCCCCTTGAAGAAGTAATGTGCATCATGATTCAGCCCACAGAATCCTAAACAGCAACCAGAGGGATTTGACAATTCATATTTTTTTGTCTGCCAAATAAGAAGCAGCCCGCTGGCAGCTTTTCCACACTGACAGATAAAAGCAGACATGCTTCTGCTTGTCTTTGAATTTATCTGCTTTGAACACTTAACATTCTTCTGCCGTTAGCTAAAACAGCTTATCTTATTCCACTTTTTGTGCCTCCCTTTCTTCAAGACACAAACCACAGGGCTGTGTTCTATTTTATCTCTTTCCAGATTAAATAGAAACAGTGAGACTGGGAAACAATGTGCTAAATGGAACAATCACACAGAACAATGAGTAAAAATGCTTTTTTTGTGTGTTTGGGGGAAAATTATTGAAACCCCAGATAGTATATATAAAAAAGTATGCATGAGCAAAAGGACAAGTTATTATTATCCTGTATGACACATGATTTAAACTTTAACCCAGAATAGAAGATGGAAAGTCGGTCACCACATCATATGAAGAAAGGCTACTGCCACAGAGCAGGAAAAAGCAGGGGTGACATAAAAAACACCCCCATAGAGAAATGCAGATTATGAGATAATGGTTTCTAGGGAGTGTTGCTAGGCTATGAAGATGGCAAAAATGCATTTAAGAAGCAATCCAGCATGAAGAGATGACTTAAAAAGTTATAGCAGCTTACTCATAAAATTATACACCAACGATTGGGATCTCTCCCTTCTGCCACCTGATCAATGCAATCATTAGTGGGTTCCTGCCAATGCAGAAGAAATTGCAGGCATGTATCACATCAAAGTACACAGAGCTACAGGTGCAAGCATCAGGCACAGCCAGGTTGAAAGAAGCAGGAGATGTTTGTTCATGCAAGAAGTATCAGAGCTGTGAAACTCCCTGACACAGGTTGTTGCAGAAGATAAAAGCTTATATAGTCATATGGGAAGACCAAGGATGTTCATGTAACAGTTAATAAACATGTAAAAAGAACTTCCTCAGCTGATAAGGACCTCCAGAAAAGTATTAGAGGAGAAATAAAATTAATACTTGCCTGATGAATCAGCTTTCACCCTTTACCATCCCAATAATCCAAATAATCAGGAATATGTTTATTTCCTTTGAAATTGGTGGTAATAAACACATTCATAAAAATAACACCAGTTTGATGGTATTTGAAATGTCCTCTGCAGGACTGTATCTACGGGATGAAAATCCTACATCTGGTACTGGTTACACTAGTGACTCTTCCTTTTCATCAAAAATATAAAGGAATTATATTCAAATATTATATTAAATATATATTATATATATATATATATAATATATATATTTTTTATATATATATAAATTGTATACAATCATGGAATTGATAGAGTTGGGAAGGACTTTTAGAGGTCACCTAGTCCAACTCTTCCGCAAACAAGGGTATCTGCAGGTAGATCAGGTAACCCTGTCCTGCCTGACCTTGACTGTCTCCAGAGATGGGGATAGAAACAACTATGATGAGTCATGGCCACCACAGGTCATGTTTGAACCATGACTCCCCCCCTGCTTGTTGAAAGGCTCCAGATAACACCATGTCTCAAACTGTCCCCCTAAGCTTAGACAAAGGGAATAAGGAGCAGCACTCAGTAGTGTTTTCTGATTTTCTCTTTGGACTGGGGAGCAAAACACTTTTCCAATGTCCTCTTTGGGCCAACTTAATTCTTCTTTCTCTCTACTTAGAATCTTGATTAAGGAAACAAACAGATTTACCTTCCTAGCAGATGTTCTATTTTTTCTAGAAATAGTAGTGTTGACAGGAGCAAAACAATGCCAGGGACCACTTTCCAGACTCCCACCAGTCAAGAACAATGTCCATTACCAATCCTCTAGAAAACAACTCACCTGAGATAGCTTTGTTGTGGTGGCTGGCAGAGGTGGGCGACTGAACTTCTTCTGGGAACCAATTGCTGCTGGAAATGGTGGTGCAGAGAAGACAGCTGCCACACAGTTAATCTTGTTGATCCAGGTCTGCATTTCTTCCTGGCTCCTGGGAGAAAGAACATATATCGAGCACTCGTTGACTCAGCCTCCCCTCCCTCTTTCCCGCTCTTCTACTGGCACTTTCAAAGTGAGAGTAAGAAGAGTTGAACAAGTTTTAGAGTCTGCTAAGTCTTCTGGCTTTTGAGAGCAGTTAGTTTCAGGTGCCTCATTCACAGGTTAGCTCATGAGTAAGTCCATAACTCACTCTAGCATGCATCTTTTCCTATTCCGAATCAAGTGCAACAAGAAACAGAGCCAATCAACACCCTGATTCAGACATTTGTCTTACAGTCTCATCTGTTCCGCAGATAAGATCTTCTAAGATCTCTAGGAGGTTACATGTGGATCTTGGTAGATAAGGGCTAATGCAAAAAACCTCTTCATCAGTTTTCAATGCCAGAAATCAAAAGAAGGTCATCTGTTCTGTCTGCATATCACAGCCTGAAGAGCTTAATCAAATTATTCTTGTATTAAGTTTAACTTTGTTTCTAACCGAAGTGTATCTTCTAGAAAGATATCCGGCTAAGTCCTGATGACATCAGGAGACAGAATCCAAGACTGCCTTCGGTCATCTGTTAAAATGATTAATCACTCTGACTGTTCAAAGTTTGTGCCCTGTTTCCAAATTGAATTTCCTGCAGCTTCAGCTTCCAGCTGCTGCATCTTGTTATGCCTTTCTCAGCTAGATTAAAAAGCCTCTTAAAACCTGATATTTCTTTCTCATGAACTACTTGTGCACTCTAATCATATCACTATTTAATCTTATTTCTAATCATATAAACAGATTGAACCTTTTAAGCCTCTGCTTTAACCTGTCCAGGCATGAATTTAACCCTCCTTTAGAACTGTCTTCTTCCCTCAACTATTGGCACAAATCAGAAGAGAGCACTTACTGGGCTTGAAAAAGCAGGACACTCCAATCTGCTGTTTTAAGCTTGAGGACATTGGGTTTCTTCTCATAGTCTGTTGCCTTGGATGCCAGTGCATGATGCACACTAACTGCATTCTTCAGATCTTCCTCCGACAAAGCCTTTTCTGGCTTGTACTCATCCTACAGAAATTAGCAAGGAAAAATGGCATCTTATTTCTCCATGTACTACTCCTTTTTCCTTAATCTAAAGAAAAACCTTGTTGCAGTGATGAAAAGCATTATTAAAGTACGTGGTCTCTTTGAAAGGAAGAGAAGCAGTTCCAAATCAGCAGTGGACTATTTGTCCTCACTTCAGGAATCCTTCACGACCAGCTTTCCACCTCTACTACTCAACTACTTATTCCTGCTGGAGTTTTCAATTTCCACAGCTCTGCTTGTCCTTAACAGTGTACAAAGTCACCCTACCAATCTCCACAAAGCAAATACAGCAACATTCTTTAAATCTCTCTTCTGCTATGATGCTAGAGAGAAAACCTAGCAATAGCTGGTCTGTCAACACACTAACAGCCTTATGGATCCAGCACCCTCAAACAGTTCTTTTGGTATTAGGTATGGTATTTTGGTATTTGGTATTAAACTCAAACATTTTCTTCAATCTGTATCTATCTTTAGTCTTTATTGAAGGAAAAAAAACAAAACAATAATCCCTGGGGTTACCAGGCCAGCTTCTAGTTATACCACATTACACAGTCTCTTCGGAAGCACAGAGCTGTATGACCCACAGGAGGGAATACCTTCTCTAAGCAGAGTCTGCAAATGGCAAGCACAGGACTGTTCAGGTTTGCAACACGGTACAACAACCATCAAATAATAAAAACAGCGAGTCAAACTTCTCTGCACTGCAGTTGTCTGCTGGGAGCAGCATTTGATCTCCTGAGCAACAGGAGTTGGGCAAGTACACAATAATTGCGTTGCCAAAGTTCAATTTAAAGCACACTCCACTACAAATGGCTTTCCGAATATAAGAAAAGCCAGAAGCTTTTTAAGGAAAAGTTAATCACCTGCAGTCTTGTACAAAGTTTCTCAAGGAAAGCAGCCAGCAATTGATTCTACATCTTCCTTCTGAAATGACTATGACTTCACCAGAAATCAGTATCATCTGAAGCATTCACCAAAGGAGCTAGTATGATGGCCGCAAAACAGAAGAGTAATTCCCTGCAGGTGTCATAACTATTGATTCCATCACTTGAACACAAGAATTATGAGATGGAGTTTAGTGGACAACAGAGTACAGGACACAAATCATACAGAAGGGACAGCATTAGGCTTAGACACCCAGCAAGGTATTTCTCTTGGAGAAAGCTGCTTAAGATGCACCTTTTGAATTAATGGATTCATTTACATGTTTATCTGCTGGTATACAGACAGGGGCTTCAACTGCTGAGGTCATCTGTGCTCTCATCAGGTGAAGCTGGGTTTGTCTGGGGCTCCCCAGGATGAGTTTCAGGGAAAGACGGTCACCACCTATGGTGACCATCATTTCTCAGAAGGGAGGGCAAAACATCCCACTACTCTGCCAGCTTCCAGGCTAGTCCAGCTATTGTAGGCCCAGAGCCTGCTGCTGGTTAGACACTTCACCAGTAAGGCAGGGAAGAAGCAGCTAAGCAGCAATATCATCACAATACACAGCTCCAACTGTGTCAAGGCAAGAGCACAGAACCCACCACAGAGCTGTGGCAGAACAATCAGAAAGGTGGAGAACTGTTGCACTGATGTCTGAAGTAGCCTTCAGCCTAATCACCTGTGACATACGGAGTCTTCAATGCCTGATAGCTAGCTAAGGCAAATGCTCCTTTGCTCTCCTGGCTATAGGTCCTGCCAAGTCCCAGCAAGTACTGGATGGACTTTCCTATCATGAGGTACACTGCCTACTCCCATTCAAGACACTCTCTACCCCTTCTTCAAGGCAAATTTGTGAAGGTGTCTAGCTAAAGGGCAAGAACTAGAGAAGGCTGGCCAACATCTTGCCCAGCTCCACCTTGAGGATGAAGGAAGCAAACCTCCTCCTTCAAAGGCAGAAAATTTGATTTCTTTGGTGGTTGCTCTGGAGGAAATGACTGACTCCACCATAAAGGGAATGAGAAGAAAATCAAGGCCAGGAAATGAACTCAGACCTCAGAAGAATGATATTCTGGCTTTCTTCAAATTATGCCTTGAGACTGTGACAGCTACCATCAGGCTTGGTTCCTCTCAGCTTTCTGTAAGATGTACCCAATGGTCACAACTTACTCTGGTATCTAAGTCTGTTCCAAAACAACTCCACATTTGGGCAGTCACAGAGGTGGTACTGACTCAGAGCCCCTCCTTACTGACACAGAAATTTCATTATAATCCTTGCTAATCCCACCAAATCAACTGGTTGCACCCTACCTTGACAGATGGGTCCCTGCCAGCTTCTCCAAAAGCAGTCATCAGAATACCACAAATGTCTACCAGTAGTTGGCCAACCTAAGAGAAAACTGAAGGGACGTGAATGTGCTGTCAGAATTCCTCCTTTAAGGCATTCAACTCTTCTTAACTGGCAAGCAATGCTAGGGGCAAAGGAACATCCATATTTCATATGCCACCAAGGACAGCACATGTGCGAGCATTAGTGTGGAGGTGGAGCAGGAATGAAAGGCAGCTCACTAAAGTTAGACCAAATCAGTGGCAAGAAATACATAAGGAACCAGAAAAGAAATGTGACCTCAATATCAACTGAAATCTGCTGTGAATGCTGCATACAATGTAATTACATGCTGAATTCATCTTTCTCAGACTCCTAACAAATGATTTTTCTACATTCTGCTGACCCAGTTTCTACATGGACACACACTGCTGCATCCATTTCTGATACATCCAACTACAGCAGTCGGCTTTTTATCAGCCAAGGTATCTGTGAGTGGACACCTCTGGTCAACTCACATAATGGATGCAAAATCCTTTCAGAAAGTTTTGTGTCTGATCACTTTACACCCTTATAGCCTTTTCCTTTTTTTTGTAAATTTTGACAAAGGAAACATACTTGAGAATTACTATATAAAAATACCTGAAATCCCACAAAATTATAAAGTATCAGATCAAAGAACGAAGATTTTGCAAACCTCAGAGCAGAGTCAAAACACAAGGCCCATGTCCTGCACTGCCTGCTCATATGCAATTTCTAGCAAGGAAGTGAGGGCAGCCTTCTGTCCTCTCCTTATAAGTCTCTGTACACACATCACATCCCATGTCAGTCTAGCAAAGAGACATTCTGTCAAGCTCCTACTCTGCAATTTCCTCTTGCTATAAACAGAGGGCAGGAAATTAGACTTGGCCTGAGGATGTCCAGAGTCAGGGCCAACAGCCCAAACATGTCAAACCTCTAATTTTATGTAATATTGTGCAGGCATGTTTAGTTGGCTAATTGTGAATGCTTCCACCGAGCCCCTCCAGTGGCCTCTGTGCTCACTAATTCAGAAACTCTCTCTCTCTCAAATCACTCATTAAAAAATAAAACAATATGCAGCACAGTAATTAGCACTGGAACTGTTCCAATGTCACACACACAAAAAAAAAAAAAAAGAAAAAGAAAAAAGGGCACAGAGACAAGATTGCCCAGATAAACTTTCCTGTAAATCTCAAATGACCGCCGTTTAGGAACCACTCTATAGACTTTGACAGCAAAGTAAGAAGAATTAGTCTGCTATGCAAACAGAATGGGAAGAGAATTGGGATCACGCTACCCACTGGGAGAATCACAGCTGTTACAAACTATTAATATTTATATTAGAATAATGTCTTGAGGGAACAGCTGAGTTACAGATGAACACAGAAAGCAACAGTGCATAGGCCTGTACATTTATTTGTGGGCATACAGTACCTAGAACAGTGAGATTTCTCTCTCCTCTGCTTGAATAGTACTCAGTGCTATGAAACTATCATCACAGCTTTTTCCTCGACAAATATACAGATAATGAGAGACAGAGGGAAATCTTGTAAATGCATATGGGTATGCATCCTGCCCTGCAGCACTGCATAATTAGGAGAGAAGGGAAACAGAGAGAAGGAAGTCCCTTGCCCATAACTATCACCATAGTTCTTCATTTCTACACAGAAATCAAGCTGCTCTAAAATCCTCCTCAACTTTATGAAATCAGGATCATTTCTGTCTCCCAGTATATTGCAGAAGGAAGCAACAATTCATCAACACTTACTACCTCTAAACTTGGTCTAGCCGTATATTTTAAAACCCTACCATTACCAACCTCATGCAATAGCATGATCCTAACAGTGCAAGGTTTATATCAGGGCTGGAGCAAAGCCCTGCTGGACCTTCTGGAGCTGAAGAGAAATCAGAGGATGTTTCACTGATGCTGCATAAGGAACTGCTGCTGAGCAGGGGTCACAGGCACCCTCAGGAGGCTCGCAGCTGCCCATCACTCAGGGAGTGAGTCACTTCCCATCAGACCTCTCTGTCAACCTTTCTGGTGCTGAATTAAAAGTCTAGCTTGTCACTTGCTACAGCTTCAGTGAAAGTGGATTCAGGGCTACGTGGGAGAGCACCACTTTGCAGAATAACCATCTTGTGATCACTGAATTCAAGTGCCATGACAAATGCAAGATACACAACTGAAAAACAAATAAGAACAAGAACTCCACCAATGTATTTGTTCTGCAAAAGTGCAGCCAGATGTGAAATCGCTCTCACACTTACCAAGAGATGGAGGGTGACAGTGGGGAGAGCAACCTTCTGCAGAAAATCTGCACGATACATCAGCATCTGTAAATTCTGTCTGAGTGTTCTTAACTAATATTGCAGTGAAACTGCAAAGTCTTCAATTAAGACTCTAAAATAGGCAGCACCTCCACTTCTTCCCCTTGAAAGCTTATTAAATCCCCCTCAAGGATCAAATAAAAAATTAATTCATATGCTATGGACAGGAACCTTCTTACTTCTTACGGAACCATCCAGTCTTTTCAGATAAATGCTAAACATGACTCATGTCAGAAATCAAAGCAGCTGACTGCAATTCACTCAAGAAAGTGAAAATGCAAGCCTGCCATATAAACCATTTTAATAAAATCTGAAGCTGCTGCCAGGAAAAGAACCAGAGGGAAGGCTTAGCTGCAGTTCAGGACACTTGGTTCTAGTCTCTCACACTGGCTTTGGAGCATGTAACATACAACTTTCAGCCCAAATCAGGGCTTTTTTTTTTTTTGCCCAGATTTTTTGTCTGCTTTGGCATTTCAGCCCTGTCAAACAGGCACTGAGCACAGACCAGCTACCTCATAAACCCTGTGCTGTAAGAAATGCACCCAAGCCATTCTCATTTTTCTTGAAGACTATATACCATGCTGCCTCTGAAGAAAAAAATAACTTCAGAAACCCAGAACAAAGAAGGAGGAAATAACAGTATGCACTTGCGCTCTTTACAGTTGCAAAACACAGTGGAGATGCAGAAACACTTTCAGCAGAGCATATTTCTACAATGCAGAGCAACCTGGACAGAAATCACCTATATGAAGAACATTACACTTATGGCAGGAGACACAAAGGCTTCAAAATCTACAAACTGACAAAATTTGATTCTGTCAGTTCTTGCTCATATATTCCATCTCACTTTCCAAGAGAAGTTTTAGTTTAAAAAAGCTTATAGTTAAAGCTGCATTACAATCAAGCTTGCGCCAAAAGACTTGAAGAGTTTGAGCTGACGTTTTTTTTAGACTTCTTGCTGGCAGAGAGTAAAATTTTTTTAGAAGTAAGTGTTTCTATCCTGCTTTGGAAAAAAAATGGTATCCTCCAATTCTGCTATGGAGCATAAGCTGCAGATTCCTACCAAGATCAAGCTGCTGTTAAACTGTTTTGCAGCTGCTCTTGCAGTCACTGCAGAAAAGTATACTGTGAAAAGACTGGAAAGGAGGACAGCCTTATAGGAGGTGAAGTCATACATATCAACTGCAGTGTTAAAAGCAGCCCAGGGGAATCTGTGCAAGACACAGAGAGATGATACTGTCTTTGCTTGTGAAGCTAGCTATTTTGTCAGTCATGAGTGACAGTGATGGCATAAACTGGAATTGACAGGGTGCACATCTGGACAGTGACAATGAAACTGAATTTGAAACTGAGAAATGGAGGAGCATGGTAATGAAAGAATTCACATCTCAGTGTGTGTGTAAACAGAGTGGGGGCACAAAGAGAGCAGATACACTGCCGGTCAGAGGGAAAGGAACCTGGAGATGGGTCGTGAGAGTGGAGAGGATGCCTGCTGCTTTATCCCCCTTTAATAAGTTTCCAAAAGATAGTGGTTTCTCCTACCTTCTGCAAGTACAAGACTGTTCCCTTCAGCACAGCATAAAAGGTTTTCCAGCCTCGCTTTCCCCAGGGAGCTGCAAAGAAAACAAATGAAAACCTATTTAACTCAGATCCATTTTTACACTTTGTCTAGGCAACAGGAGAGTTACATTAGTCCAGTGTTAAACCTTCTTTGTATTCTCCTTTTCAAAGGACAATGCAACTCAGCACAGTGCCTGAAAATACCTGCTGTGAGGTAGAGTAATAAAACACCCTGAAGACAGCATTGGACTGGATCAGAAGGGTACAGGAGCAATGCAGAAAGCAGGCCAGAGAGATCAGGTCTTTCTGCTCTGGCACTGACACTGTTGGGTCTGAGCTCTGTACAGTGATGATGTTTTTAGTAAGAAACACCCTTTTCCCATGTCAAAACAGGTTGCAGCCACTGCTCAGAATCAGTGTGACACTGCCCAAAAAGCAATGCCTCCCAAGACCATCCTTCCTTTTTGCAACTGCTGTTCACCCAAGTGGGCACTGAGTGGTCAGATGCCTGCTTCACTCCATCCCTTCTTTCCACAGATGTTGGGGAAGCCAAAGGGGAAGCAGAGAGGAGCAAAATCAAAAATCACCTCTCTAGAAACCTGATGTAACACTGAAGAGCATCACAAAGGCAACGTATCCAACCCACAAATCCCTAGGAACAAAAATGAGAGGGGAAAAAAAAAAAAGAGAAAGAGAGTTGCAGGGAGATAAAGTATGACAGCTCTAGTCTGAAATTCAGCTGTGATACAGGGAAAGAAGGCATGTGCTGTACAGTCACAGAGACCAGAAGCATGCATCGAAGTTCACTCTCCACCAAGTACACACCAGTGACCAACATCCACTTGCATATAATATACTGCAGTTAATAGCTTGTACGTGACTAAAGCATCACCCTCAAAAAAGCATCCCATTCTGATCTGACCAAGTGGCAGTGAAAAAGTTATTAGTCACTTGCTCCAGAAGTTAATCACTTGCATCTCACACAGTGGGCATTATGTAACAAATAGAATTTCACTTTAAAAATCTCTACATAAATTTAGCTCTTCTGAATTACAACAGTGTGCTAGGATACTTTTAAAGACAGAAGATGCTGTTGCAGGCATCCTGGTTGGGCAGATCTCTCACATTTTCATAAAACTATATCACAGAATAGCTTGGCTTAGAAGGGACCTTAAAGCCCACCCCGCCCCAACCCCATGCTGCCCCCCACCAGCTCAGCTGCCCAAGGCCCCATCCAACCTGGCTTCCAAGGATGGGACACCACAGCTTCTCTGGGCAGCTGTTCCAGGGCCTCACTGCCCTCTGAGTAAAGAATTTTTTCCTAACATCCAACCTAAATTTCCTCTTTTAATTTAAAGCCATTCTCATCCTATCACTATTAGGCCATGTAAAAAGTCACTCCCACTCCTGTTTATAAGTTCCCTTTAGGTACTTGAAAGCCACAATGAGGTCTCTGTGGAACCTTCTGCAGTCTGAAAAAGCCCAGTTCCCCCAGCCTTTCTTCACAGGAGAGGTGCTCCAGCCCTCTGATCATCTTTGCAGCCCTCTTCTGGACCTGCTCCAACAGATCCCCACCCTTTTTGTGCTTGGAACCCCAGGCCTGGACACTATAATGCAGATGGGGCCTCCCTCCCCCTCTCTGCTGCCACCCCTCTGCTGATGCAGCCCAGGAAACCTTCAGCCTTCCAGTCTGCATGTACACACTGCTGGCTGATGAACAGTTTCTTCATTTACCAAAACTCTCAAGTCTTTCTCCGCATGGCTCTTCATTATGAATTCTTCTCCCAGACTGTACACACATCTGGGACTGCCCCAACCCAAGGGCTTCTAGATCCCACTGTCTATGTCATTGATAAAGATGCTGAAGAGCACCAGTTCCAAAACTGACCCTTGAGGGACATCACTCATGACTGGCCTCCACGTGGACATCTGTTAACCACAACCCTCTGGCTGCAATCATCCAACCAATTCTCTATCCACTCTTCAAATCCTTCTCTCTCCAATTTAGAGATAAAGATGTGATGTGGGATCATGTCAAAGGCTTTGTAGAAGTCCAGGTAGATAATATCTGTTGCCCTTTCTTAGGCCACCGATACTGTTCTTCTATCAGAGAAGGATACCAGATTGGTCAGACATAATCTGCTAATGGTGAAGCTGTGCTAGCAGTCAAAGATCACCTGTTCATCTTGCATGTGCCTTAACACAGCTTCTAGATCTGTTCTATGATCTTCTCAGGCTCAAGGATAAGGCTTACAGGTCTGTAATTTCCCAGGACTTCCTCTCTACAACTGGTTTTTACTCATTAAAGGATTATCTCAAAAATGCCAACATTCAATGAGCTGAATAATGAGTGATTCTGAATATTTGTAATTAAACAAATTAATCATGGAAACCACATACAATTATTTATTAAGGTTAAATAAACAGAAATTTAATAAAGAAGAACCTACTCAAAACATCCACTCATCACAAAGAATGAGGTCAGTTTGATTACATCACCACCACTTGAATTTAGCTGTACTAGCCTCCAGGTTGAAAACAGAGTCCTTCAAATGTACCTTCTAAAATACACTAGCACAACATGCAAATGCAAAACCGTTTAGCTTAACTAGATAGAGTTGCAGTTACTGAAAACTAATCACAAAGTCAGCTTTTCTCTTCAGGATTCACCCCAGCAGTATGAACCATTAGTAGCTGATCTTCAACAATAAATGGAAAAAATACAGGTGTCCTGAGTAGCCTCTGCTGTTTCTAAGACTCTTAGTGGAAAGCAAACAACTGAAGATACCCAAACAACAAAATGCATGCAGGCAAATCAAAAACCTGTGATAATTAGTGCTCCAAGAATGAAGTAGGACAAGAAGGAGAAAGGTTAATTAAAAGTAAATAAGAAACACAGCAGGATTATTACAAAGAATATTTATAAAGATTATTTATAAAACTGCATGGTGTAATTCTTGCAGTTACCAAACACAGCTGGACTTGACAGATATGTGACCCAAGAGCAGGAAAGTAGGGAACACTTATAGGATCTTCCAAGCACAGATGAACAACCTTTTTTTAAAGACAGAAATAGAGGGGAGGGAAGATTTGAAACAACCTGGTAGCACACAAGGAAAAGGAGAATTACCAAAACACTATTGAATAGCTGTAATTCACTTGAAATTGTTTTCTCTTCTATAAACCATGAGATTCATTTTCTTTGAGCACAAAAGATTCATGCTGCTTTGCTGTACCACATTACTCATTAGGCACATGCATTAGAGCTGATGCAAATGGAACTGAACATTGTAAATCCTGGCCTTATAGTGAGAGTGTGATAATCCAATTGATGGGTTGTTTGTTATTGCTGCAATTTTCCTTAATGAAGCGGCACTATTCACCTTGAAAAGCAAACAGTCTCATCCTAAGTGGTACAGTTCAGAGATTACAAGGAAGAGAGATATGATGCTACATGTGAAAAATACTTACTTTTCTTTCCATCCATATCTGCATGGATTTTCCGAGCCAGAAATCCAGTTTTATACACAGCAGCATTGGGGTCATGAGGGATGTCCAGGAACGGGTTATTAGAGTTTCCAATCCGACTTACAGCCTTCGTCTGGTTCCCATTATCTTTTTCATCTGTACCATCTGAATGAGGTTTTTTTTTCTCTTCTTCATCCCTTAATGAGTAATGAAATACAAGAATGAATGAAACAACTGACCAACAACGTTTCATTTTAGTAATTCTTGCACACTCCTTGTCAAAACTTACTCCTCCCTTCATAGGGGACCTTATTTGAAGAGAAACCCAGATGTACACTATAACGTAGACAAATTATAAGCAAAGCATCAACATCATCATAAGCAAAGTTAATCAGCTTCACCAGAACAGCCTACAGGAGCTGAATTTTAAAGAAAAGCCTGGTTTACCTTTTATATTTCCAAAAGACAGGCTTTCAGAAGTGCTCTATGTCCTACAGCTTCATTTGTTTTTATTTCCACTTATCTGAGTGCTAAAATAGAAAATAGTTGCCTGCAACGTTCTCCTAAAAAACCTTTGATTTCTTCAAGTGTTCACATGTAAATGAAAAGCATTAGATTACTAGAGATCAGCAGGACTTATTCCTTAACTTCACACATGATACACAGGCTCTATTCTCTTTTCTTCAATTTCCTCCATAGACTAGCATAAAAGCATTAACTTAAAAATAAAAAATACAGTAGGTGAATTGTCTTATCTGTATCTCAGAAAGAGAATGCTACTCAAAATGTTACTTATTAGTACAGTGTACACAACGCAGCCTTTGGAAATAACAAGACTATCTATTTCAGCAAGTCACAAGCACTACCCAGATAATGAACGCCTTCTTGCTTGTCAGCCAAGAGCGAAAAGGATAAGTTAACTTAAAAAACAAAGGATGTCCATGTTGTTTTCAGAGAACAATCGGTCACTGGATCTAGGTGGATAGTGCATCTGGAGGAATCATAGCCAGTGTCAGATTACAGTACAGCCCAGTCTCTTTTGAAGTCCCTGCACGTTTCTTTCCAGTTGACTGACAAAGGTGCATCAAGTAAGCTGATTGGTAACTGAAGGATATGGTGGCAACGTTTCTCCTAAATCCAGCATCTGACAAAAAAAAGTCATTAACGCTTGAGAGCAATGATAAATACTTGAGGGGGAAAGTGAAAAGCTACACCATTTCACTGGACCCAAATGATTAACACGGATGGCAAACTACATAACCCAAAGTAGGACTTCCAAACATGCATATGTTCACAGTCATGCATCAGACAAGGATTAGCAAGGCATGCATCAGTCTCTTTCTGGGACACGCTGCAACCAGCTCTGCAAATGACCACACAAAGAAGCATCCTCCAAGACACTGCAGGTTACAGCGGTCATCTGTGACATCCCAGTCCTTGCTGAAATGGTTTCCTAGGGAATTTAATCTGTAGCGATACCTAGGTAATCTAGGACTGTTATAATAACAAGGAAAACAAATCCAGAGGCACAGGTGAGATCTATCAGCAGCATGGACATGAGTGCTACACATTCAGCCAGAGAGCAACAGAAAGGTTCTAAATATCTGATTCAGTTGTAGAGATGTAGGTGGTGTTGCACTATATATAATCATGATGTTGGCTGGCAAAATCTTCTGATTAGTAAGGGGAATAAAACTTTCATTGGAAAACCAGATTCCTGCAAGGGATACCAGTTCTTCCGTCTTCTAGCCTATGAATACATGTGTTCCTACTCCAGAACAGAGAGAGATGCAATAAACTTCCTGTTGGTCAAAGCAGTAAGAACTTCTTTGTGCAGAGTTCTGCTGAAGCCCTGTCCCAATTAAAAAAAAAAATCTAGGAATTCCTGATAATTTTGACTATCCCCACCTTTCCTTTCCTGTTCCTACTGCTCTGACTAGCTGATGGCAAGGCCAGACCACCGTAACAAATACTTCTTGTATCTGTCCATTTCAGGAGTACATTCTCTCAACACAAGTCTCTGTGTACTTCATAGCGTCTAATCTAGACTAAAATCTTTCGTAGGGCACTAGCAGTCAGGCTTGTGAATTCTGGGATCTCAGACAAGGATAAAGTAGATTTCTCCATGTCAGCTTACAATTTTTTGGAATGCACTATCTTCTCTGGGTCCATGGGAGCACAATGTCCTATATAGATCCTGTCCTGTGGGAATGTGCTTGCACCCCTATGCAAGCAACTACAGGAGTTGTGACCAGTAGGGATTCTAGCCAGCGCTATTGCTGGGAGCACTCTCAAAGTCAGCGTCTCTAGGGCAGCTAATAAGCAGGATTTTTTTATAAGACATTTGAAGAGGGAGCAGACAAGGATAAAATAGTATCTGCTGTCCTGACTACTTGGCAGGGAACAGGCCTTAAAATGGTCCTTCAAGCTGTCACTGAAAATGGGACATCTTTGAGACTCAGAAGCCTATCACATACCTGAGAGCTAGATGTTCTGATTGTTTGGAGGTCAAGACACATAAGCTAGTCCATAAGGTGCAGTGAAGGGAACCAGAGAGGTAGAGGGACTCATTACAGAGGGCATGAAAGAATGGAAGAACGGCTGAATAGCTTCTATCTCTCTCTGATCTTGAATACCTAATGGTAGTAGAAATAAAACAGTGGGCTTCGGGACTCATTTCTTCAAATGTTTCATGTTACTTGAGTAGTTAAGCATAAAAAGAAAGCAGGATTGGGAGGAGTTTCAAAGCAGTAGAACTGTTCAGGTAATGTATTCGGTCATATATCCTCAAAAATCAGAATAGGACTGGTCAAGAATGGAGTCAACTGGGCACTGATACAAGCATGTACCCTTACATAGACTAGTCAGCAAAAAAGGTGATAAATAGCTGCAAAAATCACAGACTAGTAGGGGTTGGAAAGGACCTCTGTGGAGATCACTGAGTACAACCCCCTGCATGCAGGTTCTCCAAAGTAGGTTACTCAGGAAATCATCTATGTGAGTTCTGAATACCTCCAGAGACAGAGACTCTACAACTTGTATGGGCAGTCTGTTACAGTGCTCTGTCACCCTCACAGTAAATAAGTCTTCTCACATTCATATGGAACTTCCTGTATTCCAGTCTGTGCCTGTTGCACCTTGTCCTACTGCTGGGCACCACCGGAAAGAGATAGTCCCCATCTTCTGACTACTGCCCTTCAGATATTTTAAGTGTTGGTAAGATCCCTTTCTCAGCCTTCTCCAGGTTAAAGAGTCCCAGATTTCTCAGCCTTTTCTCATACAGGAGATGGTTCAGGCCCTTATTCACCTTTGCAGCCCTCTGCTGAACTCTCTCCATTAGCTCCTCTTCTTACTGGTAGTGGGGAATGCCCAGAAATGGATACAGTACTCCACATGTGGCCTCCCCAGGGCAAAGCAGACTTGGATTCTCACCTCTCTCAACCTGAAACCACATGCTTTTTAATAATACCATAGTCTTTCTTGGCCACAAGGGCACACTACTGGCTCATGGCCAAACTGGTTGTTCACCAGGACAGTCAGGTCCTTCTCTGAAGAGCTCTATTCCAGCAGGTCAGTCCCTAGCCTGTACTGGTGCATGCAGTTATTCCTCCACAGGTGCAAAACTCTACACTTGCTCTTGTTGAACCTTATCAGGCTCCTCCCCACTCAACTCACTAGCTTGCTCAGTCTTGCAGGATGGTAGCACAGCCTTCTGATCCGTCAGCTACTGCTCTCTGATTTGTATCATCAATGAACTTACAGAGAGCAGACTCTATCTCTTTGCCCCAGTCACTAATGAAAATGTTGAAGAAGACTAGATTCAGTACCAATCCCTGAGGAACATGCTAGCTATAGACTTCCAACTAGACCCTGTACCACTGATCACAACCCTTTGAGCTCTGCCACGCAGATAGTTCTCAATCCACCTCACTGCCCACTCATCTATACCACACTTCCTAAACTTATCTACAAGGATGTTGTGAGAGAAAGCATCAAAAACCTCGCTGAAATTGAGGTACACAACATCCACTGTTCTACCCTCATCTAACCATCTGTGATGACGTTGTAGAAAGCTACCAGGTTGGTCAAGCATGATTTTCGCTTGGTGAATGTTAACTACTCCTGATCATCTTCTCTTCTTCAACTTGCTTGGAGATGACATCCAGAATAAGCTGTATCATTACCAATAAGCTGTGAAGAAATCAGGCTGATTAGCCTGTAGTTTCTCAGGTTCTCTTTCTTGTCCTTCCAGAAAACTGGAGTGACACTGGCTATCGTCCATTTCTGAGGCACTTCTCCCATTCTCTATGACTTTTCACAGACTATATGTAATGGCTCATTAATCTCATCTGCCATCTCTCTCAGCACTAATGACTGCATCCCATTAGGGTCAACTGAACTGTGTTTCAGTTTTGCCTAGATGATCTCTGATCAGATACTTCTTAACCAAGGCTAAGACTTCCTTTCTCCAGACTCTTTTACAGTGGTAAGGGTCTGAAATTCTCAAGAAGTAGTCTTAGCAGTAAAGCAAAGAAAGCACTGAGTAGCTCTGCCTTCTCGATATCCTCAGTTTTCAGGGCATCACCTCAATAATCAGCAGGCTCACATTTTTCCTAGTCTTCCTTTTTCTACCAACATAAGGCTACTGATATAAAACAGGCTTTGCCTGTTAGATATAATTCCAAGTGGGCCATAGCCCTCCTTGTGGCACCCCTGCAAGCCCTGACAATATTCCTACATTCCAAGTGGCCAGACCCTTTTTCCACATTCCATAGACTTTCTTCTTCCATTTGAGTTTTTCCATGAGTTCATTGCTCATCCACATAGCTTTCCTGCAACTTCTGTAGGATTTCTTACTCTTAGGAACGCACCGATCTCGAGGGTGGAAGAAGTACTGCTTGAATGTCAGCCAATTCTCCTGGGCCCCCTTACCTTCCAGTGCTCTAGTCCATGGGATACCTCCAAGAAGGTCACCAAAGTGGTCAGAGATGACACTCCAGACGTTCAGGGCTGCAATCCCACTTAACTGCCTTCTTTCTTTCACTTAAGATCCTGAACTCAGTCATCTCATGGTTGCTAAATGCAAGGTTGCACACAACCTTCATGTTCCCAACCAGTCTTTCCTTGTTTGTAAGAACAAGTTCCAGAAGCACACCTCTCCTCGTTGGCTCTTCCACCACTTATATTATGAAGCTAAGTTCCTATCTTCTGTACTATGTATGCCTGGCAATGTTGCTTTTCCAGCAGGTATCAGGGTGGTTGAAGTTTCCCATGAGAACCAGAGTGCACAACTGCGAGGCTACTTTCAACTGCTTGAAGAAAGCAGCTCATCAACTCACCTCATCAACTTCCTCCTTCTGGTCAGATGGCCTGTAATAAATACCCACAACAGCATCACCCATATGAGCCTGCCCCATAATTCTCACCCACAAGCTCTCCACTTGTCATTCATCCCTAGGTAGAGCTGGATACATTCTAGATGCTGTCTCACATAAAGAATGACTCCACCATCTCACCTTGCTGGTCTCTTTTTTTCCCCTAAAAAGTATGTAGTCACTCCTGACAGCATTCCAGCCATTAAGCTGTTCTACTAGGTCTCCATGATTGCAGTGAAATCAGCCTGGCAGACACATTCTAAGTATACCTGTTTATTGCCCATGCTGCACTCATTGGTATACAGGCTCTTCAGAGACAAGAAGAGAGCAGAGGGCACCTATTTCTCTTGAGGGATTCAAGAGGATCCCTGATAACACACGGTTGAGGTGGTTGCCCTTCTGGCTTATGTTATCGGAAGCAGCTAAGGAACACTGGTCACTGTTTTGCTTGGCCTAGCTCATTTCCCATATTCGCATAAGGCTGACATGTTCTTGTAGGGCTGTGCAAAATATAAGTCCTTGGAAGAACAGTCCAAAAATGGATAGACTGTAATGAAAATATATTAAACTGAGTTTACTCTGCACCAGCTTTAGGGTATGGTTGTAAGAAAGAATAGGTGCAGAAAATTCAGCTGGCCTGTGGATACCTGAAAACTGATTTTTCCTTGAAATTCTAGATTGTGAAGGGTAAAACTACTTTCTTAACCTCAGAAGGCTCTCAGAGATGATTCAAGTCATATAATGTCCCTAGCTTGAAGGTCTTTTGTGATGCAGATAACAGTCAACATCTAGTGTCTCTATGCAAGTGTACTCCAAGTCATGGATCTATTATCACATAGGCAGTGATCACATCCCTGTCAAAGCCAAGCTCAATGCCTTGTACAAGGTATGGAATAACCTTTGTGCCTTTGGGTGAAAATGCTGGTTCTAACACAGATTTCATTAGCGAGACACTATCATGAGGTCTGCAAGAACATGAAGAGGTTTGCAGTCCTTTCTGTCCCTCCCAGCAGAGGGATGTCATTCCAGGCTCTGGGCCTGGGACTGATACCTCTGGTGAGCCTCTCTGAGGACAGAAAGAGGCTAATGGTTGTAAATCCTCTTGTGGAGGCTAAGGATACAAAGTGACTACTATCACCTCTGCTTGGCAGAGTACTGGTGACAAGAAAAGGCTTTTAATAGAGCTTCTCCAAGACACTCCCTATGGTAAGTGACATCTGCAAAAGGAAGATCTTGTTTCATCTTCCTTTAGGTTATCTCTTTGGAAAAGCATCTGCAGACAGAGCAATACACCATACCACTGGCTTCTCATGAGAACCAGCACAGCCAAAGCAATAATCTGCTTGTTCTGCCATTTGAAGATGCTGAATTTAAAGAGTAGTTTTCTTTTCCACATGCTTGACTGCAGAACAACAGAAAATGTCTGCCTCTTAAAAACAGTTTTGAAACATATCCAGAAATAAAGATGCTGCCATACAACAGGTTTTTTGGGTTCTTGGAGGAAAACAACATCCACTTTTCTCCGTAACAGAACACTTCTGTACTGCTCTGTAGCCTGATTTGAGGCTCTGCCATAGAAAACTCCCTCAACAGGAAAGATATGGTCAAGCCTTCCATTTTTCTTCTCATTTGTTGAAGTAGAAAACTTACATGACATGGCTAGGCAAAAGACTAACTACATTAATTTAAAAGTCAATTTAAAAGAATATTCATATTTGTAGCATATTCATATTTGTAGCATAGTTATACAAAACTGTTGGATGGATAACTTTATAATCACAAGCTTGACTTGAGAAACCAGTGGAAAGAAGGTCCCCATGGCATCTTTCCCAAATAGAGGACAAGAAAAGAGTGACAAGTGGTCACCACTTGACTTGCCCAGAAAATCAATTAAATTGCAAACAGAAAACATCCTAGACAAAACAAACAAACAAACAAAAAAAAGGTAGTCATAATGGGGAGAGATTTCTGGATTTGACCTAGAAAAAGTTGAGCTTCAACACAGATGTCAGTACAATCAGCTCAGTCTCAGCATTCCAGTTTGCAACAGGAAACTCAGAAGTAATTTTGCAGAAACCTTTTTCCACAACCTTGTTCTTCTCCAGCATTACTGTCTCAATCACCTATTTCTGTCTAGCTCAAAGGAGTTGATTTTTCAGTGCAGTTGATTAGGGTTTTCATGTCTAAACTTCTATGGAAAGAAAACTGTGTCATCAATTGGTCACAGACCATGGGATTCTCTTGAAAACTGTACTGTCCTGCTTGGAGGAAGCTATCACAGTACAACTAGCTCAAATGCAGCATTCGGCTACTGAGATTTTGTAAGCAGCAACTTGAGATTTCATGTATTAATTCTAGATCACTACTCAGTCTATTTTAAGATAGTTATTTTATTACTCCTATCGCCTGCAACAGGAAACAGACATAACATTACAAATAAAGGAAAACTGCTGCATTTCCAGGTAGACACCACACAAATCAAACATATTCAGCTCTGGCATATTTGAAATCAAACTCTGTTTTCTTATCCACCTTACAGTTGGCAATAGCTGGTGCAAAAGCCAAAGGAAGAGAAATGCCTAAAAAACCTGAGCTGTAAAACTGTAGACAATGGGACTGAAGGGATGTTAAAATATCAGCTAATCCATCTCTTTAGCTCCAAGGTTGGACTCACCCTTCCTAATCCATTATAGAAAGATATTTGCTCAAGTGGTTCATGAAAACCTCCACTGAACAAACATTCATAGCTTGTACTGTCAAAGCTATTTCCAGGGTTACAAGGCTTACTGATAGAAAGTTTTTCTTAATGTTAAACCCAAACTTCCTTTGGTTCAAATATAAGCCCACCAACAATGGGTATGAAGAATAATTCACACTTTTCTCCTTTGCAACAGCCCTTACAGCCTGAGAAGAATATACCCAGGTCTCTCTTCTTAGTGTTATCTGTTCTCAACATAAATGTTCACAGATTCTTGAATTTCTTTAGCTTTAGAGGAGATGCAGAGCAGAACATGAGGTAATCATGAAAAATCTTATGAAAAAAATCACAAGCCGTGGGAAGTTTAAGAAGCATGAGAAATTACAACACAGTAATCGTGGCTAAGTTGCATCAAACTGGGGGGTTCTTGTGACACCAGCACACTGCAAACAGGATGTATTAGACTAAGTGGATGAAACAATAACTAATGGTAAATAACTAGATTCACTGCAGTAAGTAGGAATTTCTACCAGTGATTTCAGTGATTTCTCCTCACTACTTTGTGCTTGACTTGTGATTGAGAAACCAAAGTACAACACAGGAAAGTTCTAGAATGGTATTCTGTACAAAAGAAATATGGAACAGGATAAGAAACAGAAAAGTCATATATCTGATGTGTTAATTTTCCTATGCTGCTTTTATAAAGGCAAACAGGCAAAAGGAAATAGCAAGTAATCAAAGTAAATGGCAGAACGCTTCTTGGCAGTTTTACTGTGAAAAGAAAACAAAAACTCAGGGATCTGGATGAGAGTACTCTCCAGATCTACATTTACTTGATGAATTCAGGGTCTGATCCATTTGTTTTAGGTTAGATGTTAGATCATGGCAAGTGACTCGCTTTTAACATTTTGGAGAACTCAAAACTAGAACTACTGCAGAAAAAAGAACTGCAGTGCAATTTTCCAGAGCTGTATTCATGTTTCTTTATTCATAAAGTATGAAAAAATATTCCTCCTACAGAATGCCTAAGGAAATAAATAAGGAGCACATCTGCTGATTAAGATGCCACTGCTGTTGACTACAGAGTTGGAATCAGTGGTAGCCTTTCTCTTAGTGGGCTTAGGACCAGACTGTAATTCTACTGAAAGGGACAGTGACCCATTTAGGATGATGATATGTCTAGCTTGTAACTACTGAGATAAAGATCAGGTGACAGTTCTTCTACCCATCACACTCAACACCATTAGGCTCTCTTGCCTAAGGACTTACTGATGGTCATTAATCCACCAACCATGTATTGACAGTGACACACTTAAACTGCCGCCTAGCTCATAAATAAGTCTTATAGTCTCCAGGTTATTCTCGCTAGAGGAAAGGTGTTTCTTCATCACACCAGGGTCATGAGGCAGCTTCTTGCTGAAGTTTTGCGGCCCTATTTCCACACTGCCTCGCTTCTCTGCCAGCCAGCTCCATCAGGGAAAGCAAAGGGATATTCTTTGGAAAGGACAGAGGAGATCATCCCCAGTTCTGTCACAGCAAACCTGATGACATCTCTTTCCCACCACCTTTCTCTTCAAGAGAAAATAATGCGTCTTCTCCCTTCAGTTCAGGCAGTCTTAAGGCTTGCTGAGTTACTTTACATCAGCAAAGAGCTGTCTAATAGTGAGGAGAGACATCTTAACACGCCCTCTTCCAGACAGACCTCTGCTGCCTAAGGCTAAAGATACTACCTCTTCAGCTTTGTCAAGAATTAGCTTCATTTCTCACCACAAAAAGTAATTTTCACATCAGTTCCAGCATCCTTCTGAGTTGCTTTATATCCATACCCCAGAGTTTTATTTAAGATTCTGTTTTCCCCTTCTTCTGGCCTGCTTTGCATTTTTTTTCCTCAAAATAATTCATTATCAAGGGATATGTACTGGGCTATGTAAATGCCAAAGGAGTTATCACCTAAACAAGACCAGGCTATCTTATAAATCACCTTGACTGAAGCTAATGGGAGCAGTGCCAGGTATGAGCCAGTTCCTATCTGGAAGCTGCCCAGATGGATTGGACACAATACTGTCTCCTGCAAAGAGCTGAAAATTCTGAGATTGTGAAAGTCATACAGCAGATTCTGCTGGGTCCAAAATATCTATGACAGTATCCTGCAAAGAGCTCTGATGTTGTGAGAGGTAAGACTCATGCACGCACACTGCTTGTTCTAAGGCTCATTAGACACTGCATTTCTGGGTGACTTTCACTACCAGTACACCTTTTTCACAACTCCAAAATTATCCAACAGACTTCCAAACAGGGGCTGCAGTCTCAATTGGGATTAGCAGCCCCTATAAGTGTGGTTTTATGCCCTGACAAGAAGGCCACCTGAAAATTAAAAGCTTCTGAAAGATCAGAAATCAGTGGGCTTGCAGGACTTGTGGCAGTGTTAGGACTGCTAGCACAAAAGATGTATATACATGTAATCTCAGGAAGGTGAGGTTTCAGGTAAATCCATGCAGGCAAGTATTTTGTACAGCCAAAATAAATAAAGATGTAATTCCTCTATTTTACACCAAAATCCACTGCTCTTTAAGAGGCAAGATCTAAAGCAGACTCCTACTCACTGCTGGTATACCCAGACCACACCTAATTACAGAGGAATCACAGAGGAATGTCAATTTAACATGGTCAGAAACAGAAACCCTTTCTTATCCACAGTATTTCAGCAATTAACATGCGTTAGCCTGTCACAATCAGCTAGTATCAGCAGATACCAGGCTGTTCAATTTATCATCTTTCTTATCAGATTGTTGTCAGGTTATCCATATTTAATCAGAAGACAAACCAAGACAATAAACCAACAGCAGGAAACTCAATCCAAGACGTGTGTTTCTATTCAGTGGTTCTGACACAATGTACTGAGAGAAAAAGGGTGAAATCAACATCTGTTTTATTTATGCAGTCGTAGGACAATGGAGGATTTAATTTCTCTCTTTTCAGGCTGCAGTTTCCCTCTAAATGAAATGTCCTCTTTCCTTACAAACGCAGTTGGCTCCTATCACTAACTCTCCCCACACTGGAGAAATAGATGAGGCAGTATTGCCAGGTCATTCATTAACGAAAAAGCAAACTCAGTGCATACACTGGCTATTTTCTACAGGCTTTGGAGCCTACTCAGAACTGAAATAGGAATTATAAAAAGATTACTACACTGGTACTATTTTTCAAATTTCTAAATCCCATGCAGTATACTTACACTGCCCATTCAAGCTTCTCATTCTTGATTGAATTGTAGAGGGCCTGCAAAGGGAAAGAAAGGATATCAAATTATTTTTACCTCTGCTACTCATACATTAATATGCTAATAAAAATTATTTAACTCTACCAGCAAGTGAGCAGTCTCTGATTAAGAACCACATCTGCTTATGGTAAGACAAAAAAGTCTTTAGCAGAACTTGTTAGAGGAAAAAATAACAAAATAAAGAGTTCAAGAGTACATTCATTTTCTAGAGCACAATCATTTTATTTTTTATTTTTAAATAATCCCAAAAGTGTGCAAAATCCACACAACCAGAGCCCTACAGGTCACTATGAAATTCATTGTCACATTTAATTCCTGCTGAACCCAGTTAGACGTTTTGGCCAATGATATTAATGGGAACAAGATTTCACCACATGGGCTTTCCCATAAAAATATACCAGGATAACTATCCAAAGCCTCTGAACCTCAGAGACATCTGAATACTTCCTCCCATTCGGATATAAATATATTTAATTTAAGCGTAAAATAGAAAATAAACTATATGCAGTTTTTCTATTTGAAGATCAATGACCTAGACTGCTATCTGCTAACAAAGTTAGTCTTTTACATTAAAAGACAGAAGCTAGTAGGTTTGACAACAGGGATCCCAATTCTGTTGTTGATAACCAGCCTACAACGAAAAGGGAGGGTGAATTAAGCCTGGGGAGAGATCAAATAGTTGAGACGGATTTCTTTTGAGAGGCAGGATATGCATCACTTGGATAAGAATATCTGATTTCAGCTCTTCATTAGATGATACGTACAATGGATAAAAGCCTGCAATAACTGTAAGCATGTAGATTTGTTCAAATAGGGCACTTGACTCAAGTAAATTATTTTGGTATGGAATGTCCCTGATTCTCACACTTATAATCCACATTTGTGATTTACCTTATATACATAGCTAGATTTACTCCCTCTGGCACATAACTCCTACACAACCTTGAAATATGTTAATGTGTAGAAGAACTGTTGATGCACATGATTACCAAAAAGTAGCACATCAAGTACGAAGAAGTCTGAAAATCACATACTATAATAGCTATGACATGCTGAACAGAAACGTTAGCACTTAAATAATCTTAAGTCTGACCCAAACCAAAAATAATTTGGAAGACTACAGAGTTAAAGCTAGTCTTGTGTCTTTATCACAATGGAATTCACAATGGGAATCCCATGAAAATATTCCACTGCTCATCCACTGACTCCCTTCCATATACTGCATGATCTATTTGAAGATCCTTAATATTCAGCTTTGTGAAAATCTGGCCTGCTTGAATCATACAGAAGTAGGTCAAACACACTAGTAAAACTTGTTTCATGCTGATGCTGCATATTTAACAACTTTCAGGCACTGTGTGCCATAAAACTAGGTTCCTCAGAGCAATGGAACAGATATGACCATCAGGAAGAATCATCCAGCATGCTGCTCACACTACTGGAGAGGTTCCCACCACTACAGGCTTTCCTGCACTACCCATAGCAATGTGATGAAACATTTTAAACTCTTGAGTGCTCACTGTCTGTTCATCCAAATCTGTACGAGAATCTCTGACCCAAAGGCAAAGAGCCATATCAAGGTGAAGGAAGGGGATTTGCTGGCATTTTGTAGGCAACTTGGTTAACATTCAGATGTGAGTTAGTAAGAGATTGTAAGGATACTCTGCAGGAAAAAACAAACAAACAAGAAAACCACAAAGGGCTTACATTTCTCCTACCATGCAGCCAGCAGTCTTAAAGAATTAAATGCACTTCCATTTTTCTGCATAAGCAGAAAAGCAGCAGTGACTGCCTGGAGTTGCCCGGTACTTTAAATTAGAAGCCACAATACTTCCAACGGTTTAATAAAAGCATTGGTATTTTTTTTGACTTGGCCTTTTTCCTGTATTACTATTAAAGCGTTTTCCTATAGTTTGAAGACAGAAAGCTATTTCTCAGTACAAGGTAAAGAGACAGAATTTTCTGCCAGTTGGCTGGACAAGCTTTTAGCCTGCCCTCAGGTATTAAAAATGCCTCTTGTTGCTCTCTGGCCCAAATATCAGATTAGGTCACAATGTCTGAAAACGAACACTTGCACTGTGCAGTACTGCTTTTTATGGATTTTGCTGCTAAAGGAGGTCTCTAAGGATCATTGCAGCCAAAGAGCAGGACACATAAAAGCAAAACTCCAGATTGGTGAGGGAACAACAAATGCCCCAGGCTTTTGCCTTGTGGAAAGTGACATGTGTTTGTCTCAATCTTTACACTTAAGCCAGACTCCATTTTCCTTCTTAAGAGAGTAACATACAACAATCCAGTCATATGGCATACACTGGAAAAAGGACAGTGTCCCCCATGGAGCATCAAATACAACCTCTCAGTGAGTGTCCGCTATTTGCAAGATGAAAGAGCAAACCTTAGAAAGTATCTGCAGCCCAGGCAACTGTGTACAGAGCGTGTTCACTGAGACCTTGGTGAGCAGACTTTTAAGGGATGGTGATGCATCCATCCATTGGCCACTGGATGCACGAGCCTTTTGGAGCTATTTTGCATTCTCTCTCCAACAGTGTTTATGCATTAGCACATTCCCAGTATCTGCTGGGCTCTTTCAGGATACAGAGATTACTTTCCTTCTCCCATAGTTTGCAACCAGTAGCAGACGTGAACAGCCCGGCACCTGCTCTGTCATTTCATGGCTGTTTCCCAAGACCCTAATTCAGACAGCAGCTCTTTTCAGCAGACATCTCTCTGGAGTATGATTAAATCAAACAAACTTGAACACAGTCACTTAAATGCTTCGCTAAATTGCAACAAAGCTGATCGGAGATAATGGTAGGGACTTGACTAGGTTCAAGGATAGGTTTTACAAACTCATGTCTCTTTTTCTGGAATATGAAGAAAAGACCTTGATTTAAAGCACAGTTACAACTTGACAACAGTTGAGTTTCTTACCTGCTAGACTGGGAAGTGTTTAGCTGACTTACCGCCTGAATCAAAATCAGGAGGCTGAACCACAGCAGGGAATGTCAGAACTAATATTTCACTGGTGTCACCTTCCAAGCTCGACTGATACCACCTGAAGAGATTCTTTCTCAGCACCCAAGGCTAGTGTAAACAAGATCCAGACCCTCAGCTACCAGCAACTCAGCAGTGTCCAACATCACAGTTTTACCTTCTAAGCCATATTGCAGAACCTAAAAATGTATGGCCTAAAGTTTGTCATTTTCTGTGAACTCCAATGCTGTTTCCTTTAGCTACAATTTGACCCTTAACAACTCATAGTGGAAAAAGAAAAAGAAAAAGAAAAAAATGAAAAAAAATAAAAAGAAAAAGAAAAAGAAAAAAAAAAAAAAAAAAAGAGTGGGATTTCTTTGTTTATAAACTGGACAACAAATGTGGACTTTCTTTTTTTTAAAAGAAAGCAGAAAGCTTATAGCTCCATCAGAAGTCACTGAATTCCATCCTCATTTACCCTTTGGTAAGTAGATAAACTAGAAATCTAGATTTCAACAGTCTTTCAGCAATCAGTAACTTTATTGCAATTGGAAAGAGATGAAACACTAAGCAGATAGCCCTCCTGAAAACTCCCATTTATTTACAAAGCTGACAAGAAACAAAACATAAAAGGTCACTTTGCATCATTACCTTCCTCAAAACCCTGCCACATGCAAAAACCTGAACCCATTTAAGCAGGCTGCTCTCAGCACCTGCCAGCTGCCCGCTGTGCTGTGAGTCAGTCTCTGCATGCAAAGCAGAGGAAGAGACAACCAGGTGTGTACACAGAGACAAAGACATTGGGAAATGCAAAGGTACTCATCGAGGTAAACTGTTTAGGTAACAAAGCCTGCCCAATAGAGCACAAGGAAATGAAGATATCTTGGGGCACTGCATGAGCCCTTCCTTCAAAAGGCCAAATAAGATAGGCTCTTGAAGCATATTTTCTGCAATTGCCAGTTTATGATCACACTTGCATGTATCCAGAAAAGCCCGTTAAGAAAAAAATACACCATCATACTTTTTTACACCTGCTTTGTGCACAAAAGGGAAGGCAGCAGAAATGACTGCCAAAGAGGTAAATAGGCAAAACCAAATCCAACTCTGGAGAGTCAGAATCACCCGGACCTGTTTTTCACTTATCAGGCTCTCTGCTCACATCCAGTTTTGCCCTGATTTGTACAGTCATTCCTGGGAAAATCCGACCACTGCAGGAAATGGAAACACAGCACATGGAAAATATAGGTGAGGTGATTGGTAGTAACCAACATGGCTTCACCAAGGGTAAGTCATGTTAACAAACTTGGTGGCCTTTTATGATGGAGTTACAGAATCACTGGATAAAGGAAGAGCAACCAGCTACCTGGAATTGTGCAAAGCATTTGACGCTGTCCTGCATGACATCCTAGTCACCAAACTGGAGAAAAACAGATTTGATGGATGGACCACTCAGTGGATAAGGAGTTGGTTGGGTGCTTGCACTCAGGGAGTTGCAATCAATGGCTCAGTGTCGAAGTGGAGACCAGCGACAAGTGCGTTCCTCAGAGATCAGTGCTGGGACCGGTGCTATTGAATATCTTTGTAGGTGACACAGACAGGAGGATTGAATACACTCTCATTAAGTCTGCATTCAATACCAAGCTGAGTAGTGCAGCTGACATGCTAGAGGGAAGGAATGCTATCCAGAGGGACCTGGACAGGCTTGGGAAGTGGGCCCATGCTAACCTCACGAAGTTCAACAAGTCCAAGTGCAATGTCCTGCACCTGAATCAGGGCAATCCCAAGCACAGATTCAGGTTGGGCAGTAAATGGCTTGAGAGAAGCCCTGAGGAGAAGAATTTGGGAGTGTTGATTGATGAAAGACAGCATGAGCAGGCAGTATATGCTTGCAGCTCAGAAGGCCAACTGTATTCTGGGTTGCATCAAGAGAAGTGTGACCAGCATGTCAAGGGAGGTGATTTTGTCCCTTTACTCTGCTCCCTTGATACCTCACCTGGAGTCCAGTTCTGGGGCCCCCAACACAAGAAGGACATGGAGCTGTTGATGCAAGTTCCAGAGGAGGGTCACAAAGATGATCAGAAGTCTGGAGCACTTCCCTTGAAAGCACAGGATGCGATAGCTGGGGCTCTTCAGCCTGCAGAAGGGAAGGCTCTGCGTGGGCCTTATAGCAGCCTTCCAGTATCTGAAGGGGGCCATACGGGAAAGCCGGGGAGGGAATTCTCATAAGGGAGCATAGTGACAGGATGAGGGAAAATGATTTTAAATTGAAAGACAGTAAATTTTAGACTAAACATCAGGAAAAAATTCTTTACTGTGAGGGCTGTGAGACACAACAGCAGCTGCCCAGAAAGATTTTGGATGCGCTATCCCTGGAAGCATTCAAGGTCAGGCTGAACATGGCTTTGAGCAACCTGGTCTAGTGGGAGGTGTCCCCCTACCTAAAACAGGGGGATTGGAACTAGGTGATCTTAAAAGCCTCCTCCAACCCAAACCATTCTATGATTCTATGAGATGTACCAAGTGATCTTTAGAGCTTCCATCAGATGCTCCAGCCAGCCAGGAGATGGAGGATGAAGCTGCAACTGTGTTCTTAGAGACTGGCCCACATCACCCTGCAGCTTCTGTCACAAATCCTGAGGACATTTCTTCTCCATTTCAGGCTAGTAGCAGAATGGTTGATTTCAGGCAGACAAGTGAGCCCCAGACACACTCTGGACAAAGATCTCTTATTCCTCAACCTGGAAGAAGCTTGGAGGATGTGGGAAGGGGAGAGCTAACACTGGAAAAAGCAGTCTGTGTATACAAGACAAATTCAGAAGTATCTCCTCCATCTGTCTTCTCTGTGTTCCATAGGTGAGAACAGAGTGAACCTCACTCCACTCCCTTCCAGCCTGCATGCCGATGCAGCTCTCTCACTCACTCAGAACCAATCCATCAGCTCTACCCGATGACTACAGCAGTTAGCCAGGCACCAGCCCAGCTCCCACCATACACCATTTACTGGAGGGAGAAGCGCATCTTAGGAAGCAGACACTACAGGAATGAAGTAAATTGCAGAAGCAACAAACACTAAACATCACAGATGTCTATATACAGTCCTGACAGGTGTTGTACTTAACATGCCAGTCCTTTGGACCAGGGTGTCCCTCAGTGTCACTACCTTCTGACAGGTTTGAATGGAGTAAGATACACTGCTATATGAAGATATACACACCTTGAAGAATGACCCTCTCCCAGAAATGTTAGCTGCATTTGATCTATGTTATTTCACCATCTCCTACTTGCTACCTTCCCCCAACATTCAGATCTTTACATTTTCTCCTCTCTCCATGCATGGATCTGTAACACCTAGTGAGATAAGTATAAGGACTCAGAACACTGAGTGCCTGTAGCATCTTGCTAGCCTCAAAGTCTGCTCATGTCCGATGCCTTATGTAGCATTTCCTCCTTCCTGTCACAGGAATACAGTGAGGATGCCAAAGCAGTACCCCAAGAAGCCCATAGGTTAGTGCACAGCAAGGCACGTCTGCTGATATCACTCTCAATTTTAAATTCCACTGGTTTGTACAACATTCTTCTAGCAAGCCAACATACATTATTCATAAAACAGCACAGAGCTTTTCAGCAGCATATGGAACCAATGAATGTTGTTTTGGTGTGGGTGGAGATCGGGTTGATAGAAATGTTTTAGAGAGAAGGAAAAGAGATCATTTCACCCAGGGAATTTCAAGTGCGTCACCAACTGGAGAACATTTCTAAGAGAAACTCCTCTGTTAAAAAATCTGGTTTATGTGAAGAAGATGGGGAATGGAGAAAGGAAAAAAAAAAAAAAAAAGATTGTGTCAGATACGTCATCATAAAACAGAAAACGGTGGTTAGCCGGGGCTCCCAAGAGCCAAGAAATTAATGCCATACAAGAAACACTTCCTCTGTAATCTTGACACAAGGGGGTTGCTAGAAAGATTTCTCCTGTACTAGCTAGAGTGCTTCTTTAATGATATTGGTAAAGGCAGCATACTGAATTATTAAAAATGAACAGAAAAATGCTAGGGCAATGTTTCTTGATAGTGAAGCACCCACACTGCTAATTTCAGACACTGTTTTACTAGACTTGTGCATTTGCAGGCAGGACAGGTACAGGCACTCTGCAATTCCATCCATGGCTGCAGGAAATCAGTGTCTGTCAGAAGATGAGACTGCTGAGCATGCTGGATCACACAGAAGACCCTGAGGTCCTCCAACTCATTTTGCCTGCAGGCCAGGTTTGAGACTGCTCTCCAGAGAATAAGAAAACATCAGTTTACAATATTCTTTTCACAGGTTCTCTTGCTGGTCTGAGACTGTGATACCTGCCTATAATATATGCCCAGCATGTATTACCTAGCGAAGCCTATACTCTTACACACAACTGTACGTGCATGCAAGTTCACAGAAACATTTCCTTATTTTTTAAGGAAGACTACGAGTCTTTGGACTATCTGGCTTCTTTAATACTGGCAGCAAGCAGATCTCACACAGAGTCGCCATGCTCGTGCCTTGTTCATACTGACTGGAGCACAAGGCTACGTAATACTCCCTAGATTAGCAAAATAGACTAATCTAAGTGCAAAGGCATCAGTGGAATATGGTTCTGGGGCACAAATAGATTAAATCCATCTCCTAATCCTGGCAGCTAAAGCAGTTACAGAAACAGGTCTTGAGTACCATAATTCCTTTGTACTGGGAGCAGATAAAGTACAAGGCAGTATAGACAAAGAGGAAAACATGTCCAGAGAGATATGACAAAGGACAAGCTTGCAAACCAAAATTTCTGAGACAGAGGGGATCAATATGGTTCCATCATCCAACAAAAAATAAAATGATAATCCAGACTAGAACTAAAGGCATTTTATGAGAAGTGACGTACAAGCATGTACGCATGGACTTTACCAATTAAAAGACCTCCTTCACAATGGTACAAATAGGCAATATCCTCCAGTGATACAGCAGTAGAGAAGATCTAAAACTCAACCATAAATCAAGTCCCTAAATCAGTGACATGAATAAAATAGTTGGTTAGACAAAGAACAGCAGGGGGAAAGGATCCATGGAAAGAACAGGGCTGTCCAAAATCACACATCCAATCAGTGACAGAGCCAAAAATACAAATCTCACTTGCAATCCTGTCTACAAGAAATGTTACAGCCTGTAATAGAGACAAAAGTAGAAAAACAGACAAGAGGAATAAACCCATGCATGCTTATGATCTTATCTGCTGGGCAGGTACCAGTGATGGTCAAGGAAGGAACCTTCTTAGCCCTCCATAAAACAGCCTTTAAAGGTTCTAGGTACTTCACAGATACGGACATCTTAATATGAAATAAGGCAAAAAAGCCACAAATAAAACCAAACCTGCAATATACTTTAAACCTCTTGAGCCAGAAGCTCGAGCGGCTGCATCCCTCACCACAATCTTCTGTGCTCAGCACTCAGGAGGGAGAAATGGGAATCTTACAGAGGGATGATCGCAGTGATCACCACTGCAGCAGCAGCAATCAGAGTCAGACATCACCCTTGGGAGAAAGTCCCCGTTCTGAGGACATTACACCATGTGTATACAGTGGGCACTATGCCTGGGACTGGAAGCAGAGAGGTGCAGAGATTAGGTGGCTCACTCGCTGCCAAAGACCCAAGTTTCTCTTACAGGCAGAAACTTCACATACAGAAATTGTCCCAGCAAACAGACTAGAATTATTCTAGTACCTAATGTGAAAGCATGTGCAAGAGCAGGGTACTTGCAAGATCCAGCCCTTATTTTGGCAGATGCCAAGGTAGCAGTATTGAAGTAGGAGACGCCACATCAGCAACAGACCAAGAACGATGGCCATGCTATTCCTCTGCCATAACCGTTACTGTCAACACTGTCTCTTAGTTATGGTGAATATGTCTCTCGAAACAGAAATTCCTAAATCAAGACTGAATAAAATATCAGTTATTTCTGGTGCATCATTCTGATTAAAGCTCTGCAGTTGAGCCTCTGAAATATCATATAAGTTGTAATCTGGCAGAGCATGATCTGCCAGGAACTCTTGCACAGCATAAGGATGTTTTCATGATAGCAGAGGAGGTTTCTCTTAGGACAGACAGAAGATTTAGAGAAGGGACAGTACAGGGAGATCTGTGTTCATGCCTGTTTCTTTGCATGTATGCAGACTCAAGACATGGTTAAACGTCTTTATCTGTCCTGGAATACTTCAGCTTCATTCAGCATACCTCACCAAATGATTTTTATCTTTTAACCCCAAACAGGATCAATTTGCAGAAGGAATAAAATTAGAGGTATAGCTGGTCACTGCATAAAGTTTACCCAATCCTCAGAATCACTGAGCATATCTGAGAGGGAGACAGGTATTAAAGCTCTGCCCAGAGGTTCTCAGGTACCTCTCAGTAGTGATGGCATATGGAAAGAAGTGATACTGCATGAAGTGGGGGTTGTTCATCTAGGAAACAAACAACTGTGCTGGACAAGGAAATGCTGAACACCACCACTGTAGCAGCTGGGCATAGCCTGTGCCATTGACAGACAGGCAATCATATTCCTATAAGCATGTAAGTGATGCATTCCTAATAAATACTTGATGGCAATGTTTAATCACGCATGCAAGTAAGATGACGTTTTTATCTAGCATCCATATCTACTATAATACAGAGCTTCAGAGAAAGAGCAAAAACTATTTTTCGTAATTCCCATTAGATGGATAATCGCAAGGATGTTGCTTGCTAACTCAGTCTCCTCTCCTGAAGCTCCTATTAGCATTCAGTAGCAAGTTTTCACTGCTTACTACTGCACCAACCTCAGTGACAGGCATTCCTCTAAAGCATAACCACTACCACCACACACATCAGACCTTTTCCACTTTCAGTCTCTCCTCAAGCCTGGAGATCTTTCTGACTTGACAGCAACTCTATGATCACTGCAGATTATCCAAAGACCTTAATTCCTGCAGAGCATAAGCTTCTCAACATCATACCTCCATTCTTAGCAGAAAGGAACACTGTAAATATTTAGTTATTTACCTTGCTTTCTTTAGTAGAAAACTCTGAAGAGTTGGAGATTTTCATAGATTTTGACCGATGGGATTGCCGCCAGAGGGATTCTTCTCGGGAGTATTTCACTGAACCTGTGGCTCTCACCCGGACTTTGCTGGTGCTCTGAACACTGTTAACTCCAATCATTTCCAAAAGTGATGGGATGGGATGGGATGGGGGGGAAGAAAGCTAATGGCACTTCCCAATCCCCTGCAGAGGAATTGGAAAAGGTTGTGTCTGGAGAGCCCAGGCTCAAGCAATCAGTGCTTGCTTAAAAAGCACTAGGCTGTTTCCTCCAGCATCTTCAGGCACACTGTTTGGAGCCAGCCTGATTGTTCCAGGCATTGCTCACGTCACTGGATAGGGGAAAAAAAAAAAAAGAAAGAAAGAAAAGGGATGACAGAAACTCCACCCCTGCTCCACTCCCCTCTCCAGCACAGACATCCCCTTTATACACACACCAACGGTGAGGGAGAGGGGAGGAGAGAGATGCTGGAACAAATGCCAGCAATACCAATCAAGAGATTCATTTTCAGTTCACACAGCCACACTTCCCTGCCTGCAACAGCCTGCCATGCTCATTACTGTCTGAAATAACAAAGGACACTGCAAAAAGAGTGTTTAATCACCTGCCAGCTACAGGCTTCTGGGTTTTAAAATACTGATGGGTTCTCAAAGCACTGGAGGAACAAGTGAAAGCCCACAGCAAAGTCTGAGACACACACAAGCCCCATGGAGATGCTCCCATTACATCCATCCTCAGTGAATTTGTTCAGCAACCCAAGGTATTCTTAATCCTTGGCCAGGGCCTCTCACTCTAGCCGGGGCTGGGGAAAAGAGATGCTTTCTTCATGGAGATCTGCAGCAGGACTGAGAGCAGGCAGCTGCATGTCCAGCTCTCTCCCTGACATTGGCAGCTGTGACCACATCATTCTGCTAGAAAAGCATATCCTCTGGCGGCCAATCCTGCTCATGAGCTTCACCTTGCTCCTCCCCAGCAGGAAACCCACAAGGCTCTGTGGCTGTGGGGCAGTTGCCAGCATCCATGTGTGCAGCTGGAACTGCTCGAACCCCTCAGTGTGTCAGACATGCTGCCAGCACCTCGAGCTGTGCTTTCTCAGGCACGGGATAAAGGGCGGCCGGCATCAATTGTAGCCAGTGCTGTCACCGGGGAGGATGTGCTATATAAGGGAAAAGGGAGATGTTTACCTTGATGTTGCAAAAGCACCATCATTTCTGGCTCCTGGAGACCCAGAGCGCACCAGACTGCGCATTGCCATGGCAACATGCTACAATAAGAGAGAACTAACTCTACTATGCTCAGCATGCGGTCGCAGCAGCTGACAGACACATGCTGGGACAGGTGGAGCAGCTCCTACAAGTGCCAAGGCAGGAGCAGTCAAACGGGACATCCCATTTGAGTCCTGAACTCTAGAAGGGGAAGCACACTGTTGAAAAGGGAGCATGAGAAACCAGGCTGCAGGACAGCACAAGGACTTCACCCTGGCTAACACTGGCTTTGGCAGCCTGGCCCATGACAGGCCAGGCCAGCAACAGTGTCACAGGTCTGGAGGATCCCAGAGCCTGTTGTCTCATCGTAAGGCACCTACCACTGCATGCTCAGGTTCTTTGGAAAAGTCCACAAAGACATCCCTCATTCTGTCCTCTCCCCAGTGAACCAGCAGCATACCCCAAGAAGCCAGGCCTTACATTCATCATGTGGTACGCTCACATGCCAGGGATGACTGCGGCAAAGGACAAGAGGCCGCTGCCTTGACACAAACACCTCACATTGAACCACATTTGCCAGCTAGGTGGATGGCCTCTGGCCTTGTCTCATGCTCAAGTGCCACTCAGACTCAGTAGAGCCAAGCCAAGAGCTTGCTTAGCCTCCATCTGTGCTGCAGCACCCAGGACTAAATAAGAAGCAGATGAACTGAGTGGGTGTTTTACATAGTTACAGCCTCCCACCCTCTTGCAGTCAGGCCTGAGAGGACAAATGACTAGACAGCCACATTACGTTTGTAGATGTGTTTTTGCTTGCAGAAGACACCACTCTCCCCAGCATGCACCAGCAGTCACCCTTTGCTCACCAGAGATGTTATAAACACAGTTGCTGACTGCAAGCCATGACTGCTGCGGGCAATGCTGAAGGGCAATGCTCATTGAAGCAGGGAACAAGGAATGAAAATATCAGAACAAAAACATTCCTTGAGAAATTTCTGATTCTCCACTGGTCCAGCCTTTGTCCTGTGTGACTACTGACTTCTCCCATCTAGCAAAGAAGCAAAATGTATTTACATTTCCATGACAGTCTGGTCTAGAAGAGCCATCCCCATCTCACACATAAGCATCATGCTGCAGATGAGCTCCAGCCATTCTACACAAACCGACCTTACAAGGAAGGCAACAGAAGACTCTTCTGCTTTGGCAACAATCAACTGCATCCTCAAAGCTACTTACACCACTTCCCAGAAAGCATTTTATGCTACTTAAGCCAACTGAAATTATCCACTGCTAGTGCAAAAGCTTTTCAAAGAAAATCCTTAGTGGAAGTACACTGCAATCAAACAGCTCCAGAAAAGCTAAGCAGCAGGTCCCGACAGGTGCTACATAAACAGCCACAAATCACTCCCTAACCTACCAGTCCCCTGCCCAGGCAGAATAATCTTACTCTCAGATTTATAAGGCTACCTCCCCAAGCACCTTCAATGCATCTGAAATAATTATATTCCTTAGATACCACATGCAGACTTACACCAATGTGCAATTTGCAGAGCAATTTCATTATTAAACACAAGCTAGACTGAATCACTGAAACACTTCTCTTCTCTTGCCAACATCAACAGCACTATCTAGCATTCTCCAAGCTAAGGTCAGCAGAACCTCAGGCAGGATGGGAATCTGAATTTACAGGGAACCAGGTCTGGTTCAGTGGTAAACAAGAAGTAGACCAAAACATCAAGGGTGACGGGTTGCCTCATGTTCATTTTTTTTTCTCTCACCTCAAGACAGAGCATGCAAAACACTTGTCAGCTAATACTCTCAAACACAGAGAGCTCCTTGAGACAATGCTTTTGAAACTGTAAGTATCTTTAACCTAGGAATTTAGCTATTTTATCAGTGTCCCTAATTTTCATCTGTCCGTTTTAATACAGTCATATAGTCTTGACTAAGCAAGTAGACCTGTGTACACAGTGATTGCTTTTCCTCTAGGGAAAGATCACTTTTGAACACTAGAGTTCCCAGCATTTTAGAAATATCAAGCAGGATTGATTTGCATCTCTAACTGAACAACAGGGATTTCTGAGGGAGAAAAGAAGCGGGTTGTGAATGTAAAGGTGGATAAAAGTAATTTTTTTAAGGAGGGACTGGTATGTCTGTGCAAGACCAGAAAAAAAATAAAAGCTGTCTGCACCCAATGGAATTTCCAGTTGAGGCAAGAAGCCTTGGTCTTCTCTTTGATCAGAGATCAGCAAAGAGTTGGTAGCCAAGGAGCAGAACAGAGATGCTCGGTTGGCATTGAGCCAGAACAGCATGGTGACATCACTTGTGTTACCTTAAGGACAGTGACCCTATTCATGGATACCTTCTACCAGCATCTCTAACATGCAAACCATAAGTTTAAAGGTGAACTTGAAACTCTGGGCTAAAGTAAATGAAGATGGGATAGGGGCTGGGAGGCAGAACCTCTACTATTCTTTCCATCCCACTTTTTTTTTTTTTAAGGTATACAAAAGCATTTCACCTGTCACAGGCACTGTGGCAGACTACACCAACCATATACATAACAGGCAGTCGTGTCAATCTACTGTGCAATAAACTCTTTCCCATCTTTACCTCCCACCAGTCAGGTTTCCCTGGAAGGCCGAATTTACTCAGTCCTTGCTCTGTCCTCCTATTGTTATTCAAAAAATCAAAACAAAAGAAGAAAAGCCATGGAATTCAAAGTGAAATTTAATACTAGCTCTCAAGGACCAAACCCAAGGACAAAGTTATTCTGTCCGAAGAACTTCAGTGTCCTTAGACAAACCCACAAGAATCCATTAGTATCATTTAAGCCTGATCCCAGTGACAATACCATCAACAAAAGCTAACAAAACACATACACACATCAATTACCTAAAATATACTCTCAAGAGTCGGTAATCACATATTTGTACAGCACAGGAAAGCAGCAATATTTAATACTGCTTTTATATACTGTTGTTTGCTAAATAAACATTAAATCTGTTGTAAGAAGATTGCTTTTCTTCTTTCTTCGTGCCTGTTTTTCCCTTCTACCCAAAAACAGATGTGGAGGGTAAAGTTAATTTTTCCTGAATAAATTACTCATACGTGATGGCTACAGAACTAAAGCTCAACAACTGATCAACAGTGACACTATTTAACTGACATTACAGTGTATTAAAATAATTATTTCTGAGGTCTGATAACCAAGGGGAGATGACAACCAAGATTAAATCTTTATGTATCCAACTGCCATCCCTGTTAATGGCAGAAATACTAGAGCAACAACTTTGTTTCTACATGCGTAAGCAACAAGGTCAACACGGAAACCTAATGGTAACAATTTGTATGTATGGTGAGAGAACAACAGACATTGACTGAAATTTTCAAAATTATGCACCCAGTTTCCTCCATGAGATAGTTCTATTTTCCACTATCCACACGCGATTATTTACAGAGATGCTTGGTTTTACCTCACTGTCAGCAGATTTGCTAGCAAAAAACACTTGCTGATGTCCTCAAGAAAGAGTCTTTTGCAGGTCATAGGGTAGTACTTGTGTGACATACTCTGAAGGAACCCCTGGAGATGACTCTGATTTCTCATACAATATGGAAAGTAATCCTTACAATAGAAACCGGTCAAATTACTACAGCCTAAAAGGCTATCCCCTGTCAACTAAGCTATTGTAACTGCATGAGCACGTATTTTGAGACCACCTCAACCATGAAACAAAGCACATAAAGTCACAGTACCATAAAAATACAAGCATTGTTCCTATAAGCCCATGAGGGTAACTTAAGATTGTATGTTTTACTTTATACAAGCAGGCTAAAAGCACATCTGTGACAGGCTGAATTGCAGTCACAGATGCTAAGGTTTACCACTGGCTTTTTACATCACTGAGTCACTAAAAGCAGGCTGAGTGATGAAACCATGTTGGCTGGTGGAATAACCAATCAATCCTAGCACCTCTGTCTCTCCAGAATCCATGCTATATCTTGAGCCAAAATAAATTGTTCCTAAGATGTACTATCTTGCTGAGAATGATGGAAGAGCACAAGTTTAATGGAAAAAGCTCTTTTATAGTAACAGAAATGCAAAAAAAACATGCCCTCTTTACAGTGATTATCATTACAAGCAAATGGATGCAGTTACCCATCATTAGATTCTTCACAGTATATCACAAAACAGCTCAGTGTTGCAGACTGGGGTCTCACTGAGTTCCTTGGCCAAGCAGCATAGTCTTAAGAGGAAAAAAGTTTATCTTCCTGCATCATTCTTTTTTGTAACTAGGACCTACTGCAAATACAGCTGACAGAAATGAATGAAGCCATATAATAAGCATCAACTCACAGAGACCACCAAATTCCTTAAGCTGCCAAATGTAGCTGTAGGAGAGAGCAAGGAAATCTAGAAATCCCTCCCATCCCCTCCCCCCCCCAAAAAATAACAACATTCCTAAGTGGTTGTAACAGAAACCCCCAGTAAGGCAAACTGAACGCCCTTGCAAACCCAACTGACTGTCAGCCACAAACAACTGCTGCCTCTATAGCTGTAGAGAGAGCACTATAGTCAACAACTTAAATAAACCCCTCACCACCCAGCACTCACTCCCCTGGGGACTGCATTAAAAAACAGTCCTTCTTCAATGCCTCCCTATGATTCAGACAGCAAACGCAAAACAAAACAAAACAAAAAATCCAGGCCACTTTGAGAGCCACAAAAGTTTCACGTGGGTGTTGCCTGCACTGCAAGCCTTTCACTGTGGAAGGAACAGCTCACAGAGGATAAGTAGGCATAGCCTCCAGCATCCCTGTCCTCCAAAAATGCATATACCTATGAAGGCATGTCTGGCTTGCCTCAGCTGCAGGAGCAAGCCATCACAGCCCTCACAATGCCTGCCAAAGCCAATCGGTCAGCAGGGCAGAAAACAGGTGCCTTGGATTTGCCTTGGATTTTTACCAGGATCTTAGAAATATGTTGTCAATCAAAGAAGTAAGACCTCAGTAGGAAACTAGATGTTCCACTTAATATCAGATGAAATAAATATTATATACTTATATATATATAAACACATACAGAAAGTCAAGTGGCAATATAGTACATTTGCCTGAAAGGAGGTAGTATATCTAGGTCACAAAGAAATCCCATGTCATTGCAAAAGTGTGATGACTAACAGAAGGTAGGAATACCAAAGATTTATGGCAATAATTCCCAAACTGGTGGAAGTAATGTTTTCTCCTTTTTTTTTTAAATATGGTATAAATTATATTCCTACTCCTCCTTCCCTTGAGTTGCTGTACAGAACTAAAATTTCAAGCAGATCAGTGGGTGGAAGATCAAAGAATGTTTTTCAGAATTTGTTTTCTACCTACATGGAGGTGGGAGTAATATGTCATAGGGACCAAAACGTATGTGTGACATTGTATTAGAGATTTCCCAGCTCAAAAAGAGCCTAAAATTCCTTCTTTAAAGTGGCAGAGCACAGCACTGCTAGAGACTACCATTCTGTATCCTTCACAATGACAGCACAAGAAATGGGAAGCTCCACGCAGAGACATTTGTGCTCGGAGCTGCAAAGCATTTTGTTTAAACCAGAGAAGAACTGACATCCTTGGCTACCCAACAAGATGGAAAAGCTAAACATCAAATGATTCACTCGCCTGATCAACTTGTACAAGATACTACTGAGACTTTGCCTCCACAGATGAAAATCCCTCCCTCTCCCTCCCCAGCATTCTTAGGAGCCTTGTATTGAGCCATGTAATTGCAGCTAGTCCTAGCAGAAAACTCCTAGCCAAACTGCTTGGATTTCACTTCTTGCTGACACAAAAGGCTGGTGCACTGGGTGAAATCTTCTGAATAACAACATAAAAGCACAGAGATAAAAGGCTGGAGAGGAAAAATATCTCAGAGAAATGCAGGCCATGGAAGCAGAAACAGACCCATCTCAAAATGCTCACTTACTAGCAGGATAAGCAGTGCCTCACACCACCCCCAGACCACACAGAAGAGTCATCATTCCTGCCTTGTCATTACAAAATTTTACATTTTAAGGCCCTTCGAAAGTTTCACCTTCCCTGCTCAGAGGCAGAAGGTCAGTAGAGAACATTAGACTTCTCGTTATCTTTTGTTGCTTTCCTAGACGTAATACCTGAGCTAGTTTGGGAGATGCATATAGTTTTTGGATTTTTAATTTTATATGATTTGAAGCAAATTCCTGAAACATGAAATTAAATAGATGTGCATTTCGTCTTGGGCAAAGGAGTGTCAGAATCCGTGTTACTAGCAGAACCTAAAGCAATGTGCCACATCACCACAACCTGGCTTAACTGAGAGTTCTGCACAGGCATGCTTGAGCTGGTTACTCTCCTACAGAGGATAAGCTACAACACCCAGTATTACATGCCAAAGCAATCAAAGCTAATCGCTACAGGAAGGTCCTGACTGAGGATGGAGGAAAGCAAAAGCAATCCAGGTGTTCCCTTCAGTCACTGTTACTGTGGCTATTTGATGATTGAAAGGAAAGTATGTTTTCACAAACAACTGCTAAAGACAAGGATTAATGGTTTTATCCTGCATTCTCTGACTTTTATACTGCTGGATTAGACTCAGTTGTCTCCTAGCAGCTGAAAGAGGCCTTCAGTAACAGATCTTTCATTTCAAACATAAGAAATGGCTGCCCCGGAAACATTATCCCAGCAGAAACGTTTTAAAAAGGAAAAACTTCATTCTGGAGAGGAACCAAGGAGGTAAGTCCTGATTCCTGCCAAGCAGAATTCTGGCTCCTCTAGCAGAGCACAGACATTTTGTCCCCTCCACCCCCATGCATTGCCCACAGCTGCACAGTGTTCCAGCAATAAACACTGTCCCTTCTGGCATGCTGTTACATACTCTCTTCTTGTGAATTTATCAGGCTCCCTTTTCCATTCAGCAATAGCAGGAAGGTGGAAAGTCCTTGCTGAAGAGCTTTGGCCATAAAATGGAATTGTGTGGTTTCCTCTGAGTAAACAAGAGGGGGACAAAAAGTTAGCTTACTGATGCTTATTCTTCATCACAAAACACCTGAAATGATGGGAAAGGATCAAGCCAGATGCCTACAATTGTCTTTTAATTGAGTGTTTGCCTTGGGTGATTATTAAGCAGGGAAAGAGAGGAAAAGAGATAGAAGAAAAAGACTGGCAAAAAAAAAGAAAAAGAATGCCTTAATTAAAGAGCAGGGAACTGACAGTAAAATGAGATAAACTCTTACCTTGCAGCTTCTATAGGAAATTGCATATCCCAAGAATCCTAATCAAGAATTAATATCATTTAGGAAATTGAGGGAGACTGGTTCTTCAGAAGAGTTCAGCACCAGTGACTCCCACTTAATTTGGTCACTTGATTACAGCGTTTCTCTGGGAGATAAAGCCCAGCCAAAAAAACAGCCCTTGAGAAAAAGCAGGTATTTCATGCAGGACTGGAGTCTTATCTCCATCAGCAGTCCCTGCTGGGCCCTAGCCAAGTCCCTGTCAAGCATTCCAGCCCCTTCAGCTTGGTGATGCTGCCTGATACGTTGGATAAGAGCCACCACCTCCACCAGAAGACATGTGGCCAGGCACAGCTTGTGTTCAGTGTTCCTCCTGGGGCACAACACAGCCACCAGAGTCAGGAGCAGCAGAGGTGTTGCAGATGTATAGAAATGAAGGTAGACTCCTAGTAGCTCCTTCCAGCACAACCCATGCAATTGTGTCACAACAAACAGTGGGAATGTGAAGATGGTTGGACTAGATGATCTTATAGGTTGTTTCCAACCTTGTGATTCTATGATTCTGTGGTTCTATGAAACTCCCATGATTCTCCATAAACAAGTTATCTTAGACACTACAGATGCCAGGGACATTTAGACATATGCGGGACAACACAAGCAGGTGGTATCTTAGCACATGGCCTCACAACCAAGTATTTTTCCTACAATGGAAAGCATCACACAATCTAAGTACTGCCTAACAAATGCAGGGATTCATTTCTTCAGAGATGACTCTTGGCACACTCTGTGGGATTGGACTGTCATTTTTCTGCATGTAAGAAGGTCTTGTTACTGCTTCCCTTCTGGAACAATATGAAAGAGGAAGACACAGTGGCCACCATTTTGCCAGCACAGCATTAGGTAGGACCACTCTGCCTGTGGGAAATGAAGTATGTCCAAAATTAGACTATTTTGTCTTTATTAGCCACTTTAACGAAGTGGAGAAAGACAACAGTTACATAACAGTACAATCAGCAGAGATGGTATGACTATATCAGGTTAAAGCTGGTGTGAGCATAAAGAGGAATTAGGCTGCATAATCTTGCAGCATAGGCACGAGATTCCTGAAGTTCCCAATATTCCCCTAGAATGACTTCATTTCCCTTCAAAGTGGCTGGATACTAACCATGGTCTGCCTTTCTGCAGGAATAAATGAACAGTGATCTGGTAATGGATTCCCTCTGGCTAACAGCCCACACACTGGATGCAGTTGTTGCTGTAACTATTTCTGATGTGTTCGGCTCACCCTCACTAATGGAGGTGCAGAATCTCTCCTGCTTTCTTCACCTTCCGCAGTGGCATTAGCAGTAGCTAACCTTGGGTTTCAGGTACATATGCTCTGAAGAGATCAGTGCTGTGGCTGAGTCCCTGTATGTTTCTTGTTCTTGGTAAAATCTGTCACTTGTCTCCATCTGTAAATGCTGATAAGTATGCTATTCACAGTCTACCTTAGGGGTAAGCACTGAGCCCACCCGTACCAGAGTACTGCTGCACCAGCCAGAACAAGGGTAGTCACAATTCTTTGTACTCACGAGCCTTTGCACTCCTTCCAAGGCTTAGACTCACCATGGCACAGTGACCTTTGCTACAGATCAAAGCTGAAAAGAAAACATTGCTAGTAATTCAGGATCACCTTACCCAGCTTGATATAAAATAAAATTATTTGTATGCTTGGAGTGTGAGAGCTCAGAGCCAAAGGACAGGAGTTACAAAAGGTTTTCTTGACTTTGAAGAATTTCATTTCAATAACCTTAATCTGCCTGGATATGAAAGGCTTGTTTCACCTTTAACACCAGTCAGCCCCAAAAAGATAGTCCTGTGATTCAGTGAATCACAAGTTGGGATGCTGCTTCTTATTTACAAGGAGTTGCTTCCACTTTGAAGGTATACAGGAACTCTGGAGTAAGTATAAACTACAACACTCCGGTCTACATGCACTGACAGAATGTAATGAAAATCAGGCTACTGTCTCTACTTCTGGTCTTTACTAGCAGCTGATGGCAGATTAATGGGATGTGTGACAGACGGTCAAACCAGAACTAAAATGGAATAAAAGGGAAGTTGCATTTATCTGTCTGCCTGAAAAAGCACTGAATATATGAATACTGCAAGCAGATCTCATGGGAGAAACACACTGTTAATCAGAGGTTTGGCATATTTGCCATTATGAGTCCTAGCTCTAACGGCAACCTCAAATCCAACAGAAGGAGGGAGAAAAAAGAAAAAAGAGATGAGCCATTGTGCAGATGGGTGTACAAAAGTGAAACCATTTTCACTGTTAATGAGCAGACAAAAAGACACACAGTGAGTGAAACCATATTAGCATTTCTTATTTGCCTGCTAGCCAGAAGAAAATCCCCACTCCCAAAACACTTCCAGTGACACTGAGAATTATGGTCTGAACTACAAGGCCTGATAATGTTTGCCACAGTGGCCTTGTTGTTGGGAAAAAATAAAAAATAAAACAAAGGTAGGGTCCTTCGTGGGAATAGCAAGGGGAAAAGTGCAATCAGATCTCACATCCAAAGCTTTCTGAGGCTGATTATGTATAAAGGAGAACTGAATCTCCTCACATGTTCATACATGCCCTCTGAAAGCCTTTTTTCCTAGTCATACAAAATAAACACCCAGGGCTACACTTTGTGCTCAGTGGAACTAAGGGAAACTGTAGCAACTGACCTAACTTCCGCCTGTGTGCCCTGTGTGTTCTGGATATCTCAAGCACGATTTGCAGCCCTGACTGACTTTGTGTTTCGGACCCATCACAAAAGCTGCAGTGCACGTCCAAGTCCTGGATGAATGCCACTTGCAAGTCACTTGTTAAGACCTCTCCCCTTTTCTTGCAATTCCAAGATTGCAGGAACAACATTGCTCAGCTCTGCTTTGGGGCTTGGCTACGCGAAGCTGCAGACTTCGTACAGTGGTGCAATGCTCACCTCAGAGCCACGAGGGGACTGCAGGAGGGCCAGAGGCAGAAAAGCACAGTTACTTCCCAACCAGTATCAGTATCAGTAGGTGTCAGTATCTCGCTCCCGCAGGGGCACACTGCCACCCTGTGGAAATGGTCCTCTCACAGAAACCTTGAAGGGCTGCAGGGAATCAGCCAGGAATCTCAGTTGCTTGTCATTAGCTGTCCTGCTAATGCACCAGCAAGCCAAAAGTGCTTCAGCACTGTGCTGAAGCAGGATTCTGTGAATTTAATTTATTGACACTAATGCAAATTTAATTTCAGCTAAATCTTTGTAATCACACAACTTGTGTCAGGGCAGCTGCTGTGGACACAGTAATATAGCAATTGAAATGCATGTTCACTGCCATGCGCTTTGCTTCTCTTCACCAATTCATTAACAGAACAAGGAGCAGAACATCTAGAATATCTTCAGACAAGTGAGACGACAGACCAAAGCTGGGTGCTACATCTGTCTCCAAAGCATCAGGGCAGCATGCAGAGAAGGGCAGAACATCTCAAATGAAGCAGTATGCTGGCACCAGGTTTCTTCCATTCTACTGCCTCCAGCACATCTTGAGTCCCATTCTCTTACTCTCAGTGGGCTGGCAAAGAGCCAGCCAGCCTCAGCATTAGCCTGAAGGTCAACAATAAACACCAAGTTTCATCCCCAACTGTGTACTTCTGTCAGCAGGAAAATAAACAGCAGGTGAGAACCAGTGGAAATCTCTCCTCAGTACACTCTGAAGGTTATTTAAACACAGCCTGGAGACCTTTTTATTCAATAAGGGCTGCAATTAGCTTGCAAATTAATCTCAACACATCTCTCTATGACAGGGTAAGAAATGAACTTCCATGAAAAAAAAATTAAGTGATGTTACTGACAGATGAGTATTGCATTCAGATTTAAAAAAAAAAAAAAAAAAAAAAAAAAAAGACATGAAAACTAATAGCAAGGGGTTTGAGTTTACATTCCTAGTTCCTTACAATGAATCACAGAAACGCAAAATCACTAAGGTTGGAAAAGACCTTCAAGATATCCAGTCCAACCATACACCTACCACCAATATTTTCCCACTATACCTTATCCTTCTGTGTACACCCACACAGTTCTTGAACACCTCCAGGGATGGTGACTAAGCTATCTCCCTGGACAGCCCATTTCAGCACCTGACGACTCTTTCTGAGAAGAAATTTTTCCTGATATCCAACCTGAACCACCCCTGGCATAACTTGAAGCCATTGCCTTCTAATCCTATTGCCAGCTGTGCAGGAGAAGAGGCTGACTCCCACCTCACCACAGCCTCCCTTCAGGCAGCTGTGATAGCAATAAAGTCTCCTCTGAGCCTCCTCTTCTCCAGACTGAACAACCCCAGCTCCCTCAGCCATTCCTCATAAGACTTGTGCTTCAGACCCCTCACAGCATTGTTGCCCTTCTCTGAACACATACCAAGGCCTCAAAGTGTGTCTCTTAGTAAGGAGCCCAAAACTGAACACAGTACACAAGGTTCAGCCACCCCCTGTGCTGATTACAGGGGGATGATCACCTCCATGCTCCTGCTGGCTGTGCAACCTCTGATACAAGGCAGAAAGCCATTGGCCTTCTTGCCCACCTGGACACACTACTGGCTCCTGTTCAGTCAAGTACCAACCAATGCCTCCCTGGTTAAATCTTTCCACACAGTCTTCCACTGTATCCCAAGCCTGTAGTGCTGCCTGGGGTTGTTGTGGCCAAAGTGCAGGACCTGGCACTTGGTCTTGTCCTCCCAAAAAACTGGAGAAACTGGAGAAACTACCAATTACCAGAAAACAAAGACTGCCACTTACAGTTATGCAGGTTCATCTGCAATTCACAATAGACCTTACAAAACCTACAGAAGAGGCAGCAGTTCTTTTGATTTACTTCAGTAGGCTTTGGGTCAGATCTCAGATGCAGCAATCTCTCATTATTATTTCCATTACAAAAAAAAATTATGAACTCTGGTGTATGCACTCTTCTCCTCATTCAAACAGGCTGCTCTTTCATGCCAACAATCACACAAAAAGAGAAATGAAACATTCTCATTATTACTGACAATGAAACAAGATCCACCCTGTTCAGCCTCTTTTGCAGTTCTTCAGATTTAACTCCTGGCATAAATTTAATGAATAAAATCTGAAGCAAAGCAGTCTGTACCAGACAGCACATTGTAATCTGAAATTACATCTGCTCTGATGTGAAAACCCCAAAGCACCTTTGATGAAAAACCATTCGCCTTCCAGGTACACAGCTCAGGATTAGTCTTTACATTCAGAATCAACTGGCTGCTTCTCTCTGATTTAATCAAGAGACAGCAATCTGGGACTGCATGGACACCTGAGTTTTTAAGACATATGGCTCTGAAGCTAAGCCCCATTAAAGATAGGTCTTGCCTGTTCATGCTGCATGTAGTCCCAGTCACCTTCAAGTAAAGGCAGAAGGAAAACAGTAGAATATACATTGTATATACTGCATATACTTTAGGAGAAGAAACACAGTCTGTCTGGTTTTACAATTCAGAAAACACAAACAGGGTGTGAGCTATCTCACTGATACTGAGATCCATGTCCCGCAGTTCATTTCTTACCTTCAACAGTTCTTTTTGGAAGTCTTTACCATCATTCATCCCCTGGAGGTTAGCAATGAATTCTTGGCAGGTCATCTTTTTCCCAATGTTCTGGAAAGGATGACAGAGAAACAAAGCACTACAGCCATGCTACTTTCTAAAATGACATAAACATGCAACATCTCAGATAGATTACATCTCCCTGCTTTAATTCAAGCCCAAGGCAGGTGTTACTAAGAAGTCATTCCCAACATTACTCACAGGCAAGCATCTTTTTGTGAACTTAGTTGGAAAAGGCAAAGCGCATTTGGGCCCATCTGAATAGAAAAAAGCTAAATACTGGAGAGTAATGAACAGGGCGGTGCTAAAGCTCACTGATAAATGCATCGTGCCTTCCACCCCCATGTCTCCAAAGGTTCTATCAGTCTCTGAGAGAAAATATTTCCTTGATTCTGCTGGGAGGCACAAAGAAATAAAAAGTGAGGCCCTTTCCAGACCTTTCTTTTATGTTTTCCTATCGTCCAGTAGCAACTGCCTTGCAACAGTTAGATACACAGAAGCACCTGTTTTCTGAGTCACAGCACTAAGATTAACTTGAGGTGGAGCTGCTGTCAGTGGAGGATCAGGACTCAATGATCCTTGTGGTCTCTTTCAACTCAGAATGTTCTGTGATTCTCTGACATTTCCAGGTAATTCTTTTTTTTTTTTTTTTTTTTTTTTCCCCTACCTCATTCACTGTCTGAAATTACCCAGCTGAGCCACAGTCTTTCAGCAAATGGCTGCTGGTTCAAAATCACCTCATGTGAAGGCTTGAGGCTGCCTTAAATTGCTCTTGAATCCCAGTCTCAGTTAGCCATCAGAGAAAGTGCCTGTGCTAGGTCTCCCTAGTACCCTGTGTGCTAGAAACCCCAAACTTGCATGTGGGAAGCCTTGTGAGCAGGTAGCAATGGTAATACCAAAATGATAAAAAAGGAAGCACAAGAAGAAACATGATAGAAACAATGGGAAATCAGGACTCTCTGATGACCACAGTATTTTTACAGATGCCAGAAAGGACAAGGTGGTGAATCTACTCCATGGTCAGGGTATGCCCTGGCTGCAAAATAAAACCTGACCATAAACTTCGAGGTCAACTGAGAGCTAGCCTCTGTCAGGCTACCAAGCTGCAAACCTCCACCTGCAGTACTGTGTCCCAGTAAGCAGTGCTGTTGCACTTGCTCCCTCTGACTAATGAAAGTGCATCACAAGGTATCTGCCTTGTTTCTGCATGCAAAACAGACTGCTTACTATTCCGTGAGGAAGCAGCCTTCCAACTTTATGCCCTCTGTCCTGCCTTGCCAACAAAATGTGAAATATTGACAACCTACACTGGAAGAGCTTTATGCAGACAGAAGTTAAAAGCCAGGAAAGGGATGAGTCAGTAACATAGATTATTCAGTGTTACAGCTACATGATTGCTTGGGCTGCTCAACTACTCACATTCCATAACAGAGGCCTAGGGAAAAGGGGAAATTCATCAAACCTTGACTATCAACCCTATCTAGATGCAAAGGAAGATTCCACAGTCTTTGGCCAAATAGTTCTGCAAAAAGAAGACAGGCAGGAATACTCCTGCACAAGAAAGGAGATACTTCCAGAGGGGCACACAGTGCTTTCCACATCATTAAAGATCTTAACAACATAGTAGGGCTACAACCCTGGCCCCATGGTTACTGGACTTCAGAATACTCATAAGTGCAGTCTTTGGGTGCAGGCTGGAGTGTTCTCAGAGACTTACGAACGCCTTCTTTCTTCCCTGTTACAGATATCAGACTGTTTCTGTTTGGTTCTTCCACTGCAGTTTGTAATTCTCCATACTGACCAAGCCCAACTGCAGTATGATCCAATTTACTTACTGAGATAATTAACACTCCAAATGAATGGCTGTTTTGCTTCAGGACCACAGCTAATGTCTCCACACAGTGCCATGCAGGTTCCAAAAGGTGTGTCTGAAGTCTAGAGCTACCCTGAACACAGTTACCTCTCTAACATGTTCTTACAGTCTGGATAATGGCCTGCCTGCAGAAAAGTGAGCATGCATCTCCAAGACACAGCTAGCAAAAATGCTGTTTTTATAAAGAGAAAGAAGTGTGATAAAGTCGTGGCAAATAAAGGAAAAAGTAAGAATTTGTCTACAAGAGTTAAGGGAAGGTACAGACTGGAGGCCTACAGCCTTACAAGAAGTTGAGCTCACTATGAAACAAAAGTATCTGCAGTTACTTTTAGTGTCAGCAACAAAAAAAGCTCAGTGTAGGCAAGCTCAAACTCATTTGTTTTCTGCCCTTGTAGAATCATGCTCAGGTTAGGTTGCAGCATTATGTCTTTGTTAGGAAACAGGCAATTAGTATATTTGTGCAAGGGGCTGCATTCCAAGTCAGAAATGCCCAACTTACCACCTATGCAGAAAAATGCAAAACAGTAAGAAGAAATCCAAAATTAAAGGAAATCCCAGAAGGACAGAGAGAAGCAACACACATGCAGAAGTCTGGCAAACATTAGAGTCCCATACATGTAGCTGCCAGTACAACAAGTCTCCAACGTTACGCTGTGCATCACTCAGCCATTCTAGTTTCAGCTGAAAATCAACAGCAGTAATGAAGGGCCAGAGCACCTCTCTCCCTCCAGTATCTAAAAAAAGCCCACTAAAGCATCATAGAGAGCAGTAGGCAAGACTGCCAGCTCAGGCACAATATTCACTCCTCCCTCCCTGGTGTGCCAGGCTGTTTGCTGCCCTGTGTAACAGGATACCTGTACAGGCAGTCTGAGATGCAATCAAGGGAAGCAGAGAAGGTTGAAAGTTACACCAAGGCATGCTCCCCAAATTCCACTCACTGTCCCACGCACTTCTAAGCCAAGGTAAGCCCAGCTTCCGGGGACAAAATTCTTTACAACTCCCCTTTCTCTCCTGCTGCTACTATCTTCAGACCAATGTGATCTTCAGTGCAGTGGGCATCAAAACCCCTGAGAAGCATACAAAGCCTGGGCTTTGCACCCACTACAGAGCTGTGCCCCACAGGAGCTGAGCAACCCTTGCAGACAGAGCCACCACAATGCAGCCCAGGCTACCCCTGTCCCCAGGGACAAGCCTCTGTCACCTGCTGCCCAACCCACATCCCTGCTGTGTAAGGACAGAACACCTCCCACCACAGGAATACTGTGCATAGCAGCCTATTGCACCATGAGTGCTGAAAGACATGTCCTAGGGCTGCTGGCACCCTGCTTCAGTGTGACTAAGAAAATTTCAGCTAGAAAATTACTTCCCCCAGGCAGCCACTGGGGAGAGGCATTTGCTGGGAGAATTCAGGGCTTCAGCACAGGATGCCCTCCTCAGCTTTCTTGCCTCTAGGCACACTCGTAATTACCCTGGTTGAGCAGAACTCTGGTTCCACCAGATCTCCTCCCTGCAGTATAAGGCCTACAACCAACACCCAACCCTTGTGACTTTCCCAGTTTCTCTTCACTTCACTTCCTTCTTCCACTTTCCCAAGTATTTTCACATACTGGAAACGAGAAATCAATCCCAACAACAGTTCCCCAGTCAGAACCACCTGCCATCATCAGGAAAGGATGGGGATCAGACAAGAAAATAAGGAGCTCAATGACAAGGAGCATCTTCACACGTAATCGCAAAATCAGGTGCAACACCAGGCCTAGGCCTGTGTGCTCTTGGGCATGCTGGACAGCTCTGCCCTACACTACAGCAGTTTCAGGGAGAGCAACCACCTCACTGCTTGCTGTCTACAACAGAGATGTTTAGAGTAGTTTCGAATCAGGCCATCAGCAAGGGGATTCTGTTTCCAGAAGACCGCTACCTCCAGGCACAGTTGTCAGGAACAATCTATATGAAGCTGTGCATACTCACGTGGCCATGCAGATCAGTGTTTAGCAGCATCAGGGCGCATGTGAGACAGTGAATTCCATCTGCAGAGAGATATAACCAGTCACGTGCAAGCTCAAAACTGAAACCAAGCAATATAGTCTAATGGAGTTTGTTTTTTTAATGGTAATCTGTTGATAAAGAAATATAAATAAGTAAATGAACAGCGAGGTCACTCCACAGTTGCCAAAACAGAGCAACCTTTCTTTTACCTTTTAATGAATGTCAAAACTATCTTGCAGCACCCATAAATGAAGCAAACTAGACAGAAACCATGCTGATATCAGTACCACAGCTTGAATCAATTCCTTTTTATTTTCTCTGTTTAGGACAGAAAGTGAAGACAGAAAATGGCTATTTTTCTGTACAGTATGACAGAACATAACAATTGCATATCTTTCTCCCCCTCTTGCCCTCTATTCATTCAGTGGAGAATTCTGAATAACTTCAGTCAGATATTTTCACTGCCTAGACTTCATGTTGGGTAATGAGTACTCCAGCAATGTCTAAGGAGGTCCTGTGTGTATCACAGGTCTTCCACAAGACACCAGAAGAGACACACTGTATTCCTGACTGCACCCCCAGTGTCACAGCCATAGAGCTTGGAATGTCAGTAAGGATCACCATTTGCAAAAGTAGACACCACTCTCATGTTCTTCATTTTCCAGGCATTTCTTTTAAATTCAATCTCCAAATGCTTAAATTCAGTTTCCAAACACTGATTACATTAGGAAAAATAACTTATCCATTCTCTTGTTTATAACACCAGATGTTATCTTCCCTTCTATCACAGAGGTGAGAAAAATCATCAATTATAAAGACATCCTCCAGTGAGCTCCAATTAAAATCTTTGTAGCCAAATCATGTATAGATTCCCATATCGTAAAAGAAGAGAAGTGGTGGATGGGGATATACATATCTTAAAAGTCAGTAAGACTATGTGATTACAGGCCTAAGGCCTTTACAGAAAAGATAACCCTCAAGACAAGTACTATGTTTTCTTATCATGCTTGTACAGAGCCTAGTACCCAATAGTGTAGGAGAATTCTAGCAAAGCATGGAATGAAAGAAGTACTAACATACATCACTAACAAGGGTAACATCACTAACAATGGTAAGTCTGAAGCAGCTTGAATCTGAGACTGTGGTGCCTCTGTTCAGGTCTACGCATTTCTCCACAGCAGCTTGCCTTCCCAATTCCAAATCGCAAATATATTCAGAAGATTAAGAAGGGAAAGGAGAAAAGAGAAAAGCAAATGCAATCCTGGATTTCCACCAAAAGAAACAAACACCACATTTCTGCAGTGCACCACTTGACTACTGACAGTGGAAATCCAGCATCAAAATTAAAACCCTATGCAAAGTCTACAGGACTCACTTTAATCCAGACATTTGTTCAGGCTCTGAACTGGAAATGTACTTTCTGCAACTTGGACTAGAGTAAGGCAGCCACATCAAAACACAAATCATTGTTTTAATCCGTAAATGACATGCTTCTTCTTACTTACTGCTTGTCCTGACTTATAATAAGAAAGGCATAAGAGGACAGAGATAGCATGGGAGCAGATCACATCTTACTGCTACCTATTCTCTTTTCTGACAGGCCAGTGAAGCTAAAAAGACATAATGAGGGCAAATACCATCTCACTGTAACAAGGGTTAACCACAAAACAAGGAGTAAGTAAAAAAGACAGCACTTCCAAATGTAGCAGCTCTTCCTTAGTTATATTAGAGAACCAAAGGCACAGTTCATACTGTGCATATTTCTTTCTCACCCTCCTTCCTCAGCTTTCTCAGTGTGTGATCAGCCAGCACTGGAATTACAGTCACATTCCACTGCTGGTGTGGCTGGCTAAATGCAGGAGCCACGCCAGCTGACAGTGTGCCCTCCTTCTGAATGCCAACTTTCTCGAGTTTGATCTGTGTGCTTGTTTGTTTCTCACATCAGTTTCCAAAATGACTGAAAACACTGGCAAGGAGGCAGCATTCTGACTGATGTTAGTAAAGATGAAAACTCATGAGGGTCTACAGCACCCAAAATTCACCCCCGTAGCTGGCAAGGGTGGGAATTTGCAGCATCAGTGTGTGAGAAGACACAAGCATGGATTGGTGTATGAAAAGTGAACTGCATCGCTTCCAGATAAGGTGGCATTCTCATTTACTGTAGCTAGAGTGCAGGCACCCACACACACCGAGAGTCAGTAAGACCGAAAAACAGAACTGCAGACACTAAAATCTGGAGATGCTACAACTAAGGATTTACACTGAGGATGCCTAATGACCTTTAGACATGATTATGTGTGGACAATATGAAGGGTTTCCATGCTCACAACAGGCAATTTCTAATGCATGGCACAACAATTATATATCACCCCACATGCAACCATACAAACAAGGTTTGGATAGAAGGAGACTAAACATCTTCTTATAAAAAGCAAAGTTACCTTTAGAAGAAATGGTGTTTGGGTTACACTGATAGTATCTGCTGGAAAAATGGACTAAAACTCTCTCTCGTTCCTGAGTTTCTCCAATAAGTGAAAAGGCTTTAAAGAAACTCCTAAAAGAATTGCATAGAAAAGAGAAATTAAAATCATAAATCCTTTTATCCCCCTCAGATAGGAGAAAGCATATATAGCTATAAAGCTTAAGAAATACATAAGCACATGCCCAACAGCTGGCTCCAAGAAGCCTGTCAAGGAAAACAGACTATCAACCCATGCACAGTTAATTCCAACATCACATTACATGAACCAGGAGTTACAGTACCACTGGTCTTAACCATGGAATATACCAGCAAACAAGCAAATTTAATAACTGAACTAGTTTTTCGTAATTTTTAGTGTTTTTCATTTCTTCAGGAAAAACACTGGAACAGGTCATGTACAACATATATCCAGGATGTTGCCTGCCCTTTTCGCCTGCACCTTTTAACTTCACAGCCATCATTATTTCCATCAAAATCAGAGGAACTAGTACAAGCAGTGAAGTGAGGCACACGCATTATGGACTTGGAGTTGGGACTGAATGTGAAGTCCTTCTTCTGGTGGGATATGTAGCACAGCAGCCATGACACAACAGTCACATTGCAGCAGGGCAGTGTGGTCATGCGCCCTGCGGAAAACGTGAGAAAGAGGACAGAAATTTCTCCTGCTGTGCATCAATAGCAGAAAGAGAAAAACCTGCCCTGCTACTCCTCTTGACAGTCCTGGGCAGAGGACAGATACATAAAGGGGCACACCTGTGCAAAGAGAGGGGATACCTTCATCTCCCTCTTACCCACTCCACTACTGCTCCTCCTAGAAAGCAGGCCTTTTGCACTCAACTCTCATGAAGAATCACAGAATCACAGAATGGCCTGGGTTGAAAAGGACCATAACGATCAAGTTTCAACTTCCCTGGCACAGGCATGGTTGCCAACCACCAGACCAGGCTGCCCAGAGCCACATCCAGCCTGGCCTTGAAGGCCTCCAGGGATGGGGCATCCACAGCCTCCTCGCGCAACCTGTTCCAGTGTGTCACCACCCAAGTGTGTAAAAATTCCTCCTAATATCTAACCTAAACCTCCCCTGTCTCACTTTGAAACCATTCCACCTTGTCTTATCACTATCTACCCTCATAAACAGCCATTGCTCCTCCTTTTTACATGCTCCCTTCAACTAGTGGAAGGCCACAATGAGGTCTCCCCAAAGTCTTCTCTTTTAACTTCTGCACTTGCGCAAATTCTCCACATCTGCAGCCAAAAGACGACCTCAGTGCTATCAGCCTACACTTATTTGTCAAGATGCTTCTAAGAAAAGCCTGAAAGCACAGACCCTTTGCATCTGAAGCTAGAAGGCATACAAAATGAGCACCTAACAGACAAATTTTAAATGTCTCACAGGACTGAAACACCAGATCTGAGAAGTGAGGAATATGCTGCTGAAGCACTGAAAAGTCTGTCTGAACTGGAAGAATAACTATTAATTGTTTTTCTTTGATGTAAGGTCAGAGACAGACCATACTTGCAGTGATCTCACACCCATACAGAGTGTGATCTGCCTGGTAATAACTTCATTTCACATGCAGTGCATTGCAAATGACTAATTTCACAAGTACATATAACTGAGCCTCTACAGGGTTTCTCATCCAACCCTATTTCATGCCCCAGTGGGACTTTTTGACAACTAGCTGTCCCAGCTCTTCCATCTCAGGCTCTCTCCAGCAATAGCCCCTGCTCATGCTTGTCACCAGAGACCTACAAGCCTCTCCTTGTTTTCAGGACATTTACCCATCTGAAAGACCCCCTGCATTAGCAAATGGTGGAACAACACTTGTTAAATAAACAAGATGGATGAGTGACACAAGGTGACGTGCAGATAGTGTGGAAGCAGAGCTGGGCAACGAATGACTGTCATTATATCCTGGACTCTCCATCAACTGTGTTACACACTGTACAACAGCTTCACAAAGTCCGGGGGTAATGTGGGTCAGGGCTGTGGCTGTGGGCTGCGGTGTGCCAGCACATCACCATCGTTTAACAAACCATGGTTCACCAGCAAGCCAGCAGTAATGGCACAGCTACTTCTCACTCCTCTACATCCCCACTCACTCATATGTGGGGCAGCATACCACTGGGGTTCAAGTTGATCCTCTGACTTCAGACTGTTCAATGCGCTTACGGTGCCTGACAGCCTCTGCAGTTTGGCTCAAGTTCTTTGAGCGCCTAAGTATCATGCCAGAGAGAGCATATTTTAGAGAAGGTCACAACTATTAATATTAACCGGAGATCCACAGGGAGAAGAGACCGCCTAAAAATGTGCTGCAAAATAATTAGGTGTTGGATTTCACAATTTAAAAGACGGGCATATTTAGAATCATGCCTCAGGGCACCTAACACCCAGAACAAGGAACCAGCATCCTCCACCCTGCACAGGGCTGGTGCTCAGCTCCTTGGAGCATGCAGCACTGTAGCACTCTGTTAACCCCTTCTGCAGGTGTGTTCCCACCGCCATTAGCGTGCAGGACTTGAGTGCTGTTTTTCACCCTGCAAACAGAGGCATGGGTCAGATGCAGTTGCTGGCAGCTGACCTCCTGGAAATTATTTGCAAGGGGACTGACAAAACCCACAGCCTTCCGGGGTTTGTATAGTTAGTGAAAAATAATAACCCTCTACAGTAACCCAAGTCAGATGATTGAAACTCACTTTAAACCCCTCTTCTTTTTCTGTCAGCATTTAACTATCCACCAACAGTGCCAACTGGCCACTGCTACAAAAATTTGGTATGCTGCCTCCTAAGAAAAAATACTGAAAACAAACAGTTGAGGCCTAGTTCCAGTGTAAGAAGGAACAAACCTTGAAGAAAGGCTTTTCGAATACCCACCCTGGGGCAGCAACCAAACTCTCACAGGCATTTTCAATGCAGAAGCCTTTGCCATTCTGCATATTTTTAGGTGCCTCAGAGGGACACAACAAGAGGGATGCTGTGTCACATGAAATCCTGGCCCCTGCTTTGCCCTGTGTAGTCGAGCAGAGCAAGCTCCAAAAGGCATCAGTGAAAAAGTCAGTGAGTACCATGCAGCTCAGCATGAGCAACATCTTCATTCCTCAGCTGCACCTGGCATTCCTCCTGTCTACTGATCTGTCATTTTTCTCCCTATCAAGGACAAAAGGATCAAGGATCATATCTAAGCAGGTCCACCCAAGGATCACCTCCTCCAGGCAACGCCACTGCTCCAACAGTGCCACAATGATGGCATGCCAAGCCAAACAGGAGAGAAAAGCTCCATCCCAGAATACGTTTCTTCACCATCTAAAACTCCCACTATTCAATCAGGACAGCATAGCACACAGCACTGTCATTAGAACAAGAACACCAGGTTTGCAAAGAGGCATATACCTGAGTGAGAAGTCCAGCGTCATGCCTGTGAAATCAAAAAACTTAAGGTACTCTTCGGCCACAAGCTGGCTGAACTCATTGCTTTGGACAAAGAAAGAAAAAAAGAAAAGTTAGTCATTCAAGAGTGAACTCCCCCAGATCAGCAACATGAACAACAGGGCATATGTCCTCACATCAGCACGTACTTTTTACCCAAATGCTTTGCCACATCAGAGCGCTTGAATCCGTCCAGACGGTAGAGGCGTTTAGCTAGGTGCCTGGCTGCTTCCAAATTGCTGCTGTTGCCATTGCTGAGATCATGGCCAAGGGCTCCAGCAGCATCTTTCTCCTGAAGTTTATTGCTCCCCATGGCAGCACTGGAGTCTAACACCATGTTCTGTAGTCCAGCATTGCTATCAGATACAAAAAATGTGGGAAGAAAAAAAGTAAGGTGACAACACACAGCTTTGAGAAGGATTTAATTCCTCTTAGAATAGAAGGTAATTAATAGTACAGAAGTGATATTACGTGATAGAGCAAGTACCAATTAATTGAAGGAGTTGTGTAGAGCAGGGACATTTATTTAACCGTCATCAGAGGATAACAGAGTTAAATATGGAAACCCGAATACGGGTTTTCCACCCTAGAAACACACTGTGCTCCAGACTTACCTTTTGAATATGCCGTGTCCAAAACTGCTCACCGAACAGACAGGCTATTTGCTACAGTCAACCCACTACTGCACTGACAATAATGGCTTCTCACTTAATACTTGAACTAGTATTTTTTAATCCAATCATCTGCAAGCAGCAGGTATCCAGTGTGTTTGAGAACAGTGTAAAGAGGCCTCTGTATAAGTGAGCCATTAGCTACTTTTCACAGAAAAATGCAGCCAACCAGCTAGGGTGTTCAGCAGCTCCACGCTGACTCGGCAGAATTACCTTCCTCATTCTTCCCCAGTTGTCCTGGAAACAATGCTACTCCCCAAATAACCTCCCCAGAAGTCTTAGCAGCATCCATGCAGCCCACACACAGAAGACATCCCACTGGGAGGCTCCACCAGTGATAGCAGCAGGACGTGCAGAGAGGAGCTTGTTGTGGAGAACTGGAGAGAGACATAAACCACTGGGGCCAGCCTGGAGAGCTGCTTGCTTTCCTTCTGTTCCCTCATGGCAGCAGTGATTTCCCTCATCAGTTGCTCAGAGTCAGGATGTTCAGCATGTTCAGCACTCCCAGGGCACCTTATATAAATCATACATTTATAGATTCCTCCCACTTCTACTGCCGGAGGAAAGTTCTGGCTAAGCTGTGTATTGCTGCTCCCCTCAAGGAGGCAAAAACCTTCCACATAAGAAAGCGTACCCCCACATACATCTCCCTGCACATAGAAAAGCCTTTTTTTTAAAGTCTGTAGAAGCTTTTCCCGGATACTTGTGTGAAAATTTATGCCAAATCTCAGTTCTGTGTGTGTGACAGCATTTCTATTTTTTAATTTTTTTTTAAAGTACTATACAGAATTTTTTTCCACTAAGCCTTACTTTACAGAGAGCTAATGTGTGATCAGCAGAGGCCATGTGCAGGGCAGACACGATTGGAATGAGTTAAAGATGATTTTAAACACAACACTTTGACATGCCAGAGTTTCATATGCCACTGCAATTTTCAGGCTTGACAAGCCACAGTCAGCACAACTGATCACCCCGGCTGCAATTACCTACCAATTTACTGGAAAGTCTGCTAGTCATTTATTAGCCCTCCAGTGATGAGATTTTCATGCAGTGTGAACTAAGTACAAAAATATTTGCTATTCTGCAAAGCACCTTCAACACATATCTTTACTTGTGCCCTACCTCTCTCTTCAAATATGGTTTAACTGATGGAGGTGTGCAGTGCTACTAGAGGAAGAAGTGCTACCTACAGGGTAACATCAAATGGAAGAATCAAACATACCTTCAGTACAACTTCTATTTTTTCTCCCTCTTTTTTCTTTTTTTCTTTTTTTTCAATTTTAACTGAGTATCTAGGGAAAACAGACATCCTCTTGTTCTTACAAATAAGCATTTATTTAAGTGTACATAATAAGGTGTTTCATGAGCATAAATAAAAGGGCTTCATTCTCAGTGGTCTATCATGGGATTTATGACGAAAGTACAGCTTTCAGAACACTGCCTAAAAGCCACCCCAGAAAGCAAACAAAAAAGACCATCCTCACACTGTTGTTTTGGGAAATATCACTTTAGCCCTCTTCAACAAAGGGCTAGCCAACATCTGAAATTTCCTTACAAATAACTAAATTGGCTAAATTTGGTCTACTCCAATCTTGCGAGGAAAGCAAATTCCCAACTCCTCTGACACGTGGCCAAAGCAACACCTTATCCATTCACACCTGCTACAACAGGTTTCAAACACCCATCTCTTACCACTTAACAAGAACAAAGGATAAACAGGTGAGCTAACACACCCACGGTGCTTTCCATACACAAAACTTACTTCAAAAGCCAGGCCAACTCGTGCAACCTCGTTCATAAATCACAGCTCTTTTTCACCACTACTCTTTACTAAAGGCAGTATTTATAGCCTTGAAAGATGGCCAGAGCTGACAAGGAACATCTGCACTCTGCTAGGAACTAGTGCAGAGCAAGAGTCAACATTACCACAAACCTCCAGAAGTTTAGAAAGAGAGGAAGTGCCAGTGTCTGCCACTTGGTGAAATGAACCATGCAGGAGCTGCAGACTTCTGTTCTGCCTCTTGGGCTGCCATTCCGATGCAGAGCAGGAAGGAGGAATGAGGAGCATCTGAAGAAGCTGAGATTGTTCAGTCTGCAGAAGAGAAGGCTCAAGGGAGACCGTACTGCTCTCTATAACTTCCTGAAGGGAGGTTGTAGTGAGCTGGGGGTCAGCCTCTTCTCTTGTGTAACTGATGATAGAACTAGACGGAATGGCTTCAAGCTGTGCAAGAGCAGATTTAGGCTGGACGCTAGGAAATACTAGTTCTCTGAAAGAATGGTCAGGCACTGGAATGGGCTGCCCAGGGAGGTGGTGGAGTCACCAACACTGGAGGTGTTTCAAAGAATGTTTGGATTTTGTGTTGAGGGACATGGTTCAGTGAGAACTATTGGTGATAGATGGATGGTTGGACTGGGTGATCTTGTAGGTCTTTTCCAACCCTGGTGATTCTGTGAAAGCTCAGCAAGAAGCTGACAGAGCTGCATAGAAACCTCACCCCCCAGCTTCCCCGATTTAAACTCTTCATCCTTGCTGAGAGTCCTGGTACACATAATCAAATCACGGCTTCTTTCCGTCATTCTGGCAATTAAGTAACATGCTGCTTAATTAATAAATACAAGAAGGTGGTCAAATTGATAACACAGGTTGTCTGTAAGCCTCGCGTTCTGGGAAATTGGAAAGAGACTTCAATTCTCAAGTTTCCTACACAGTGAGTAGACACTTTATGTCACCAAAGGCTCAGGAATACAAACACCTTATGTTCACAGCAGGGCTACTGCAAGCTGTCATTTCTGTGTTCCTCCCAGACAGGTCAATTTAACAGGGCCTGGAAGGTGCGACTCAGAGGAAGGGCTGACATCTCCTAGCACCTCCAGGTTCTGCAGGTATACTTTTTCCATCTGTCCCTCATTGCCAAATGCAGATATTGACATCGGTTTCCTTCCACAAAGTGCCTATAAAGGACTTAGACAAAAGGAGCAAGGAGTGACCCATGTTGCAGACAGGCTTGTCTTCTATGGTCTGCAGCTTCTAAACACCTGGAGTCCACAGCAGTATTACTAGCTAAATAGGGACAAGAAAGGGCTTTAAACAGTGAGCATGACTGGACATGGATTTCTCATGCAGCTTTACTCTTCATCATACAAAATGAGAAATTTTCACTGACAAAAGTAGGCTGAAAATGTAGTAAATTATATTTCACTAAATTCTGTATTCAAGGCCAAACTGTAACAGCACCACTGCCAATTGCCTTCACAGCAACAGCTGCTGATCTTCATTCACAGACTCTTGTATTGATCTCTTCTATCAGGAAACAGAAGAACAGACCTCTTTAGCCTCACAGTGCATGGGTTCTGGCTTGAAATCAGGTACTTACACCTCCTTTCTGTCCCCAGCAATGACCATCCTCCCTACCGTTTCTGCCAAAGCATTCCTATATTCTCAGCTGAGCACGCACATGCTCTTGGCCACTACTTCCAACAGAAATTATAGCAATTCAATGAACAGCCACTGCAGCAAATTCAGTGCTAACAGCAGCAACCACTTCTCTGTACTCACAGATGAAACATGCAGACAGCAACATCTGCAAAGCTGCTTTCCCATAGCACGCCTCAACAGCCAGGAAGGGTCTGAAAAATTTCATAGTGTTTTCTTTACTTCATTACTGAGCACATGCATGGGGATTTAGCTCCTAACACCAAGGTATCTCGTCGTGCTCAGCACTTGGCACATTTGATCTGTTCAAGAATCTTCTATACTAACTCTTCTTTTTTTTCTTCTTGATGTTGTTTGCAAAATTCAAGCTGTCTTCAGTGACGCTGAAGAGGGCCGGTGAACAGCCACAACTTCCCAAATGCACAAGAGCAAGACCACTAACCCAGAGGTAAGGGTCCAGGCACGCTGCATCTCAGTTTCTATCTCCCAGTCTACAGGACTGCAGATGGAAACCTCAACATGAATACCTGCAGTGTCAGGCACATCAGACCGTGAGATGCTCTTAATTTTCAGCAAACCTGTGGGGAAATAATTCTGTTTTGTCCCAGAGAAAAGCACGTTAGCATTCTGCACTATGGGGAAAAAGCTCCCGCTCAGATATCAAACAGAGCAGCCAACACAGCCATCAGCCAGAAGATGCTCAGGGCTCAACCTGACTGGAGTTTTTTGGACAGAAAGGAGGAAGGAAGGAGCAAGGGGTTCGTAACACATTTTTTCTCTCAAACAAACATGCATGCCTTTAGTATCAGCCCTGCTTCAAAGCAGGCTAAGTCAGGCATTTGCCAAAGTCTATCAGAACAAAAACATAGCAATTATTAAAAATAAGGAAGGGTGGAGAAGAGTTCTGGCTCACTGAAGCCAGGGCCAGAACAAATGCTGTCTGCAGTAAGAACGCAGCATCTGCCAGGGAGCAAAAACAGGGCTGCTAATGCTGCACACTACACTGCTCGTTGTTCGAAATGTCTTTACCCCAAGCCTTTTGGTTCCCAAACAGCCCCCATGGCAGCTCTCACCTTGCAGAGCAGCACAGACATCAGAAACACAGGAGTCATTGACAATAGCATGGACTGCTGAGCCTCGCTAGGCTCTGTGAAAAATCCCTCCCTAAGAGAATGAAGCCCTGCCCCACAAACCTCCAGAGGAATGCTCATACTCAGCCAGCAACACGCTTCCATGCTTCAGAGCAGATGAGGAACAATTTGTGGCACTGGCTGAGCTGTGTTTTGAAGGAGCTGATGTGCTTGAACAGGTTGGTCCTGAAGGGAGAACCCTAGCCTGAGACAGAAATGAAACGCTGGCAGCAGGAGGGCATGACGACTTGGTTCCTGTTGCAAACGACAGGCTGAGAGCTGCTCTGAACCAGGTTCTCCAGAGCCAGAAGTGAGCACAAAACCATGTCAAGCAATGATTTACCAGTCACCTCCAGTTCTAGGGCTCTTCCAAAATTAGACCACTGGAGGTTATAAAAAAATTATGCTTTTTCCTGGTAGATGACTCATTGTGCAATTTCACTCTGAAGTGTTTAATCAGCTTTGAAGTCCTAAGAAGGAGTTCTCTTCAAAGGCATGCTTTGAAGTAGATCACTCTTTGAGGACTGGTGCAGCTGCACCTCGCTGCTGCACGGATCAGGAGGTATCCATGAGCACACATGGAGGGAGCATGGACTGAACAGACCTGAGACACCAAGGAGCTGTGAGAGGTACTTAAGCTACTTCATGTCACAAAAGGTGGAGACAAAACAGATACATTCTATAGTCTCTTACTGGCTATCAATGAACAAACATGCAAAGTCACTTTCCAGCGCTGAAATGAATGGCGTTGCTTAAAAGTAAGCTCTTGCTCCCTATGATCAGATGCCTTTTTCTTTGATTAAAAGAATTCCTGCTAATCATAGGTGCAGAGCTAACTGCTAAAATGTTCAGAACATGCCAGTTCTGGTAGGGTTGCATTGTAAATTCTGCCTTTACCGGATTGCAGCGCTAGGACACAAAGTCCCTCCACACAGAGACAAGATTACAATCATTTTAGGAGACAGTGTGTCCTTTATTACACTGGCTCACTGCCACCCAACTACAAGTGTTTTGCTAAAAATAATCCAGGTTTTTTTTCCTTTCAGCTTCAGGCTCCTTACAACGCTATGGTAGAGTTAGAGATGGTAAAGTGCACTACGACCCCCATTCTTTTCAAGTGCTGCTGCCCACTGTGCCTGCCACCCATCCCCAACAGCCACACCACAGCAGGAGGAAAGGAACCCACAAGATACCTCAAGGCTTGACGGACAGGCAGACGTGGTCAATGGACATGGCAGCGACCTACACTCAGCACTGGCTCAGGTTGGCAAGTGCCTGGGCTTGGGTGAACAGAGGCTTCCTGACCCACATGGCTTTGACTTTAATGGAGGTATGCCAACACATGCAGAGTCGCTGACAGCTTTATACAGAATGCTTTGTGCAGCGAACTGATCAGCTGCTCCATGTTCCCCAACACCCGCTGTTTTTTTTTTGTTTCTTTTTTTTTTTTTTTTCTTGTCTCTGTCAGCTCCTGGATATTTGTTTTGTTTGTTTTGCTTTTGGAGGAGGCTGGGAACTGAAGAGGCGAGGAATCAGCAGCCCTTTTTGCCTAAAACAACAGTTTATTTAGGAGCTGGAGGCACTTTTACAAAGTCTCACTGAACTTGTACCACAAGCATTGCGTTAACCAGAGCAGGGCAAACCTGCATCGTGTGATGAGAGCCTCACCACAGGATACCAAAGTACCCACCAGCAGGGGACACTATGGTGACAAGTGGCTTAACATTTCTAATGTGACAAAGGGACAAATCCCTAGCTGCCAAAACACTGACACCAGCTTCAGAAGAACCCCAGAGAGGGGCTAAGAACTAGCAGTCTGCTCAAGTGGCCAAGAAGGCCAAAGGCATCCTGGCTCGTATCAGAAATAAGGCAGCTAGCAGGAGCAGGGAGGTGACTGTCACCCTGTACTCAGCTCCGGTGAGGCCAAATCTTGAGTGCTGTGTTCACTGTTGTGCCCCTCACGACAAGAAGGACATCGAGACCCTGGAGCACGTTCACAGAAAGGTAGTGAAGCTAGAAGAGTCTGGAGCACAAGTCTTGTATGTGTACCAGCTGAGGAAGCTGGGATTGTTAGTGTGGAGGAGGCTAAGGAGAAACCCTATCACTCTCCAAACTTCCTGAAAGGAGATTGTGGTGAGGTGGGGGTAAGCCTCTTCCTCCCAGGTAACAGTGACAGGACTTGTAGTTGCACTCAGGAAGGTTCAGGTTGGATGTGAAGAAAAACTTCTCCAAAAGAGCAGTGCTGCAGTGGCACAGGCTGCCCAGGGACGTGGTGGAGTCACTGTCCCTGGAGGTGTTCAAGAACTGTGTGGATGTGGCACTGAGGGACGTGGCTGGTGGGCACGGTGGGATGGGCTGACAGTTGGAATTACTTGGTGATCTTAGAGGTCTTTTCCAACCTTAATGATTCTATGATTCTATCATACCAAAGACACCTACACCTGCAGGTTGTGCCACATTGTCTTTACCTGGACTTAGTGTGTCTGTGCCAGGCTATCCCACTTGCTCACATCTCATTAACTGATGGATTCAGCCAGCCATGCACAGAAAATGCACACCAGTATGTGTGTACTTGCTGTCTGGCTGCAGACACATTTGATACATTCACTATCCTGTAAGAACAGTGAGCAACACTTCTCAGAAAAATTCTCCTTATTCCAGGCATTCTTGCACTCTGAGAAAAAATATAACAATGACTGTAGCACATTTTCTGCACCTTTGAAAAGGCATTTGAGAAAGACAACAGCTTGGGTGCACCGACAGGCAGGTTCAAGAGTGACTTCTGCTTCCTTCAGTCCCCTCAACCCTTTCCAAAGAACAACTCCTTCCACCACTGAGTTGCATCATCCTATCTTTACAAAAAAGATGAGCTCATTTCCTAATTTCTGAAACTGCAACTGCTGTGATTTGAAAAGTAGCTTCAATTTTCTAAATGGGTATTTTCAAGAGAGAACAGGTGGAAAAAGGCAGCTATGAAGATCCCCACTTCTGTGAGGTGCTGCCAGCAGCCGGCACAGCAAGAAGCATTGACTTACCCATTCATCACAGCAGAGCCAGCTCATAAGCAAGCACACAACCAAAAAGATACCAGCTTGAGAGGAAGTTGCAACTGCTCCCAGCTACACCACTTACACACACACCAAGATGAAGACAAGGAAGAAACCAAACCAGGCATTAGACTGCAATATGCATTTAAGCATCCAGTTCTTATTCAGCTCTTATTCACCACATCCAACTCCAAAGGTCCAAAGCAGTGAATAAAGAGTAGTGGTACCTTCTGACAGACCCAGCCCTCCTAGGTCCCCAGTGTCACTGTGATGTCACGTATGAAGGCCAAAACAGAGCGACTTCGCAACACAGGGATCTTAGGCAGATTTCATGCTAAATGAAAAGATACATTCAAGTCATAAGATGAGTATTCAAAGGGGAAAAGTCCTACGAGGCTGCAGCTGGAGAGGCTAATAAAATGAATGAAGAAAGTTTACCCATTAACTATGCAAGTCCTGCATGCCACATTTACACTGAAAATCAAATATAAGCTACCACTG